>CM041788.1:14180952-14715952 GCA_023375725.1 Nephotettix cincticeps | reverse complement strand
AGGTGTAAACAGGTTTGCCAATCACACCTCGAGAGGTCACTCGACCAGTCCTGCCAACTTAACGTCATCTAAATAAACTGATAAATGTCAGCCTTGTATATATTTTACTTTGAGGTTTAGACACCTTAGGTTCTATTATGATAAGACATCATTTATCTTTGTTTCTATTTTGTGTATCTTTATGCCAATGAAATGTTTTATATTAGCTGAGAAGGATTCAATAATCATAGAATAACATTAGATCAACCGCGTAAAAAATCAAAATATTCACATTTACAAAAACATTGATTTTCAAAACTTTTGCCGCAACATGATGGTTAATAATTTTACCAAAACTATCAAAGGTGAGGCCTAACAGTTATGAGATATTTTAGAACATATATTTTTGAAAACTTAAACTAGCTCTAGTCTTCAACCTTTCCTTAGAAGATATCATGAAAATGGCTGGGTAGATAGTGGTTATTTTGTCCCGCCTTCAGATCCGAAGGTCACCTCATAAAATCCCGAGGGTCTAATCTGGATTAAGTCGTCATTTTGGTATTGGGGTATTAATAAATGATATTTCTTAACAAAAAGTCGACATTAGCTAGTAACAAGACCGTGATTTGGACCGTTCCTCATAAAAAATGCTAAAAGGCATAGAAAAACACAAAACACTTTGTAAAAGGTTTATAAAAGTTACAATGAAGAATGACTGCAGGATGTACTCCGTCTACCAATCACGTCTGACCACGTGATGAAGTGACGTCATCATGGCTAGGATCTCCGTGAAATACACCGCCACTGTGTCAGGCAGACGCGTGTAAAATAACAAACACGTCTTGGAGGAAAAACTACATTGGCCACTTGTAACGGTTAAAATCTACCATACTTTAAAATTATGATACATTTAGAGGTTGCAATTTAATCATTAAATAATACACATTTTATTTTATATACTTTGTATATTTAAATTTACACATTATTTGTTAGAGATTGACATCAAACATAAAAAAATATTTACATCCAATAACCATCACACGCAGGTCTACAGAATTTGGTACTTTGTAATTGTTTAAACTTTATATATTCCTATGTCTAAATCTCATAATTCAGATTCAGAATTAAATTTGGCTTTTTCCCGTAAATATACTCCTTCATATAAAGAAGATAATTCAGTGGCAGGAAATCACACGAAATTGCTGGCTAACGTTGATAACACAAAGAAAGATTATTGCCTATCACCCACGTAATGATTTCACCCCTTTGTGAATGATTAACTAGTTTCAGATCTTACTTTAATTGATGTAAATGCAGATCTTGGACCAAAAAGCGCTGAATTGTAGAGTATCTAGCTATAAAAAATCGGCTGTTTATCTTTCCACAGAGAACAGGGCTACCAAGATGAAATTATAATCTCTATCTGGATGGATCTTTATATTGCACCAAAACCTATAGCTACTAATTTGAGTTGAGTAAGGTTATTACATATGCCACTTCATCAGTGACTCTCTGCTTCTCCACTGAGAGCAGGTCATCTCCTGACCCAAGGACAGTGAGGGGCGGCGCCCGACACGTCGTGCTTGATACCATCAGTCGTGTCCTCGGCCCGCCCCCTTGGTACTAGTTCTCGAGGAGCCAGAGGTACGAACGGTACAGGTCAGGGAACAGGTGATGACCGTTAGAAAAGCTTATATAAGACTGACGTTGAACGAAACACGAATATGCTACAAAATGCAGAACGAAAAAAGTAATGTGAGAGATTAAAATAACTAAACTGAACTAACTAAAAAGTGAAACCATCGGCTGTTGATCTATTCATTAACAGTCCATGGAATATGTCAGCCTTAGTCAGTAACAAGACTACAAGATCGCGCCACAATCAACTTACACTCCTAATTTTTTATTCGTACTTGTCTTAAAATACGTACCTGGGTAGACCTATTTTATAGAGGTATTATCAGATAAAGAGATACCGGGATTATGTGATATTAGGTGATTATGAGCTTTCGAATAATACCGTATATTGAAAATATGGTGACTTATGTAAGAAGTGAAAACATTGAAAAAATTCAAGTATGAGACTTTTATATGAGGCATTAACCATTTGGAAGTTAAGATATATCCTTAGTTACGATCTTTATATAACATGATGAAAACTACTAAACATTTCACATACATGGAGTTAATATGATATCCTGAATGTACGAATTGATTTTGTGAGTAAACAATTATTTAATAAGAGGTCAGATAGGACTTTGTCATGTAAAAACCATTACCCATGGATGTTTCAAGTAAAGAAAAATACAAACATCAAGTCGTCAGAAGCAAAACTGTCATTATATGTCAGCTCGTAAGAGGCGTTAGGTAAACAAGTAGTCAAAAACAGAAACACACTACCTGACGGGGTTCCATCACAGCCTCGTCTATGTTTCAGGGGTTTTCCGCGGCGCCATTTTGTTATCGGCGCTAGTATCGCCGAGCGTTAGTGACACACTCACTGGCAATCTCCACTGTGTCCAGACTTCTTAATTCCTTGTAATGTGTAGACGATTTTGTGAACACGGTTTTACCAGCTTAGTCCTAATCACTAATTAATTGTTTTCTTTACACATTTAGCTTAAGGTTATCACATATGGCACTTCCTCAGTGATCCCACTAGTCTTGACATGTTCTAGTTCCCATCTCACCTGAGGACCGGATAAGTTTCCGGATCCTTAAACGTCGTTAAACTTTGTTCGAAATAAAAATTTAAATAAAATAAACCCACATCACCATTACCAACAATTTACTTCAAATTCAGAACTAGTATCAATGTAAGAAGAGACTATTGGAGAGCGAACAAAGAAGTTAATGTCGAACTTGAACAAAATGGAGGAGAGCTGAGAGCTCTCCAGGTGTAATGACCATCAGTGGGATTAACGGGGATTACACAGCTGAGCTGCGCCTTGAGGACGACCCGCACGTGGAACACGTGACGTCATCATCCGGGCATGGTCGATACGGTTAAAAGCTGGGTAGCACACAGGTGAGGTGCTCACCATGTGATTCGAGGGTCTCTGGTTCTATTCCAGACCGAATATTTGTGATTGCGTGATTAATTAGTGAACTATCTAACAACATATCGACGTTAGGTGATAACAAAGCCGTGGTTCGGAAAGTTTTGAACAGTCGTTGGGTGTAGTGTTCTTTTGTGTGGATTAACGTCCGCACTATTGAATACTACGTTAATCCACAAAGACCATCCTCATAATTAGACCAATTCGTAATTCAGAGGCCGTGGTTCGGATTCCACGTTAAACTGTAGGTCCATTAGTTGACATCGGCTGTTGGGCTATTAATTAACAGTCCTGTCTAAGGAACATGTCAGCCTTAGTCAGTAACAAGACTACAAGATCGCGCCACAATCATCCTACATTCATTCCTCATTCATCCTTGGCATAAAAAACCTTCCTGGGAAGGTCGCCATTTCTGTTAAAAATATAAAAAGTAAGTACCAACCAAAACGTTAAAATGACGCCGATTAAGACCAAATGTCATAAAATATCTAAAAATCGTTGACTCGAACTTTAGTAAACTATAAAATTATGTCCAAATAATGACCAAGTTGTCTTTGTTCGTTGGGCAACTAACGGCAATAGCAAAAACATATGATGCTTCTTGCATTAAAATATCCATACACTTCATAAATGACATAAAGAAAATTACACCCCCCATACTACTATGAATAAGAATCTGTATTGTAAAACTTTAAAGAATTTTTCATACTTCCCATAGTTTAATGACAATAGTTATTCGGAATAGTTAGACGTAATTTTAACAATAAAAGTTTTACTTCACATTGAAAATAATGATCAAAATTCATATAATTTTGGTATTTAGCATTGTATAGCTATCTAAAATATAAAAACTAATAGATAATAAAATGTTTTTAAATATTGTCGTCAGTTTATTCTTAAAATTAAAAAATCTAGATTGAATGTTGGTTATCCTATACAAAATAAACATTTCAAGCTCAATATAGGATTGTCTGGGTTATAGAACACTCGGTTAACATTAGAAGGCCGACGGTGGTGACGTCAGCTGATGACGTAGGGAGGGGTGGTGGGGGGAGGCGTCGCGGATTAAAACTCCAAATTCGTTAATCCCCCGTGGGCGGTGATAGCCGCCGCGAAATAATTCAATGAATATTAAAAGCCCTGGTCGCACGGGTGCCGTGAACACAACCGTTCCTCCTCATCTATTTGTTACACTCCAATAAATATTAGGATCGAAACATTTTTTACAGCTGATCGTATCGTAAAGATATCATCTGTGAGATGATTGTGTACGTGTTTTTAAACCATTGTTTCGAACGTTATTTTGACATGGATATCTCTTAGCTCTGAGGGGGTGTTGGCAATTTTTAAGATGGAAAACATGTAACAGGTTTCCATAGAAACTACAAATCTATTGTACTGAATTTTTAATATAAAATTATAAGAACAGCTGTTTAGATGAACTGAAACCTTTCCCTTTAGACATATCCCTGATCTAACGTATTTCCCAGAGGGAAGTAAATACAAAAATTTTTCGTTTTATTATTTACTTATTGAACGCTAAAGTGCCCATCAACATGGACCAAGAGCCTGCGGAGTTAATTAAAGACAGAGAGGTATCGTAGCGGAATGAGGTACATAGACTAGTTAGAGGTGACTACGGTCTGACAGGAGTGGGCAATGGTTTCGATCCAGCAACATTTGTATTACTTATCTCTTAGTTACACTTGGATAAACAATTTAGTATCACATTTATTATTAAAATTTAAGTATTTTAGTATCGAATAATTTTTTTACTATATTTTACACGTAGTGATATCTTAAAGATTTCTACTTTGAGATGACTGTGAGAGGTGTCTCTTGAGTAACTGTTTCGGACGTAGTCTTCAGTTATAAATCGCAAAATTTTCACGATATTTTGTGATTTAAAGGATAAAGAGCCGAAACTTCAATATAAGTTATTATTGATTTCAATTTTTAAAAATTTTTATTTATTCTTATTCTTTGCTCGTTTCCATGTCAGAGACATTTTTATTACTTACGTCCATCCAAACTTATATGCGGATCTCAGGATTTGAACTCGTGACCTCTTCCACCAAAGTGTAAGACGTTAATCGATTTGGGAAGTCGTCCAAAACTTAACAAAAGAGGTGAATTCCACAACTTTATGACAGGATTTCTATGATTTTGTTTCAATTCTATACCAGGTCCCAAAATCTCATTAATTTATTCAAACATGTAAAACATTAAAAATTCAGTTAAATAAAAAGATCACGAAAAACCTTTGCTTCCCTGAGACCTAATTATTATACCAATTAGCACCCCTAAAGTAAATTAAGCTAGTACTCGTATTAAGTAATTAGCCTAACTTTTGTATTTAATACACACTTAATTATATATAGTTTCATAAATGAAACGAAATATGCATATATTAATAGTATAAGGGACTGAGATCAACATTTAAAGTAAGTTTAGCCGAAGGTTCACAATATGATATCTAAATGAAATTCACTTTATTCTTCTGTAATAGGCCTGTGTAAAATAAATCGCATTGAATCACAAACATCACTCTCGTTTCATAAATTTAAATTTTTGTTTATCTAAAAAAAGAATATAATTTCAAAAAATATTTTCTGTAGTTTGAAAATTATTGATTCAGAAATTATAGAAACCCGACTAAAATGGACATGAGCCCAAAATATTACAGTACGGTCAACCTAAAATGAGCCTGGCGTAATAATGGATTACATAATCGGTTTAATCCATTCGTTATGCCCACAATGAGCCCAAACCCCTCAAAGTTATTATATAATCTCTGTTTATGTGGAATCATGCCCACAAATGCTCATTCCATAACTACTGGTGCTGTGTGGATGTATCGATGAATTTCAGAGAAATAATTTTTGGTCCCACCATTACTAGTTAAAACGTTGATTATTGTTCAACGTATCTATCATAAAAAGTTTCTCATTAAACTATTTAATAATAAGTAATATATTAAGTTACAAATAAAATACATCAGCTTATTATTTATTTGGTTAAAGATGCTGTATTTTATTTAATTGTTTTGTGAAATAATAGAATGATAAAGGACAAAGTAAAATATGAGTTTATGAGAATGTATATAAACTCATGGAAGACGAATTTTAGTGCATATATTTTTTGTTTTGTTATGGATATGTCTTAGCTCTGGATGGGGGTATTGGAAATCCGTCAGACTAAATTTTAATACGGTGACGTCATATGGGTGGAAGAACAGTGATTTAGAGGGACAGAAAACATTCCATTTTGATTTATCTAAGAGGTGAGAGAGCTGATGTCGAAGCCATCATCTGTTCATTAGTATTTTATTATAATGTAGAAAACGTGTAGTTTTGGTAGTTTTACACCAACCACTTTATTCAACCTTTATTTTACTATAGTTTTATTAAACCTCAAATTGTTTATGATCATTATTAAACCACAAAATTACATCTTTATAAATCGTTTGTAATTTTTACCTTCCATTTGTGCTGCTTTTCTTCGACATTATTGATGAAGGATAGGTTAGTCAAACTATTCAGTCTTCCTTCTGGTAAGACGAAAATAAATTTGAGTTGTAATTTAAAGGTTTTTGTATAATTTATTTACCGTACCCTTTATTAATTAATTAATACATGAAGTATAATTTCTTATACACGTTTCATACAAAATAATAAAGTACAGTTTATTGAAACTTAAAATAACTACTAGACATAATTTCTAACTTTAAACAGACAGTTCACAGTTAATGTTCGTCATATTTAACGTTCCAAGAAAATAAATTTATCTACCACTACTATATAAAAAATACAACACAACACATCAGTAGCATCTCCACATACTTTAGAATTATCTGTAATACTGCACTTTAATTCGTTTGACAACAATACCAGGTTCAATGAGAAGCGTATTGGTGATGAATTACCACCAGGGTAATAATTATGTTTGGCTGTATGAGTTGTTGGCCATTCACATAATGAAGTACTGTAAATAAATCCTTGTCAAGCGGTAACTCAGCGCAGCCTATCGGGTGATGGGACAAACTAGATAGTGGCCACGGCGATCATACGTCGTCGAGCCGAACTAAGGAAGCCCACGCTTGTGGGGAAAATAAATCACTTATCTAACAAACTTTATTCGCCTTTAAACCTTTTTCTGAAATGACAATCTACCAAGATAGGTATTTAAATAAGTAGGTGATAATTGCGTCGCGATCTTGTAGTCTTGTTACTAACTAGGGCTGATATATTCATTACACAGGACTATTAAATAATAGTCTGACACCCAGTGACATCTAAGGGACCTTCAATTTAGATTATATTAAATTAGATCATTGAAATGGCAACCAATGTAGGTATTTTAAGCAAAGTATGAATAAGGATTGATTGTAGGATGATTGTGGCGCGATCTTATAGTCTTGTAACTGACTAAGGCTGACACGTTCCTTAGACAGGACTGTTAATTAATAGCCCAACAGCCGATGGTAAGTAATGGAACTACAGTTTAACGTGGAATCCGAACCACGGCATCAAAATTGTGTCTCTGAGCTACAAACTGGTCTATTTTTGAGGATGGTCTTTGCTGATGAACCTAGTATCCAATAGGGCGGACCTTAATCGACACTAGGTAATGTCGCATTCACAGGGAATCGCTTATAACTACAGTATCAACAATTCGTGACCTCCAAGAAGCTGGATTAAATGACATCACAGGGCCATTCAAGTTATAGTTTAAACAAAATATTACGTTGCATTTCACATTTAAAACATTTCAAATCCTCCAAAACCCTATTGTAAATTTAAAGAGGACACCTGTTTTCTGTATTTAGTTTTCTACTAACTTTTAAGACTCAAATAGAAACAATAATGAACAGCATACCCCTGCTTTATACAGCACTGGTTGACGTACTCTTAAATAAAGGCTTCCATTATTAAGTTCTTTGATTTTCCTTTTTTTACTTAACAACCGCAACTACCTAAAAGGAGTCGTCCGCAACTGGTTTCGAGTCAGGAAAGTTTGACCTGCCCTTGAGCTACCGGCTTGGTGAATATATACTTTGCATTATATAGGATTATCTCTTGCATTTCCACTCAGCTCAAGGTTCTGTGTATGGACGATCAAGACTAAATAGGGACGAGCCGGAGCACTAAGTAGTGATAAAAAGTACTGAGAAAAATAGTTGTCTCACTGGAATACAAACAACGACTTTGTTCCTACGGATAAGGAATACGTCAGTAATACGTGAGTAATACGCCACGCTGCCTACTAAACTACGGTAGCATCTTAAAAATTGACTACACAAAAAATACAACGCTTAGTGGTAAATACCAAACTCGAAATTAATTCCTAAAATCACTATAAGGAAGTAAGAACACTAATTCAGATACTTCCTATAACTTCATCCCCTATTTTTAAACCTTATTGGCTGAGGTTAGACTACTCAAACCTAACGTGTACCAGACGGAAAACAAATATCCATCGATAGTAAAAATCCTCGAAATACCCAGGTAATGATCAAATAACAAGAGTGGTAACGTGTCCTGTAATCCAGCTACACGGAGGTCACGAATTGTGGATAGTTTAGGCAATGGTTGGTAGATGTGGTGTTCTATTGTTTGGATTAAGTCCATCCGCAAATACCATCCTCATAATTAGACCAGTTAGTAATTCAGAGACAGTGGTTCGGACTCCACATTAAACTATAGGCCTAAGTACTTTAGATGCGCCATTGACCGTTGGGCTATTAATAAATAGTTCTGTCTAAGGAGTATGTCAATCTTAGTTAGTAACAAGACTACAAGATCACAGCACAATCATGTTACACTAATCTCTCATTCATACTTGGTTTAAAGTACATGGTCCTGGACAGGTTGCCTTTTCAGTAACTAACAAACTAGGTGATCGGTGTCACACAATAAAGACAAAGGAATATAATAAGGAGAGAGCCTCATACAGAAACAATAGACGTACAACAATAGAATTTGGTTGGATTCTCTTCAAGTATATTTCTAATATATTAATTAACCACCTGGTTAATTACACGTATAGAAGAAAGCCCACTAAGGTACCGATATTAAGTAAATTTTGTAATTTACAAAGCACACAATGGCAAAGTAACCACAAAGTTAGAAGGATTCCACTATATCAGTTGTAGAGGCCGCGATACGCTATCTGACATCGCTGTGCGGCGTCTCAGACGAAGTGCCGACGCAGTCCGAGAGCAATTTGCGTGGAATGTCGTGCTACCACAGTTACCCGAGCTACCGACATAAAAGACAGTTTCTAGTATAAAAACTTTTTATTAGAGTATCGTAGCTGCTGCTACACCATCAAACATTAAAGACCACTGGATTAAATCGTTTTTTAGACGTACTGAGTACCCGTATTGCAGCCATCAAGTGTTCTACATTATCTGATCTCACTTATCGTCTCGAGATCTCAGAGACAATTTGTGCACAATGTCGAGCTACTTCAATAATCCGGGCCTCCAACACGTGAGAAGTCTACCTGCATTGTAGTATGGCCACAATTTCAGTAATCTAATCAATAATCTAATCTAATCTTAAGACCAATACGAAGTTTCAGCTTTACGATAGATGTCACCAGTGTTGAAGCCAATCAGTTAGAAATATTCAACGGTAGCCTATCGTATCTAGCCTCTCTGCAGGGTATCTTAGACGTGACGCGGCGACTGACTGCTACACCAGCCTCTTAATTCGCCTTCGCATTATGCGAGATTGGTGCAATTTGCGTGGAATGCCGAGTCTCGGAGCGGCGAGCCTCGGCTTTGATCCCTCTAGGCGTCCGCGTCCTCCGCTCGCGGCAAATGTCAACAACAGTGTCCGTTCAGCTCTCAGGAGTGCTAGAGACAGTTGGCACAACTGTTCAGAGACAGTTGGCACAACTGTTCAGAGACAGTTGGCACAACTGTTCAGAGACAGTTGGCACAACTGGTTGGAAAAGGTTGGCACAGCTTTTCAGAGACAGTTGGCACAACTGTTCAGAGACAGTATGCACAACTCTTCAAAGACAGTTTGCACAACTGTTCAGAGACAGTTGGCACAACTAGTTAGAAACAGTTGGCACAACTGTTCAGAGACAGTTTGCACAACTCTTCAAAGACAGTTTGCACAACTGTTCAAGATAGTTGACACAATAATTGATTATTGACATAAATAAGTCTAACCTCTGTGATGGAGACAGCAATTTTCGGAGACTTAATAAGTGTAACGGAAGTAACGTCATATTGTTATGAGTACACCTGATTAGAGGAACTGTAAACATTTCCTAAAGAAATATCTACTCGTTTGATTTAAGCTATTTCTCTAATTGAAGTACAGTAAGTACATTTTTTTCGAAAGACAGGGGCCCAATGTCATTGAATACTTTTACTAAATATAGCCTAAGTTGATACTTTTCATGATAATATATTTTCACTATTCAATTCTTACTTTGTTTGTCCTTCTTATTTTTTTATTATAACTGCATTATTATTCTTATTCGAGGGACTCCGACCATGATACATAATTTAAGGTGAATAGAGGTAAACAGTGAGTTCAATGGCTGTTGTAGTATCCTAGGTTTATTGCTTTAAAACAGATTTATATTTTAGGATCATTAATTAAATGCCTGAATGAACAAAACGCCGCTCGACTCTAAGGGTTTAGGATTGAACCAAGAACCAGAGTGGGTAATTAATTGGTTAATCGCGCAAATTGCCAACTCACACCCAGAGTTAAGACATATCCATGCCAAAATTAGAATTTTATTTTATATGCGATTTTATGTAGTAAAAAAATATATATAAACTTCAGAGATTACGTACGAATGAACTTATCAACATTAATTTATTTACTTAACAGAGTCTGAAATTAACGAAAAACAAATTTTTTAATACTAATTAAGTTGGAATTTGTTAACCTAAAATAAGTCAGGTCGACACGTGACTCAACTTTTGGCAGATATCAAGTGAAAGGCGAATCAGATAAACATCTTAAGTTTACGGTGATCATATAAACTCGAAATTCCAGAATTTGTGACCCACGGTAAACCTTGAATGAGCTGGTGTGATGGACAGATGCCAACAGGTATACCAAAACACCACGTCTGGAACAGGTTTGCCAACTTCACTTGCTTAATTTTTTATCTCACTCATTACCACTAACCATAATCTACTGATTAAAAGTGCTGAAGAAAATTTTGCAATAAAAAGCTTAACTTTGTTTACTGTAAAGGTGTAACAGACAAGTTGAAGGAAAATCCATTATAACAAACTAAAATTAACAAATTGATCATAATGCAAAAATTTCAATGAAAATTGCTAAAAAACAATACCTCTCAATATAAAAAAATACTACAGTGAACTCATACTATCTAAAATAAAATTTGTAAGTGACATTACGAGTTTTTAAAAATATATTAAAAACAATTTAATAAAAACGAGTACTGTAGCAGAAAAAATATTGAAATCAGAAAGACAAATCATTAAAGGATGTATCAAAAACAATATCAAAATGGCGGAATTTTCAAAGACTAGCCTTAAACAATATTATATGGCCGGTGAGTTATAATAAACATTAAAATAATTTCATTTATTGGACATATGCTAAGTACACCAGAAAAAAGAATAGATTAGAAAATAATTCAAAAGTTGTGGAATAACAAGAGTGACATATAAGAATCAAGGATGATATGGAAAAGTTGCAGATAACATTAGAAGCTTTAGATATGCCTTAAGTACTAAGGAACAAAAATATGATCCTGTCAATTATTGTAAATAAACACAGGAAGGGAAAAGGGTTTAAGAAGAAGAAAGAAAAACAAGGTCTGAAAGAATGAAGTCATTCCAATTATGATTGGGTGAAGGAATAAGATATACAATTAATGGTGAACCTGTCATATACATTGACTTAAATGGATCGTTGTTAGAAACGAAATTATAATAATAATTAAAAAGAAAATACTCAAACAAGTTTCCAGAATAAATTTCAAAGAGAAATAAGAGAAAAGCAGGGTACGACTCGAGATGTTTAATTATATCAGCTGGACTCCATTGCACCAGCCAGGTCGAACCTGACCCTCCTTTTAAGACCGATTACAAGTTATTACCTTGGCTCAATGCTACCTTGGAACAAAAGAAGGTTGTAAACATGTTGCGAACAAGCGACTAGGTCGAGAAATAAATCCAGCAGCCAGGACGGGCGCTGGACCCTTGTGAACACGGGCACGAGCTCCGTCCCTCGTTTACATTGAAACCCTGTGTTGTGCGAATTCTATTTTGGGACTGGTACAGTTTCACCTCTTGTTAGGGACTTATTTTAACGTGTAACAATCTTTAAATCAACTTAAATTACAAATTAATAGTGGTTTAATACATGCTTTACGTAATCCAATCTATAACAAAACGACGTTGTTGGTTTGTATCTCCTACATTTGACATGGATATGTCTTAACTCTGGGGGGAGGTGTTAATGAGAAACTACCAGAGCTATTGCATTGAATTTTTAATATAAAAGAATAAGAACAGCTGTTAAGATGAACTGTAAACATTCCCTTTAGATATATCCATAATCTCCCCCTTCTCATCCCAGAATCTTTTTTCATTTAGGCCATCACCCGGAACTGTATTACACATTACTTCAGACTAGACCTAGAGGGTTGTCACATTATTACTTAGTGACTACACATTGGTAATTGGCGGGATTTGAACCAGGGATCTTGGACACCAAAGTCCCTGTATTTCCTACTAGTATGTGTAAAAAACATAGTCTACACATCCTTGACTGCCTGATAATGGTTCCTTAGGATCTGAAACTAGTTGCTATACATAACAATAGATTGGATTACGTAAAGCAGGAATTTAAACCGCTTTTAGTACTCGTATTTATCCGTATTCCGAAGGCTAAAAATCTATAATATTTAATTAGAAAACTAGAGAATAGAATAGTGAAAAGTTAAGTTACTAAGTAACTTAACGGCAATATATATGGTTAAACGTTTCTATTACACCAGTTCGTAATTCAGAGGCAATGGTTCAGACTCCACGTTAAATTGTAGGCCCCTTAGATATGCAATTTACTGTTGCACTATTAATTCACAGTCCTGTCTAAGGAACGTGGCAGCCTTAGTCAGTAACAAGACTACAAGACTGCGCCACAATCATCCTACACTCAATTCTGATTCATACTTGGCTTAAAATAAAGCGTTTTCATTTCAGAAATTAACTAACTAAAATATTTACTTATGTAAAAACAGTAGTTCCATACTATATTTATAATAGAAGGGTTATACTAGGCAGAGTAAAAATAAAATTTTGAAAAATACAATAGTAAAAATAAACATTTTCTCCCGTAGATAATATTTATTAATCCTTCAAACAGAGTAGTTTGTGATTTTTTGTGTGTGATGCTTGAGGGCAACATGAAAATCAGTAATTTAATTTATATAGGCAAAATTACAGTTTTGTCCGTGTATATTGCTTGATTACTTGGAACTATTTTACTTTTCTTTATTTTTGTTTTTATTACACAGAAATACCAAAATAGGGCCTAAATCAATTTCTGTGTCTCTGGATGTCTTTGTGGAGTGACAAACAAGGTATTATTGAAACAATTCTTAGTAAAAACGAGAAAACTCTCGGTTATGAAACCTATTTTAACTTATTAAATTTTAATTAATGATACACCTTTTCTAGTTCAATCTAATTTATTTGAAATTAATACTTCATAAGTGAGCTGTAAAATTTTGTCATGATAATAAACTTATTCCCTCTTAATACTGAATCATATAATCCATAAAAATGTTTGTATTTACTTCCCTGTGGGAAATAGGTTAGATCATAGATATGTCTAAAGGGAATGTTTTCAGTTCATCTCAACAGCTGTTTTTTCTTTTATACTAAAAATTCAATATAATAGCTTTGGTAGTTTCTATGGAAACCTGTTACATGTTTTACACCTTAAAAATCGCCTAAGCCCCCCAAAGCTAAGACATACCGATGTAAAAATGAAGGGTTAATTAATAGTCTCTCTATATAAAATTGAATGTATGTCTGTCTGTATGTATGTATGTATGTCCTTTATGCGTTGCCAAACTACTCATCCGATCGCCATGAAATTTTAGGAAGTTGCTCTACATGTGTCCGGGAAGGTTTTAGTGAAAAAATATTTTCGAAAACCCCATAAGTTTCCATTTTATGGCGTTTTAAATTTCTACTGTTAACCTTATGGAGAGTAAGTTTGTTTACAAAATGTCTACAATGAAAACATTTGATTTCTTAGCTACATCTGATTGGTTTACTTTCCATTAGCTTTACTATCCAATGCCATCTGAATCATTCATTAATGAAAAACTATGAAGTAAATGTGTACTGTAAAAAATGAACAGCTTTATTCACCACGTTAATAGTTTACGGTTTATTATAATAATCAGCTGTTGTATATCTTTCCTATAAAAGCCGTATTGCACTTAGTTTTGGTTTGGATTGGATTTGAAAATTGTGAATTAATTCACTCATATTTATTTGTTTTATAGGAATGTTATTAATATGTCATATCGTTTCAATATTGTTATTCACTATGCCGCGACCTAGAATATATAACCTTTCACAATGAAACCGTATTGCTATTCGACTTCAGAACATGGCCAATCTTAGAGTTAGCACACATTTACTGTAAGGCGCTACGAAGTTCGCCGGGTCAGTTAGTAATCAATAAAATAAAATAAATGCATAGTAGTGCTTTAACGAGGCCTACGTGTAAAACCCTCTCAACAACATGGGTGGCGTAGCAGAAGGATATAGCACATAAATTAATCCCCAAAACAAAATGGTAATCCAGAGAGTGGGCAAGTGATAGCGATAAATATTTAAAACTCGCCTCGCCTGTACGTCAACCTGATCCTGCATAACTGTGCATCACCGCCTGCATCGACAGCGAGCTCTGACGAGTAAAGCATCAACTAGCGAGTATTGTTGGGTTCACTTGACATTGTGCCAATTGGAAATTAAATGTGTTTATGAATTTACGGATCCTAGAACAGAATTTCAATTTAAACATGAAAGTTACATGATAATTGGCCCGTGTATATTTAATAAATTATTAAGTATGTTCTAATTTGCACTGAATATAGTTTCAGTGCAATAGTTTAAAGCATTTTATCTTAACCTCCTTATCATCAGTGGTTAAGTGTTTAGCTTGTAGGTTAAGGGTTTCCTCTGTGATTAAGGTTGTCATTTGTAGTTATGTTATCGATTAGCTACTTTTCCTTCAAAAGGTCAACCTACGGAAATGACAAGACAAAGATTTGGACCACACCCTTTAGAAGTTTAAATAAATGCCTTTAGGTTAAAAACTACAACAAATAAAAAATAGCTATTCTATAACAATAGAACAATAAGCAATGTCACCTTATTCATCATTTTGTATTTTAAGGGTCAGGCAATAACGTCAAAAAGAAAACTCTACATTTTACTGCCACGAGATCACAAAAATTTATGTATTTTCCTTCCTGTATGAAATAGGTTAGATAATGGATATGTCTAAAGGGAATGTTTTCAGTATATCTAAACAGCTGTTTTTATAACCAAACTATTTGACGTCACTAACCAAGTAACGACACTTTCTCAAATTTTGGTTTCGCAAATTGCCAGCACCCCCTTCTTAGAGCTAAGACATATAAATTTCAAAATAGTTTTCACAGAATTGTTTTTAATTGTTTATGAAAACTCCAAAAGTGTTTAAGCAGAAAGAAGTAGGCTAAGATTACATTTTGACTCTTGAAAGAAATAAAGTATTTAAAAGATATTTACGCAAATACATTTTTACAGAATGAAAAAAATTATATACTATAAATTTGATTGTTTTCAAAAGAGGAGACCGTTGTAATTTTCTCATATTTAGGTTAAATAACGTTCGATTCGCAGTGATGAGGCAAATTAACAAAATATTTTAACCTTTTTAAGCAACGATTTCCAAAATGAAAAAGGAAAAACAAGATATCCAGGAGCAAAACAAGACGGAAGAAATTGAGGTCGTAGATTGTGAACAAACATCACTTACATTTACATTTAGCGTTACGGGTGGCGGGTGTTCTCGTTGCAAGATTGGGCTGTAACTAAAACTACGGTTACCTTCGTTGTCTTCATTGAAATGGAATCACAAGTAATCCAGGAAGCTGCTTTTCTAAGTGATTTGTTATGCTTTTTGTGGAAGTTTGAACCGCAATCGTTGTGTTTTTGTAATACGAGACTCGTACCTAAGACTAGCTTAATAATTAGTAATTAGTGTATTTAGTTAAAAATTGGTATTAGTCAGTATTTTACGAGACTATTTAATTATAGTTTTTATTCAATATAGAAAGAATTATACGTTTTTTAATTAATATTTTTTTCTATAACCTGTTTCCTAACTTCCAGCGTTTACTGTACTCACAATTATAAAACTTATTTTCTTTACTCTTAACCTTTTGGAGAAAGTTTTCATTCTGCAACTTTTGTTGAAGGCGTTTACTCTGCATCTTAGAAAAAGGTTTTTAAGATTTTTCATGAACTGTCCCTCGCTCTGTAGAAATAACGTAATGCACTCTTATATTACATTTTAAAGAGATTTTTGACACATTTTTTTAGTTTGTCATAATATGTGATCTATTACAGTTGCTTAACAGGATTTCTGCATTGATCAGTGATTAAAATCAATTTAAAAATATACTATACTAAAATAATATCTTAACGTTTATTAAATTTATGATAACATGTTCTAATTTAATCTAATTTACAATACAAAATAATTCACCTAAAAACTGTTAATGTTTTTTTTGAATTTGTGTTTTTTCTGCATCGAGTCATATAATCCATAAAGGACGGGTTTGCTGTAAAAACGTTTCAACGAATGAGTATACTTCTTTAATAAGGTGAAATAGCACTTATAATAAGGCATTTCTACTTAATAATACTGTATGAAGTTTATTAATATAGGTGTTCTTTCCATTTAGATTTAACAGTTTATTATTTTATAACAAAGATATAAGTAACAATTAATTGCTCCAAAACTGATCCACCCAACAATTGTCTGGGGCTTAACATGATGTTGATCAATTCTAATTTAAGCTTTTGGGATCAATGAAAGTTTTAAATGTGAAATACAAGATTTATAAAACAGTTTTGGTACCAAAAGTTAAGGCTTCTTGTCACGAATGAGAACCGTAAGGAAATATCACTGCAGGATATTGGTAAAAAATTATTAAAATATTGAAATCACGTCAAAATTCATTAAGTTAACAAATAATCCAATAAAAAAAGTCTAAAATAGTCTAATTTTATGAGCAATCCTTATTCATCAGTATACTATGTAAAAGCAGGAAAGTGATATTTAAAATCGGCCTTATCAACAAATATTCTTAAATAAATTTAATATTTGCTGCAACAGGGTCAACACATGTTGTGCATTAGCACAGTTCACGCCATAATAAACCTTATACTGCGGCTAATCCTCCAATAAACTACTATTATCGCTTCCACCCACCCGGCCATGAGTGTAAATTGGTTCGACCCCTCTAACAATTATTATATGATCTACATTTTTACGAGGCACTAAAGCCTGCCCACTCTGCTTGTAAAGGTTAGTCGCCGATTGTCTAGGATAACGCCGTCGGATTGGCTTAGGCGGTGTCTATGGGAATATAATATATGTGGGTCATCTGAAGACAATGCTTCGGGAACATATGATACAGGAAATTAATTAAGCTAATGATGTAAGTCTAAATATTAAAACAACTTTTCATATTTAAGTTTTTGAACGTTTGTAGAGAATATTATTACTATTTACCTCCTAGATTAAATTATCAGTTCAAAATAGATACGGAATATTACTGATCGAAATAATATTTTGAAAACATACCCAGCATGTAATCAACTATACAAGTGACAGAGATGTTTTAAATAGAATAATCTACATCGTTATGCATGAAAAAAGGTTAAGCTGAGATAGATTTTTCTAAATGTTAGTTGACATTTAATTTCTCCCTTCTATACATAAAGTACAAAAGATGAAAGTATTTTTCTCTTCAATATTTTTAAATTGAGTGTCCATTGGTTTTGGAGTCCCATGAACAAAAAAACCTTGTTTTAACATTTTTTGACATTTATATGTCTTAGCTCTGGGTGGTTGTTACCAATTTAAAAGACGAAAATTTGAAACATAAGAACAGCTGTTTAGATGAACCGATAACATTCTCTGTAGACATATGCTAGTTTTAACCGATTTCCCACAGGGAATTACGTATACATTTTTGTGTACGGATGTGTACAAAACCTAAGTATATATAATTTTTTCATTTCTGAAGATAGTTCCCGCATACAACCCCTTAAAATGTAAACAATCTACTCATCTCAAAAATGGGTCTAACGGTTTTGATTGAAATTGCATTATTTATAGACCGTGGGGTCCAAAATGATACGATATCACCCGCATGAGTGTAAAAATAAAAGCACAAAAGCTATGGGCTTTTGAATGTAAAATAATCACAAAATACATGTGATGGCTTAACAAAGTTTTGTCAAATAATTTGATTATCTCCACTAACCAGATCAAAAGCTGAGCAAATTAGCACTTTAAATTATCAGTCTATGATTAATGGTTACAGAGAAAGGTTCAACTCTACGCTTGGGGTAAACCACAGTACGTTGTCTGAGAGTGAATTATGTTAACTTTATGTAGAATATTAAAATTCCTAAAATAATAACTTATTTCTTACATTTCCAAGAAACCTAGTATGCAGCCTATATGACTGCAAAGTGCTTACTAGGAGCTAGCACTAAATATTTATCATTGCCTCCGAGAGGGGGGCAATTTTTTAGCAATTCATCGTTGCTTTTAATTTAATTCTCTCAGATATTACCATCTATGTTATGTGTAAACTGTTTCAAACAAGTGTTTCTAAAAAAAACTGAGAGATTTTTAAAATTTATGAAAACGTTACATGCTGTTGATACTGGAAACCTAGTTTTAATGCATTTACTGTTATGTAGTATCGTCATTAAAAATAATTTCCAAAAGTATATTTGAAATTTTCAAGAGACATCACGGAGCGAACCAGGTTTGCTAAAGGAGAACAGAAACTATAAAACAGTTCTCGAGTAGTTCGGCAAATCCATTTGGTCGATTACTTCACAGAGACTTTCTCTATCTCTCTCTGTTTCACTCTCTCCTCTAAAATAGTTCCCCAATCGTGATATTTGAAATTAATTTTTGTTTAAGTTATATGTTCGTAGTAGGTGATATTTAAAACTTGTTTAAGGTAGCATGTAGAATAATGTGTATAACATTAATATATTATTGAAAAAATATATCTTAGCCCTAATGATTTAATATGGTATGCCGAATAAAAAATTATTTTATTGGTTTTAAAAGTTACCAAGACATGAGTACATATGTGTGTGGGTGTCTGGATGTGTACAGAGCTACAGCCTACCTTGTTGGTCTGATTTAGATGACATTTTTCATGTGTTTATATTCTAACCGTATCTCCAGTCTATTTACACCTCTAAAATCCTTAAAAAACGTGGAAAATTCAAAAGTCCAAAAAACATTCACTAGATTATAGTCCATAGAGTACTAAATAATAAGACACTACTCGAATCTCTGTAAAATTACGGTTCAAAAGTCTTGAGGGTTTAAATGTAAAATAACCATTTTTTAAGTTTTCCGCGAAAAATATAAAAATAAAATATATATTAAGTTCCATCATTGAAACTACCTTAAAAAATAAACACATTAGTATATTTTAAATTATTTGTCTTTGACTAACGGTTCCAGTGAAAAGTTAAATTTACTGTCCGTGACAAACGCAGTATGTTGTCTGAGAGCGCCCAATGGGGAATATTAAAAAATCATTTTCTTCCTTATTTCCCAACCGTTTTCTATGAAACTTGGTACTGTTGTACTTCTGGGTTTTTCAAAAATAATTTTTATGATCATTTTCGAAACAATAAATTATTAAATTATACAGGGTGTTTCAGAATTCCCTACCAATACTCTAGGGCATTGTTCCTGGGTAAGAAACATATCTAAATATCATATTTAAATTGTCCGAAAGTCCTTAGTTACTCACACAGCCTCCATTTTGTTTTTTCACTTATAATGTTTTTTTCTGAATAATGGTTAAGCGTACGGAATTAAAACTTTGCACAAACATTTATGGCAAATAGAAAAAGCTACAAAAAAATTATGACAATTTCTCAAATTCATAAAACAAAATGGCGGCCATTTAAAATTTTGTTTCTCAAATAACTCATGAACCGTTGATTTAACAGAAGATTTACAACAATAACTTTTTAGGTAATGTAATTACAAATCGATTGACACCAAATTGTATTAAATTAGACAAATATTAACTGAGATATGGCAGCTTTAGTGATAGGTGACCGCTAGAGTTTAGTTGCAGTGCATGTTAAGGAATGCGACGAAAGTCTGCCACAACGTACGTTTAACCATTATTCAGAAAAACGATTATAAGTGAAAAAAACCAAATGGTGGCTGTGTGAGGAACTAAGGACTTCCGGGCAATTTAAATATGATATTTAGTTACCCAGGAACAATGCCATAAAGTATTGGTAGGGAATTCTGAAACACCCTGTATTTAGATGAACTTTAAAGAATATGATAGTTTGATTAAAGTTTGTCGTTATAAAAAAAATTAAGGGAGAAATTATATATCATTTCAATGATACAGTTTTTTCATTAAAGAACCAGCGGACAAATGAAATGTGAATTGCATCAAACGTCCCGCAGCAAGCTCGAAATGGCAAAAAAACGACACGATTCTCCCGCAACCCTGGATAAATCACATCGGAGCGAAAGTGTGGACTATGAATCAATCCATAAATCGGCCATGCGGTATTGAGAGCAATTTTTCCGTCACCCGTTCTGGTTGAATGCAAATCCATATCGATATACCGTTCCAATTATTTTCCTTTCGATGTCATTTTTTTACAATGCCCTAGCAGTAAGCCTTTTGCAAGCTTGTAAACCATTATACGACCTTGTGTTGACGTGAAATATGTACTATATAAAATAACTTTTAAGTAGGTTTAAAACCAATTATCAATATATGAAATATTAAATTTATTTTTGGAAATTAATTACTTATTTTTGTTAAATCACTTTTATACATGTTTATTACATTTAAAATACTCTAATATACTTGTTTACTAATATGACTTTGAAAAACTTTTGTATTTATTCCCCGTGGGAAATAGATAGAGAATAAAAATAAAGTAAATAAATAGATAGGATCATGGATATGTCTAAAGTGAATGTTTTTAGTTCATCTAAACAGCTGTTCTTATTCTTTTGTATTACAAATTCAATACAATAGCACTGGTAGTTTCTATGGATACCTGTTACATATTTTTTCATCTTACAATTCACTAAAACCCCCCTCAGAGCTAAATCCATGTCAAAATGTTGCTAATATTACTCCAAACTAGGCTATTGATATCTTATCACTTAATATTTATAGTATGATGGTCAGTTTAGAGTAAATAAAAACATTCTCTAAGAGGATTAGATTACGAACGTTTCATTCATGATGGGAACTCATTTTTTTCACGAAGAGGTGTAACAAAACAATCCTAACAACGTTACTGAAAGACGAACAAAAATTGAGATATGACCCATTTTGGCATATAGAGGTATAAAACGTAAAATAAAAAAAAGATTGAGTTTAACTAATTTATAACTATTAATAATATCATGATTAATTTTAGAAGTGTATCATTTACATAGAGCTAGTTATCATGGAATGGTTTAGATATTTTACATGCACTAAAATTTACTTCCGTTCACATTAAGTTTGTCCAACCAACTATATAATTTGGTAAGCAATTTGAAATTAATTTAATTATTGATTAATTTTATACACTATATTTTGATCCGAGATATAAAGTTTTTGGTTCAAAATGGAGGTAAGAAAATTAAATTTAAGCCCAGTTTAAGGATGCGAAAACCAATAAGTCCTATGTAACACAAGAAATTCGTAGAATTGTATTTCTTCCACTGTTATGCTTACGAATTGCATACAATTACAGAAGCATAAGAGTTTACAAGGTCAGATTATTGAAATTTTCAAGAATAAGTTAATACCGTTATTAGTTATGTTTGTAACATATGATATAATAAAAATCATGTAATCAGTGGTGTTAAATTAGGAGGAAGGAAGACAAATTGAGAGTTGTGTAAAAAGTGCAATGGGGAATTAAAACCTCAAAAAATAAAGTATGTAAGAACATCTCTCTTTAATTTAAAAATGTAACTCTAAACTATATTAGGTAAAAGAACCATTAAGGACGAGTTTCAGTAACAAATATTTTAAGGAAATCCTTTATTTAATTTTCTTAACGTTTTAGTTCTTTCTCCACATCTGAGGTACAAGCCACTTTAATGATAAATTAAGATTCAAACACTACCCTTTAATTTATAAGAATTAAAAGCCACGACGGACAAGGAATGGTTTTTTAAACAATTTTATTACTTCCGTAACATAAAGTATATTCACGGAACACTGGACTGACCTGTAGCCATTTGAGAGACATGAAAGTGCTTCTGGATCTCAGGCATAAACACCCCCACAGCCATGTGTAGTCCGTGAGTCAACACCTGCACAGCCACGGCCACCGCCACCACCAACCACCCCCATCCGCCCTCGGGGTAGTAGTGCTGCCTTATCGTGGGGGGCGCAGCCCTCCGCACCGGGCACAGCACTTCACTGCAGGACGGGAGGTCGCTGCATGTCGCGAGGCCTGAGTCCGGGTCGGCCAGCATGGTGGAGGAACACGCGTCGCGGGCCGCGTCCCGCCGCACACTGACCGACACCGCGGCAAGACCGGCCTCTGCGCATGCGCACGCCGCAACAATGCCCGCAACAATGTATGAATGAGCGGGGTCGACGGACGCGGCCTTGGCGGTCCGGATGAATTAAACATGAGTTAAATTTCGCTCAGTGTTTTTTCGTAAGTGGGTAATCGGATTCGGTTCGCGCATTTAACTGTAGCCATGTTTTGAACTCGTAATGTTACGTTTTGTCGACTTCAGTGTCATTTTTTTGTGAATTTAAAATAAGATAAGTAGTGAGGGATCC
The DNA here is from genome assembly GCA_023375725.1 of Nephotettix cincticeps. Lineage (NCBI taxonomy): Eukaryota > Metazoa > Arthropoda > Insecta > Hemiptera > Cicadellidae > Nephotettix > Nephotettix cincticeps. Next base: position 14,692,781 of record CM041788.1, on the reverse strand, counting down.
CATGATTACTGAACGTGAAGAGAAAACTGCATTTTTGAAGCGAATGTAAAAAATATTTATATGTTTTTACTAGAAGTGTCAAAACCTGTTTAACCATAACTTTTAACTGTGCAGACAACTGTCGAGTTTGAAGACAGTTTATTTAAATTAAATTCATTACCAGGACAAGGTAGGTCTAATAACCGTGGGATTTGAACTCTTGAACTATTCCCCATCAGTTGGAGAATATTTCTCATAATGGTAAATGTATTTGATGACAGGCTAGATATGTAGAAAACAGAACGTGGATCAGAAAAGTTAAAGTTCTCCTTTGAGGAATTGAATATACAGAAACATATTCTGTTTTCACGGTCAGGCCATCTAAAAAATAATATTATTTATTTAATGAGAATCGAATCTGTTCCGAGTCCAGTTCCCTGAGATTATTTTAAGATTGATGACGTTAGTGTGTGTAAATGAATAGATGTCATAGAACATTATACCTTAAGTATCTTACGTAGGTTTCATTTAGTTGATTGTAAGTTCTTAAAAACATTTATCTATTAAATTTCCCGTTGAGAAATAGCTTAGTTCATTGGTATGTCTAAAGATATGTTTTCAGTTCCTTTAAACAACTAGTGTCATAACCATATGATTTTAACGATTGCGTGTCACAGATGGTTGACACCCGCTTTCCGTGTCAAAAATATACACTGTTAAAAGACGAGGGTAAAGGTTTAAGTACAGATAGGATGAATTAGTTTGTTTTATGAGCAAGTTATTTTCCACTTACGATAAATAAGTGATTGTGGTGTAGTGCGTACACACAGTAAAAACTTATCATAAAAGTTCAATAGTTACCAAGGGAGACAAGTGTAGACCATACTACAGGATACTAAAAATTAAAAATTATTTATCAAAAGTACTTAGAGTGTAAAATATTGAATATTTTTTTAAAAGTAATATATGAGTAACTACAACAAAGTTTTACGACGTTTCTAACGTCAAGATCTGGAATACGATCCCATTTTCAGGTGACTGGAACTTAGAAGATGATAAGTTCATAATCTAGACTAAGCTGAAACGAAAATGTTAAGCTGTATACTGGATTATGTGCTATTATTGTTCTTAGGTTACAGATCACCTGAGGAAGGTGTAGATTCTAGAATATCGAAACGTCGTGAAACTTTGTTTTACAAATTGTAATGCAAGGTCTACGCAATAACAATATAAATAATATAAACCGCCATCACCATCAATGCATTTTTAACAAAAGTACATACCATTTCAAAGGTTATATATTACTTGTTATTTTATAAAGGCTTCAATCAACATTTTATAAGTTTAGTGACATTTTCCACAAGGAAAAGAGTTACAAAGTTTAATTGAGATAAAAGTTCGGAGCATTTGGTGTAAGATCTAATCGCAATGTCTGCTGCTAATTTCTGCCCGGCAAAGTTAAGTAATTAGGCTGCGGTAAGTGTGGGAGGAAGAGAGCTGTGGAAGGGGGGAGGGAGGGGTGTGTAATTACTCAGAGTTTCGGGGGTCATGGTTGTGGTGATGGATACTGATCTGAGGACATTCATAAACAGCTAGACGTCAATTCATTAATATTGAACAGGTTTTTTTAATAGGTTCCAAAGACATATTATATTAAATATCTAAATAGGTTTTTGACATGGAGATGTCTTAGCTCTGGGGGTGTTGGCGTTTTGCACCACCGAAATTTGAAACAGTGACGTCATAGTTTGGTTATAAGATCAGCTGTTTAGATAAACTGAAAACATTCACTCTAGACGTATCCATGATGTAACCTATTTTCTAAAGGGAAGTAAGTGCAAATATTAAAAAAAATTACAATTAGTATTTTCTAAACTACTGAATATACATTTCTCTCCTTTAGCATTATACATATAAAATTATAACGAACCAATCTGCTCAGTGAAAATCAAACCGATCTTTGCGCATTGATTTCCTACAAATAAAGTTCATTTTTGAATAAAAAGTTTTACTATTTACCAGACCTTCCTATACTTCATCATGTTAGCTTGTGTGTATTTTTCTAAGAAACTGTTTAAGCTACAGATCTGAAATTTTTACCACAGTTCTATAGTTACTTTATCAAAATATTTTCAAGTGGGCTTTTGAAAATTTCAATTTAATTGTTCAGTAGGTATGTTTTTGTATCTTACATGTTCGTGCAAAGTTTAAGGGTCCTAGCTCTAAGGGTTACTGAGAAAAAAGTACATTAGTAAATAAAAATACAGTTTTTGGAGAAATTGATCACAAAGCTTCATTATTAAGCATCGGGTGTCCATGAAAAAACGTTTCAGGACTTCGGTGAGTGATTTAGTACATTAAAAGGAAGAAAAAGGTTCCAGTAGAGTTATGACCTAAAACGCTTATTTTCTCAGATATCCGCCATTTTGTATTTTCCATAAAATATTTTTTAATTAAAACATTTTTGACGGATTATTTAGAAATTTGGCATGTGTTTTACACTGGTAGATTAGTATTATTAAAAAATAACTAGCATGATCTAAGCCCAAAATCCAAAATGGTGGCCATTTTAAATTTTACCGTTAACAAAGTATTTCAGTTTTAAAATTTTAAACGACCGCCATTTTGGATTTGGAGCTTCGATTATGTTAGTTATTCTTTTATTAATAGTAGTCTACTAGTTTAGAACACGTTTAAATTAATAAAATATCCGTTAAAAATGTTTGAAATAAGAAATATTTTGTGGAAAATACAAAATGGCGGATATCTGGGAAAATAAGCGTTTTAGGCCATACCTCTATTGGAACCTTTTTCTTCCTTTTAATGTACCTAATCACTCACCGAAACGTTTTTCATAGACACCATGTATAACATAACATAAACGATATGCATATTGTGTTATATATCAAATAAAAATTAGGAACAAACTTAAATGATCAATAAAAAGTGTTGTCTTGAGGACCGCTCCACTTAAAGGACCGACAAAACTGTATCATGATCGTTTTTTATGTTTAATTGATGGCGAGTGAATTGATAATGTCGTTTAAGAGAAAACATTTTGTGGACAATACCTTTAAAGTTTGAACTGTGCATAACACATGTAACATATTTTATTAGACTTTTTTAACGCGTCTGTGTTTTAGCGAATTTCCTATAGGGAAGAAGCTATTACCATAGGTCTCATACCCCGGCAAATCAGAAATAGTACAGTATTGATTTTACCCATTCAATTTCCGTGACCTGTTAAAATAATACAGTTGTGTCTAACACCATACTGTAGTTGTAAACTGCTTAGGTCATTATAACCATATCACGTCACTTCCGTTACACTTTTTGTGTCTCAAAAATTACCAACACCCACCTGGGCTTGAACATACATATGATAAAACACATAAATATTTACCAGTCTCGCTTTAATTGCAGAACAAATAGTAAACACGTATGCATAAGTAAATCTCTGATTGAGACATTAGCAGAGCCTGAAGCCATAGCAGCTGTTCACAGTACTATACGGTTGTCCCCATCATAAACCCGGCCGCTGTCTAATGGCTTCATTATATCGGCTATAAGGGTCTTAATGGAAACTGAGTTATAACCGAGCCATATACGGGCCACAATGCCTTGAGTGATACGTGTGAACCGACATCCGCTGCGGACAATGTCTGGGTGTGTGTGTGTGTGTGTGTGTGTGTGTGTGTGTCGCAAAGTGAGGGGGTGGAGACTTTCGATTGTTGGGTGTCCGGAGTGTTTTGATTGAAAATCAGGAATGTTTTGTGAATCTCCCATGGGGAAGAAGCAATTTTCCAGGACTTATGGCAATACTTAAGCCTAGGACCATGTTAAAACGTTTGAGGTGTCCAGAGGTGTAAATGGTAAAAATTAAAATTGTTTAAGGTAGAAATACAGTAATTCAGTGTCCCCACAGAAGCAAATTTGCATACTCTTTTCCTTGTTAATCTAATTGAGAATAGTCAAATTATTCTCATGTAAAATTATGTAAAATTAACAAATTGGGATGTGAAATTATCAGAGGTACCCTGGTATAAGATGATATAGTTTGTCCCAATTTTTTATATATGTTTTAATGTTTCAATTTTACACGAATATACTAATGTCTTTAAACTATTTCAGCTTAAAACAACTGAAAAGGCCCCTAATTCAGAAAGGTTATAATATTTATGTTGTGTTTTATATTTGCCAGTGAATCTAAATCTAATTATTCTGTTTTTACATAGCTGCAAGGCGAGACAGATAACACTAGTAAAGTATACAATTGAACTACAACAGACATGAGTGTGAAATTGTAAATATAATAATTCAATTCAAGGAAATTTAAGCAAAGAATGAGACAGGATGGTAAATAAAGTTTATGTTAACTGATTGGATACGAATAAAAACTAGATTTGAAAAGACCTTTGTCGATATTTTTCTCAGGTCTGAACCATAAGCATATTTCAATTTGAAAAGAAAATTGTCAATAAGAGTGTAGTACATATATATTCCAGTTTACAATGTAGATTGGACAAGGGTGAGGATTACCTTGTGCCCTACCTTCCAGGTATATTTTTGGAAGACTGACACAATTTAATTTTCTCTGTTACATACAATATTTTACAAATTATATGCTTGTAACTTAATCAAAACAAATTGAACTCTAACGTTAATCAACAGAACATCGTAAGACACAACAAATGATAAATTTACTTTATGAAATAAATTTATAGTACGCGATTACACAGATATAACAATTTTACATGTTGCGTTTTTAAGAAGCATGGACCAATAACAATAGGTTTCATAGTAAATAGGTTTGTATTTACTTCCCTGTAGGAAATAGGTTAGATCATGGATATGTCTAAGGGGAATGTCTTTAGTTCATCTAAACAGCTGTTCGTACTCTTATATATTAAAGTATATATGGAAATGACTTCCGGTGCACTTCCGTTACACAACGACTCTAACACTCTCACTCCCAGAGATTAGACTTATTTATGTCAAAAGCATGACATCCAAAAAAATATTTTATAAAAATCATAAGCTATGTCAAGTGGATATATCATTCATATTAACATACTGTATCCTCTATTCACTGGAACTCTTTAAGATTTTAGGCTTCTAAAACCTCTCATATTTATAAATTAAATTTACGCATAAAATCCTTATGAAAATTCGTTGTGGGAAGGAATGAAATCGTTACATGTCACAAAATACAAAATTATAAACATCCAGAACAACCACCCGTACTAAAATTAATAAAGTACTTTTAAATCAGCGGTAAAGTAGGTTCCGATTCACTGAGACATTTATTCGATCGATAAATTCGGTCGAAATGCTAACTGGAATTCCTGATCCAGATTATGACCCTATTAGACCACAAGCGCGCGGAACAGTCAGGAGTGTTTACGAGGGAAGTTCTGAGATTTAAGATGGAAGGACCTCAGGATCGTCTGATAGTAGGTAATTAACAAGGTCGTTACTGAGATATAAAATCCTATAAAGTCCTGGCAAGTTTTAAGATTCATTTTTCGAACGTCCTTAATTTGAAGACTGATAAACGGTCCAATGTTAGAGGAAACGTTAGCGACTTCTCAGAATTAATTTCGGGGAGGTTTATTCCCCGTAATTAGTGAATTTCCTATGAAAAGGTCAGCTATTCACAGTTAATCACACATTATCACAGTCAAGCCCGGGACCATGATAGAAGTTAATAATTCCACCCCTTGAACACGTTTTCGGGGGGTCGTTGAAAATTATATATATAATTATATAAAACCACTACCACTACCAATCAAAATGCTAGAAAATGCCACTGGTATAAATAATACACAATCATACAAAAAAATGAATCATCAAAATTAACATGTTATTTGTAATAAGCAAAGTTTTGTCTCAAACCATTAATATATTCCATTAAGATTTACTCAAAAGAAAACATAAAAAAGTTTTAAGAAGTATGTTTTTGACAACTCACTTATGCTTTGCTGGCCGAAAGTGACAATTTAATTTTTAGCCTAATATTCATATAAATATATAAACACAAATTTAAGAAACTGACGTAACTGGGGGAGTATGAGTCAAATTTGTAAAAAAAGGTAATGAGTATAATGGATTAAATTTTCAACGGATATATCAACTGTTGAACCTCCGCAGAATAGCTTAAAATGTTTTATTATTTATTATTTTGGTTGTATGGTTGTCGTACTGTTTAATCTGTAGTTTCCAAAGTTCGTTTTTGAGGTTAACCTTGTGTTTGGACTATCATTCAATAATAAACACAAAAATTCAGCTGTTAGTTCGTAAACAAAAACTACACTACAATCCATCGCACCCCTTCTATTGTAATATCCTATTTATAACACAAAGTTAAAAATAAAATGTCAAAAACTATAGTATCTAAGAAATATAAAGGGTAGGAGTTCTAGGAACCAGAATGAAATAAATCGGAAAGAATGAAAAGGTACTCGCACAAGCTATAAACTGGTACCAAGTACCGCCGCAGCGCTAGTGTTCCAATCGTAACTTGGTATCACCAACATATGACGTTGCACTTCCGTTTTGTTACACTTCCGCTATTGCAGTTCTTTAGGTGCATTTATGTTCTATCAACTAATGGAATACTGTCTTTATGGCTGTCTACTGCAGTTCGGTGGCGTAAACGTGTTTTACTATCTTTCCAGTAAATCTACAGAATACCAATTGATCGCTGTTATTTTTGGTTAACTTTTTGTAGATTAATTTTGTGTTTCCTATTGTGGTCATGTATTATTTTCTCTGATATGTACTAGTACAGTAAATCAAAAATATATTTTGTGCGAAATTAGGTTGTGGTTTTGTTAAATAACTGTGGTTTTGTTAAGGTTCATGTTTGTTAATTAACTGGCTGGGTGGTGTAGTGGTTATAATACCCGCCTTCAAAACTGAAGGTCGCCGGATCGAATCCCGCAAGGGTCGAATCTGGACCCAGTCGCCATTTGTCATTGGGCTACTAATTAATGATGCTTCCTAACAACAGGTCGACGTTAGGTAGTAACAAGACCGGGGTTTGGACCGTTCCCCATCAAAACGTTAAAAATGCCACTGGCGTAGAAATACACAAAATAAAAATAAAATAAAATACAAATTTGTCTATGTTAAAATAGGCCATTTAATACACTCTCCTGATTCATAGGAGCGTTGTTATAATTAGTTCTCTTTGATTGACAAAGTGTTACCGTATTGAAGGAAAAATATCAGCTTAAATTAGGTAATTGAAAGTAATTTAATCTAATGTCTATGTTCTAAGGTGGAGAAATATTTTTAAATCAGTAAAACCTAGCAAAGCATTAAATTACTTTATTTCTTAAGAGAAAAATGAAATTGTAATATCCTTTGACTCACCAAATTGTAAGGTTCATGAACCATCATAATGGGACGTACCTGAAACATAACCGTAGAAGTTAACAATTATTTTGTTACTAATGTAATACAGAAAGGTTACACATATGTTACAAACTCAATTTTTACAAAAAAAAAAACAATAGAACTGGTCATACAAGTTCACAATTTAAAAGATAGGCTACTAAGGTACAGGTTTCAAAATTTTACTGTATTATAATTCTATAAGTTATATTTCGAAAAGTCATTGACAGTAAAAAATCATGGCTTTTAACCACTCTGACACAGTATCTTTAAAGAAGCATCATCCACTCTCAACTCAAATTCGAAAACTTTCACCCCATACTATTGTATAAGTGGGAGATAATAAAAATAACTAAACGAAATGTTATATATTAGAGAGAATGGTATTGAAACAAATTACAACACATTAGCCTGGATCTGTTTATTATTCAAAAATCTAAGGTAGAAATCCCGAAGGAAGTTCCAAGTGTCCTTTCGTGGAGCAACTAAATTATCTGGGAGGATGACCACGCTTGTTTCGGAAGAAAGGACCGTGACAGACATGACACATGTCACACACAAAGTAGTCTGAAATACTGTACAACGCAGCCAATGGTGATTTGTCCCACATCATGCAGATATGCTAGGATAAACGTGTGACCTGATAAAATCTAGGTCATACAGTAACATACTTTGTCATGCTGGCGAACCATAGATCAAGATGCACATTTAGAAGAAATTTAGTAAATTTCAACTGCATTACATTTGTCTAATTACTATGTTCAAGTAAAAAATAAATACTTCATCATACTGTCCAGAAAACAGCCTATTTAGTTCTCTAAATCGTCCGCAAAATCATAGCTTTTCAGGTAACTTCCTTTTTTCTAACATTACTCATTTTACATCCGTTACATATTTTATGTGTTTTAAAACCCTCAAAATTTGTTTATGGTACATTACAAAATTTGTAGCTTTCGTTTGTGGATAAATAGGTTTTAAGTTTTGTCATTGTGTATTAAAAATGTTATGGTAAGTAAAATAGATAAAAACGAATTTTTTGTTATTTTTGTAAATAAGTGTAAACATCGTAATTAGTTGTAAATTGTGTGAAAGAATATAATGTATATTTGATAAGTAAATATGTAACATGATAGAAACCATCAATTGTATTGTTTTTAATTTGTATGACAGCTGTAAGATGAATCGAAAAATTTTTAAAGCCTAAGGAAAAAGTGAAAGAATTTATTTTGTATTAGCTCGGGTGGGGGTTTTGGTGGTTGGCTTGTGTGGGTTATTGTAACATGTTTCCATAGAAACCATGATAGCTTATTGTTGGTAATTTTAAAGATGGAAAACATGTAACAGGTTTCCATAGAAACTATACTAGAACTATTGTATTCAATTTTAAATATAATAGAATAAGAACAGCTGTTTCGATAAAAACAATCCCTTTTAGACATATCCATGATCTAACCTATTTAGGGAAGTATACAACATATTTATACCTCAAAAATAACATATTTTATAAGATTATTGAGTAAAACTTTGGCTTAAAAATAATTTTCTGTAGTGTACGATAATTATTTTCTTATCTCAAAATTTCACATAGATTACGTGAAAAACGTCTGTTATTCATTCAAGTTTCCAAAATTTCCAAGTAGTTTTCCCACACGCATTGCATGAAAACCACCAAATTTGCGAATTAAACACTTTATAGCTCATAAGGCCAAAGCATATTTACGATACAATCAACAAATTAACATTACAATTATGTTTTTTATGTAGTAGTTTTTTTGATCGCACCACCTTAATCGGAGTTAAAATATTAAGCATATCATAAAAAAAATATTTTTGTCTTACCCATATTTTGTTTAAAGTTTGTGAGGTTTAATCTTGCAATCAGGCTAAGTATCAGAAATTCAATACCTTAGGCCTCATAAACATACCAAGCCTTCGTGGCATAACTCACTTACCACTCTCTTAGCAACATGATATGGGCAATATAAAGTAAACTACACGCACCGCGTAAAATAACAGCTCTTATCAACATCAGCAGCTTGTTCCAGCCAGCTGTTGTAATGACGTCATTAATGCAGCCAATTTTCTGGATCATTAACATTTTATATTCTCTTGATTAAATATGCGAGTCGGTTAACAAAACAAACTCGTTAAGGTTTTAACGCGTAAAGGTTTTGAGTGAATTCTGAAACTAATAACTTAATTAAGGATTTAATAGACTTAAAACACATCAATTAAACATTTATGTGGATGTGTAGGCTATTTTATGTATGTGTTATGCATATTGTTACGGTTATGTTTTAGGAATCGTTTTTTATTTTAGGGATGTATTATACTTTGGTTTATACTTGTTTGGAGTTTAGTTTGTTAAAATATATGAATTAATCGGTACACACTTTACTCTGTACACCTGTAACAGCTGTAAAACATAAAACATTAGTAATATTTCTTTGAACATTAACATTTATGTGGGTGTGAATGTGTTTTACATATTTTTACGATTATGTTGAAGAATATTTTGTGATTTTAGGGATGTGTTTTGTATTCGGTTTGTTCAACATATAAATGAATCAGAACACACTATTTCGTACTCCTATATCCATCACGAAATATTAAAAATATTTCATTTCAAAGCTTATCTACATACTTACTCAATAGGTAACCAATTTTTACTTTAAAAATCACTATTTGTTAGGTAAACATTTTTAGTTTTAGTTTCGATTAGAAATTGAAATTAGCTTTAAAACTAATTAATCACTTTTGCATGAAAATACATTCGTATAACACATTGTTGTGATTATATGGTAGCAGTTTGCAGCTCCGGGTTTTCAATATATTAATAATTAAACTTTTAGTCCACCTTAAAAAATATTAATAATAATTTTGAATATGAAAGATTATCTACATACTTGAATTTAGATTTAGCTTAAAAACTAATTCATGAAAAAATTAATAAGTAGGTGCACATTTTTACATTAAAAAAAGAAAATAAATATATTATGTTGTAGAATATACGAATATATATACCATTTCGTACACCTTTAAGAACTGAAACCTTTATATTATTATTTTATATTAAATAATAGCATTTAGATTAAGCATAAAATTTAATATTGAGAAATAACCACTAGAGGTATTTTTTTACATAACTATCATGTTTTTCAAGTAAACATTTGGAACTGAATTTTTTTATTACAAATAAAATGAATCACACAAAACTTATTCACTTCTTGCTTAGACCTAGCATACAAAATAAATTCATTTAAAATCAATTAGTTGGAGAACATTGCTTGGCTAAAGGATGTATTTACTTCCCTGTTGGAAATAAATTAGATAATAAAGTAGTCTGACTGGAATGTTTTCAGTTCCTCTAAACAGCTGTTCTCATAACCATATGATGTCATTTTGATAACACTTACGTCCCACAAATTTCGAAACTATTTGTAATAAAATCAACAACGGCCTATTAAATGTTCAATAAAATAAAAATAAAATTACTGAAATTACACGACTGGTATTCCAGCAAAAATTATTCTTCAACTAATAAAAAGTGAAATAAGGAGAGTCAAAGTGTTGGTTGCAAGAGGTGTATAATCACAATGAGCGCTAACCACAGAGCAGTCCAGACGGGTATGTAGTCGCGTGTTCCAAGTTGCCTACATTAACCTCCCAACCACCCTCCCCATGGTATCTTGGCTGTTAAAGGAACTTATCGTGCTAATTGTGGTCGAGTCTGACACCGGGCGTGAGACGGGCTCTTATCACAGCACGACACCAAAACCTGGGGTGAGCTTTGCTCGGAGAAGGGTGACGATATTCAGTGTCCATACAAGTACAGTTTTGGAGTTTTGACTGGACATCGTTCGAAATTATAATATTTTTTAGTTATGTTTACATTTTATACCTCTAGAAAAGATGAAATGGGTCTTATCACAATTTTGTCTCTATTTATGTAACGCTAGACATGACCTTTTAGTAATGCTTCTCCCTTAAAACGAGAGACCACTATGGTGAAACTTATATTCATTATTTTATACCCTTTACTTAAGTGTATTGGTTTCATTAGATTAGATTATTGAAATGGCAACCGTACCACAACGAATGAGGATTGAGATGATTGTGACGCAATCTTGTTACTGACTAAGGCTGACATGTTCCTTAGACAGGACTGTTATAGCACAACAGCCGATGGCAACTAAGGGACCTACAGTTTAGCGCAGAATCCGAACCACGGTCTCTGAATTACAAACTGGTCTAATAATGAGGATGGTCTTTGTGGATCAACGTAGTATTCAACAATCATTAAAATGGCCCACGTACTATGAAAATAAAATAGTTTTCAGAAATATTAGTATTTTTAAAGTTTCTTAGAACATGTTCTGGTCAAGTAATTAATAAAAAAAATACATATCAGTTGCCAAATTGAAATAAATATTAGTTTGTGTACATTGATAATTGATTTTAAACCCTTCTCAAAATTACACTGCAGTTTATTAAAATGTTATCTAAACGTATTACGAATTATAACTATGATACAAATTTTATTATTCATTCTATATTAAATTAATGTTGAAAATTGGACTGAGAATCATCTTAAACACTTCCTGTGCAATTTACATAGGTACTATGTAATCCTAAATAGTGAGGAGGACCCCCAAAACCAGTAAGACTTTTCAACCATAGTTAGTATTTGTATCAGGAAGAAAGGATTTGTAGGGATTGGAAAAACAAGAGAGGGTATAGTCTGGGTCGAATGGGTTCGAATATATGTAACCGAGCACTCTAATACCATAAAGCCCCTGGAGTCATCATGCCCGTGTCCTTTTGTCAGATTATGAAACAAATATGAAGTAGTGACTATTTTATTCTGGAGTCAAATACTGGAATTCATACTGGCTATCTAGGTTCAAAGGATCACGATATACTTATTATGTCCTAACCCCTCATTAGCTATGAACAACTAGGTTTGAAATAGGCTTCCCCTAGAAGCAACACAATTAAAATAATGGAATACTGAAATTTACACTAGCTATCCAGGTTCTAAGAATAGCATTCCACAAAGATAAAAAGAGAAACTTAAAGGTCCAAGTAAAGCTAAACACTTTGATTGCTAAAGTGTTACAAATAATGTAACAACTTAATTTGTTATTCATTGATAACCTCTGAACAAATAAGTCAGAAAGATATCCAGAACCTTATGTGTATTTTTAATTTTTTGAGCAATAACATTACATGGGTTTATTTTATTTATTTTACGAACCTAAAATATGGTACATACGGTAGCATATATAGCGACTCTATGTAAAAACAAATCTGTTTTCACACATCTTATATTTTCTCTAACCTTTATACAATGTAAAAACATTTTTAGGCCTAATAATGTATGTAGCTCTCATTACTTGATGCTCTAAAATAAATAACACCTCAATTAGAATGCATTTAAGATTACAATTATGATACAAAGTATTTCTGATATTATGACATTATGATACCCAGTATTTCTAAATAGGCCTACACACCCTATTAATTAGTTTTACAATTTAATGGAACCAAATTTTTTTGTTTTACATAAGGTCTATATTTTCTCAAATTTTTGAATAGTAAAAGAAAAATAATTTTAATGATCAAACCTTAATAGATGTCCTTGTCCATCACTACTATGTAATCGTTAAGTAATAAAATTTGAAACATACCAATTTGGTTTTAAGTAAGGTATGTTTTTCTCACTATGTCTCTAAAAAATCCAAATTTAGGTTCAGGATTTCTGAAACTTTCCTCTGGTAGTTGTGGCCGTATTATCAACGCTTGAACTAATCCAAGATTAAGCACCAGAGGGGTTACTGAGAATGCCTAGAGGAAACCAATCACTGTGGTTTGGCCTGGTGGGTTGCCAGACCCAAACATACAGCAACTCATGGACCGGATTTGATTTAACTATTTTCACTCCCCAAAATCTCTGGAATTTGAGATTCGTTCACAACAGTATAATTTTTAATATGCTACTTTATATCAAAATTAATGTACTTATACATTGTTGTTCAACAAGTTAAAATGTGTTCAATGTATTATTGGTAAATGAAAGTACAAAAAGAATATTTGGTGGCATTTTCTCATTTGAATTGAATAGGACATACAGTTTGAGAGAAGATAATATATATGAAATGTTCATTACATATTTTTGAAGTATATACATTTTGTTTTCATTCCAAATTGTAATTTTAATACTTCATTGGGATTTAGTTTAGAATATAAAACCGTTTTCATTTCGTCTTGATACTACAATGAAATTGCTAGTTGTTAATGCATTTCGTATTGTATATAAACGGTATCATTGGACTGACACACTTTGTAAATTTTAATACGACAATGTTCAAATACTATCATTCCTTTAAATTAACATGGTATTTTTTATTAATTTATTGTTTCAAAAAATCGGAATTCCTAAATTCAACAACGGTTGTTATTATTTTTTTTTGAATTTGTTTGTGGGGACCACCCTCCTCTAATACAACTTTTTTTGGTGGGTTTTGTTGTTGGGTTAAACCTTACGCTGTTACCAAGTGTTCCCAGTTGTAATAAAAGAAAATTATTTTTAATTATTTTAGTAATCACATGAAACTCTTGTAGTTCTGCGTTTTTGATTTTGTTTTATTTTATGGAAATGGGTAGACTAAGATATTTGTCATTGTTTTCATGATGGGTTTGGGAGAAGATAAATTATTTTTATTGTTTTCAGGGTTGTAATAAATTTTTATTCATTAATGAAATTAGTTAATTCATTTTGGACATTCAATAGATTTTAATAAATTGTTTTTTATTTATTGCCATAGAATATGTTTTATTTTATGGTTTCTTTAGTACAAATTTATTAAGAATAAGTTTATGAGTAGTATACTAAAGATATGGATTGTACCAATGAATTACTATACCTACATGGACATTCTACCCTTAATTTACTTGATATAGTTATATGTGAAATATTTATTTGATTTAAACCAATTCTTCAAGAAAGTTAATTTATTAGTGTTATGTAATGGTACAAGTTTTGTTTATATGTTTATCTATTTCACTCTTTTTAAGTTACAACTGTGATTCATCACACTTTCTTGTCTTACAATTTTGGTTATTTTTGGGTAGTAATTTTTTTTATTTTTATCAATTTTATATTTTTTGTGTCTTTCTGTTAATTTGCGTTAACTTTTTTTGTGGTGGATTTATCATTTTTGTTTTGTTCTCTTAGTGTTTGTCATTTATTAGAATTGAGTGTCATTCTTTTGTTAATAGTTTTTGTTGCTTTTTTTGTTCCTTTATTGAGTGTGTTTATTCAAATTTTATTTGTATTATTGGTAAATAATTTAATTTTTTCATTTTCATGGTTGTTATCTGGTGGTTTTGGTTTAATAAATATTTATTTGTACATATTTTGTATTTAAAATATAATATAAGTATTTAATTTTTTTTTTATTTTTTTTTTGGATATTATTATAATTTTAAACATTGATATTTTTTTCTTTTTAGATTTATATTTATTTTACTTTTTTATTTATTATTTTTTGTAATTTTTATTTTTTTTTTTTTTCTAAAAACGTCTTTTTTGTTTTTTTTTTTTATGATATTTTTATATATACTTTTTACTACTCAATGCACTGAACACTACTAAATTTTAATCAAAATCGTTAGAGCTATTTTTGGGACCCCAAAACGGATATATCCACTTTCAATTCAAGTTTGAACATTTTGGCGAAAAGAATTCTTTTTCCTTATACTATCGTATAAGGGACAGAGAAAAATATATATTGCATTTACTTCCATTTGAAATATAGCTTAGATCATGAATATGTCTAAAGGGACTGTTTTCAGTTCCTCTAAACAGCTGTTCTTATAAACATTTGAGGTCACCGTTAAAGATTTCGGTCTGAGGGATTGCCAATTCCCGGAAACGTTCTCTCTGGAGTGCTCTCGCACGCTCTCAGCTCAAGATGATAATCCCCAGAACCATTAGCCGACTAATCCTAATGTCACACTGGTCGTCTTACCGTCCGAAGTTTAGTGTGATAAACATTTTTTGATCAAATCATTATAGAAACTGAAGTGACATATAAAGTAATTCTAAATTAGGTTGTTATACTGGTTTAACTAACTTGGTAAAGTAACTTTATTCATTGGTTAACATGGTTGACATAAATATCTGTGCACATATTTAAAATGGTTAATATAAGTGCACTTCTATCTACTCTTGAACAAAAATTTTGGATTTAGTGGGAAAATTATAATTTTAAACAGATAAACTTAAAATAATCAATCACTCGCATTTTTATTCGCTGAATTCAGGTCAATACACTGTATTAAAACTTACAGTTAAAACATATTTAAGGTCTTTTTTATTTAAAAAACGTCTTTCTTTGCTAAAGATTTTCCGGGTGAAAGGAGTTTTCTAGAGACGTAATATTTTAATATAAAAGGAATGGTAATACTGTGATAATATCTAATTCTATTTACCAAATATTACATTGACACAGCTTACATTCAACTAAAAAATCTGAAATATCGAGAAAATTATATCTATGATTATGAATGAGTCTAGATCGTATAAAAGGTAGAAAGAAGCAAAAATAAAGAAAAGGGCAAAAAGGAGGAAAAATGAAGATGAAGGAGGAATAGAGAAAAAATTATGAAAAGGAGAATAGGGCAGGAAAAAGGAAAAATGAAAAAAGGAGGAAAAATGAGGAAAAAGCTCAGGAAATACTTAGACCCAGCTCTCACTGAGGTGGTAATTGATGGAGAGTGCTCCGTTTAAGGATAGTAGATGGAATCAGCAGGATATATAGCAGCTAGCTGAAGTATGAGCGCGTCGCGTGGAGCTGGCACGGGCTGACGTCACTGCAGATCCTGACCGCCGATAGACCCCTTTATAAATGTCCTGATAACACACGTTCTTTCTTGCACGATTCTTCAGTACCAAGGCTTGGGGAAGATAAGATTAATCCTTAAATACAAATCCACACAAAGTTGTCCTTTAAAGCACCGTTTTGGGGTTGGAGAACAGAGTAGTCCTTTCAACAAACTTACGTGCAGCGTTCACACTGGTATATATATTTTATTTTGGAAATAATTATAGGATAAATATATTTACCGGATTCTATATAATCAAAATATAAGTGTAAATATATTGAGTAGTTTTAAAGACTTGAGTTTTTACTTCACCTGTCGTGTTGTATAAAACTAACACTTATGAATTATAATCAAGAAGTTATTTATTTAAATAATTATTGAAAGGTTAATCTGAGACTTATACAAATTTGAGTTAAAATAAAAAAATATTTCAATTTATCTTCAATTTAAATTCTTTCTTACACAATTAAAAAAAACAAAAATTTTTTAGTAACTAAATAAATATTTTTTATTTAGCTTACAATTACATTAATAATAATATACAACAAATGTATTTGCTATCGACAAGTATTGGTTTTTTATGAATTTTGTGAGTTACTGAAAATAAACGCATTATCAATTTTATTGAGAAATACAAATAAAATCTAGACAGTCCAATTACAAGAAAGGAGTTTTGAAGGATATATGCTTCCGAAAGTTGTTTTTTTTGCAAATTAAAGTAAAATTAACAAAATAATATCTCTAATTTTAAATTATAGTTAAAATAAAACAAATTTTGTTTTCAAACAGTATTACACTCTGGTAAAATGTGAGTTTTCTAATAAATAAAATTATGATAGCAAAATATCAATTCTGTAGTAGTTTTTACTTTCAACTTAAAAATGAAATTTATAATTGAAAAAACATAAATATTTTTTTCAAAAAATGAAATTAATAACATCTTGACATATTTTTTATCATTGTTAGTATACGAAACACAATGTCAAAAATAATTTTAAAAATAAAAGAAATCAAAAAATTGTATAGGTAGCAATCCTCTTAAGTGTACAAGTACGCCAAGTAGTATACGCTGACCACTGCCACTAAATTTGGTTCACGACGTCTCAAGTAACAGTACCTAGAATTTAAATTTTATTCTATAAACTTCCAGGGTTAATTTTAAGTAAATTTTACATTGTACCAAGAATCTGGCTTAGGTTGTACCCTATTAAAATATAAAACAACCCCACGAGTGAAAACACAGCATATTACACATGTTAAACTTAGACTTAGACAATAAAACAGGACACAACTGTTTCTTATATAAGTCTTTTAATTTTTATAGACTGGATCAACACAAAGGGTGCACATAACACGTAGCGTCATCGCCAGAGACAGTTCCAACAGCGGCCAATAACATAAACTGTCACACTTGAACTGTTCCGCGCATCGTTGCACTTATAGCTGCAGTTCTTACATTCAATATCTTAATGGTGTTTACTGTCTCTCCCTCGCGAACCAATTCTACAAAGTGTACGGTTTTATTTGGTTGAATAATTTCACGATGTATTTAAAATTTTATGTGTTACAGGTTGTTAATTTCGAAATGCTGGTTTAAGATTATATTACTACTTGTTTGGCATATTGATAAATTTTATACTTAGCCCATGTAGTTGTAAAAGAGGAACCCACACTGCTTGATGTGCTAAAAATTAATTTTCAGTGTAGGGAACAGGATGTCATATCAAATTTAACCAAAACATTTATCTTCGAAAGTCTATCTCAATCCACTATAAACATATAGTGTAATAATAGGCATGTGTACTTTTGCTAGCTAACTATGTTTACGCTTTCTAACCCGTCAAGAAGAGTCTACAATATCTCCGCCATATTTGTTTTAGCCCCATAAGAACAATGTTAGTTTTTCAACCAGTCAATAGTTAAAAACGATAATTATTGAGGTCCCAAATTAAAGGTAAATTAGTAATGTTGGGAATTAACTTTTTGTATTTTTTGCAAACCATAAAAAGATTATTAGTTTTATTAAATATCAGATAACTTTTGGTGGTAATTATATTTTTCGGGGAAAAAATAAAAAATTTAATAACTCAATTCTCTAAAAACCTCTTCACCTTTTTTTATTTTGACACCTTATCCGTCCTATTTCGGCTATAATGTACCAAGTAATACTGTTAGAACACTAACATTGATCTTCCCAACCTAAACCAAAATATTAAATTGGCAAAAAAATTAAATTTTTAAAAACATTCATATCATTTACATAAACAAACTGTTGTTGTGTGTACTCTGAAATATAAAACACTTTGTTGAAATTCATTCTAAAACATTTTGACAGCTAACCACGGTATGTTTTTACAACTTCAAAGTGTTTAAAAATGTCAAAAACAATCTCTAATACAGTGACTTAGCAGCAAAGAGATTTCAGGATTACTACGGTTCGTAGGTTTCATCATTGTGTGCTTAACTCCCGCGTATCACATGAGTTATGCAGTCAACTTGTGAGGAAAGTTATAACAGTAAACAGGCCAAACACGTGCCCTCATCCGCCCTCAAGTCTTCATCAAATTTTAACCATGTTTCGACAGTTTCAATTTATTTAACTCTTAGAGACTCTTTATGTAAATATTCTTAATTTTACACATATAGTTAACTAGCTGTTAGTCTTCCATTTGTATACGGATTAGATTAGATTATTGAAATGGCGACCATACAACAAGGTAGGTAATTTAAGCCAAGTATGAGTGATGATTGTGGCGCGATCTTGTAGTCTTGTTACTGACTAAGGCTGACATGTTCCTTAGACAGGACTGTTACGGTAATTGATAGCCCAACAGCCGATGGCAAATAAGGGACCTACAGTTTAACGTGGAATCCGAACCACACCCTCTGAACTACAAATTGGTCTAATCATGAGGATGGTCTTTGTGGATTAACGTAGTATTCAATAGTGCGTTATTCCACACAAGAGAACACTACATCCACCGACCACCGCTAATAATTATCCACAATTCGTGACCTCTAAGTAGCTGAATTTCAGGTTTCCTTCCCAGACAGTATGTTTTGCATCAATAAGCAATATTTTAAATTGAATAACATTTTAATATATTATAACTCTAAAACAGTTTAGAGTCAATGAAAAATGTAAATACAACTAATATTGATTTCAATTTGACAGCTAATCTTTCAATTAAGCCAATTTATAGATCACGTTATAAATACAACTTAAGAAAAGGAAATATAATTATTACTTTATTTTAGTAGGTTGTATGTCAGTTTAAAGTAAACAAAAACCGTCCTTAAAAGATACATAATAATTAAAAATAAGGTTTCACCATAGAGCTTGTGTTTAGTGAAGCGTTACAAAAATACATTGACATACAGATATTGAGATAAAATGCATTTCCTCTCTTCCAGGGAATAAACCGGATAAATAACCAAACAATTAATTGTTCCAAGCAATGTACAGGTGAAACTATTATTAAATTTATGAAAATAGTTATTAAATACTGTATTTTAGTATTGAAACTGGAATTTTTAAAAATATTTGTACATTTACAGAACTGTTAAAAGGTTCACATACTTGGAACTTCCGTGACTGAGTCCAATAAATAGCTGCGAGCTCTGAGTGTGCTTTTACAGTTGTAAGACTTACACTGCTTTTGGCTAAGTTTTACGTTAGGTATTAGGTGTTTGTGGAGAAAACACGTACTGTATTGCTAACTTTTTAACTCACGAATTTAAGTTATTTTTATGAAAGTCCATACCAATGTACTATTTACCACTCAAAATATTTTTAGAACGTAGCTCTTACAAGGTACATTTTCAATTTCATTTAGTAGTTTAAGATGACTATATAACTTTTTATGTATGTGAATTATCACAGTAAAACAATAGCTGATACTATATGGTTTCACGTAAGATTTCGATGTTTAAAAAAAAGTATTAAAAATGTGTAGCAAAGTTATTTTATACAAGTATAATAAACGTTTTCATGAGTTTAAAAATATTGTTTGAATATTGCTGTATGTACAATTATTACATTATTGTATAAAAAGTATTAGTTCCACTTTTTAAGTAATGTAAGATATTTAGTTATTTGTATTTTTTAAGTAAACTAGTTGTAGAACAGTAATTACTGATGTTATTTTCAAGTTCCTAATCTCTTTTATTCTTCCTCAATTGTGAAGTTCATGTAAGTCTTCGTTGTTTGTCAAAAAACCACTGAAACGTAGGCCTAAGTAAACTTCACAATCTTTAACGTGTTTATTGAATAGGTTATCAACATCTTATACATACTGTTTAAAATTGTACGTATTTGTAAATATCACTTACGTCACTCAGGTTATCAAGACTTAATTTAAAACCCCAAATAAAAAAATATGATTCAATTATGTTTGTTATAATCATCATACTTTGTTATAAAACAGCTAGTGAAACGTATTGGGGAAACTGATGAGGTAGATAATATTTCATAGATGGATTTACAAGTAATATTTTCTGCACCGGAGATCTTTTTACTCCTTATATGTCGATTCTGTGAGGTTTCAAAGGAAATTCGTAGTTTTCAGCGTAAGCTAGTATTATCAAAACCCATGTTTTAGCGATAAAGGTAGCATTTTTCTTTGATTGAACGTGATATTAAATTAATTATACTGGAAGAAATAGCAAACTGTTGAATAAAATTCATTATTAGTTTTTTAATTGATCATTTATTGTAAACATACCTCGTAATTATTCCATAATCAAGCGAATATACTGTTGATAGAAATGTTAAGAACAAAATTTTTATTTATTTACTTGATATTTTTCTTAACAACCGTTAGTAGTAATTAAATCTTTCTATTTTCATCAAATTTAAACTCTTTTTATTTCAGATTGTAATGCCCCTAATTTGCATATTTGCAGTAAAAGAAATGGTATCATGTCATTACTTCAGACTAGTTTACAACCCTATAAATAAACGTTTACAGCTCGACAACTTAACTCCATTACTGCGAGTTTAGGTCATTAATGTTGCTTTATTACCCAGCTTTAATCAGAAACAAGTGATTGTAAACTGAGCTTAAAGCTTGGACCTTGGACCTTCAGATGTGTTGAAAATATTTTTTATGGTGAGTGTATGACTGTATGATCAATTTTATATACAGAAGCTACGTAGAGTACCGCACAGATTTAATAATCTCTGGACGATAAATGATCAATCAATAACATTTGGCTAATCAAGTTACTTACTCCTTAACATGTACCTTTCATTATACTGTACCGAAACCAGCTTCTTTCAACGTTAGTTGCTACTACAGAAAGTAATGTATTCCAGCCTAGGGTGCGTAAATCAGCTGGAGATTTTACCCAAACTAGTATTTAGCTACGATTTCAGACACTATTTGCAATATTTGCTATTGTACCACGTACTGAGAGAATCAAATGGGCAACTAAGTCAGTTTAAAAAACTATATTACTTAATTATATTTCTTAATATGACTACAGTGTAATCAAAAATGTCGTTCACATCTCGGATTAAAAGTAGTATTCCGTGCCTTGCGTGTAATTTAGATTGTGGCCCGGAAACAACTATTTTCCATCCTTATAATGAAATATAAGTTTACTGTTTTGAAGGATCTATCAGTATTTTGTCATTTCAAGAAGATGTTCCACAAAGAGTCAAAAATAATCTTAAATTTTATAGGTCAATATGCACGATTTAAAAAAAAACACCACGTACTACACTGAAAAACGTAAAAAATATTAAAATATTGAGTTAATATCAATGTTAACATTTTGATAATCAAAATAGTTACGCTGTCGTACCAAACATTTTTTAACCGAACAAACAAAACAGTTTGAATTCAGTGGGAAAATTAAGCGATGATTAAAAGTAAAGTCTTAAAAAGTATGAAATGAAATCCGTTGGCTGCTCTGCCACTATGCAAAGACTAAGTTGGTTTTAGGGCTTGGTTACCAGGAGGAGTAAACATTTCATAGTCGACTTAAGGCAAACTACTGAATCGGTTGAGAACTCCTTGGTACTAAAAACTCTCTTCGTTAGAACTTGTTGAGCTTTGGAACGAAAAAATTAAGTATGTTTTTGTGTGAAGTGGTGAATCTAAAATTGTTATTATTTTATTTTGTATCAATTAGAATATAAACAATTGTATCTCTAATTACATCGGTAATAAAAGAAAAACTCGATATTACTTAAAAAGGTTCTTTATTGAAACTTGTGGAGTTTTAAAAAGTAAATTAAAATATGTTTGTTGTTGTCTGAGTGACGTAATCATTTAAAAACCCCTTACATAATAGGTAAGGAGTTTTTTGAAT
Organism: Nephotettix cincticeps; assembly: GCA_023375725.1. Taxonomy (NCBI): domain Eukaryota; kingdom Metazoa; phylum Arthropoda; class Insecta; order Hemiptera; family Cicadellidae; genus Nephotettix; species Nephotettix cincticeps. The sequence goes on along the minus strand of CM041788.1, from coordinate 14,670,197 downwards.
GTAAAATTAACTATAGCGATATTTTGGCATGCCCAGTATCTCATATTTTTTAACTTATCCAATAAAAACACATGATTATTTGAGTGAGTAATACTGTTTAAAAATCAACAATAAGTCTTCAGTTGGGATTTAGCTGGAGAATTTGCTTTGAACGTTTGTTGGACCGGAAGATTGTGTTCCCCTTTTGTTATATGTTTATCAAATATTAAAGTTTATTACGAGTTTTTACTATATACGTATTAAAGAAAAAAGGGGTGCTAGACTGTAGAAAACTTATCTCAAAAAAATTACACCTTAATTCTAACCTCTGCATAAAGTAATAGGAGAATGAAATTAAAGTAAAACATTTAGTACCAAGCACAAACAAATAAATAGTGGTTATTTTAATTACGATGGTCTCGTACTGTAATCCAGCTACTTGGAGGTCACGAATTTTGGATAGTTGTGAGCGATAATCGGTGGGTGTAGTGTTCTCTTGTGTGGATTAACATCCGCACTATTGAATACTATCATAATCAGACCTGTTCGTAATTCAAAGGCAGTGGTTCGGATTCCACGTCTAACTATCAGGTCCCTCAGATATGCCATCGGCTGTGGGAATATTAATTAACAGTTCTGTCTATGGAACATGTCAGCTTTGTCAGTAACAAGACTACAAGATTGCGCCACAATCATCTTACACTCATTTCTCATTCTTACTTTGCTTAAAATACCTAACTTGTGGTAGAGTAGCTATTTTAATAATCTAATCTAATCATAGTTCATATTTTTGTTAATAAGTAGTATATCATATTGTTTTTTATAAATGCAAAAAGAACAGACAGATAGTAAATTTGTATGTTCATTTCTTTAAACACGATTTCATAAAACTATTTTTATTACTAAAAATGGTGCATTATATTAGAATCAACTACACGTATCCAGTGTTCACCTTAATAAAAATTGTTTAATATAAGTTGTATTAAAATCAAAATTTCAAGTTGTGTTTTAAACTATTTAATATTTTTTTAATATCAATATGTTTAATGGGTGTTACTTAAGAAAATTGTTCTCTTCAGTGCAGTTACAACAATCGTGACGATGAAACGTGACGTGATGAAAAATGTTATAATGTTATGAGTGTAAATAGCTTTGTGTGATCTCGTAGTTACAATGGTATAGTATAGATTAGTAACTTTAAGCAACACACCTGTGGTGATATACGTTCTGTGAGAAGTCAGAAAAAGAATACATCACGAACTAAAGGCTTGAAATTAGGTAAATATATAAAGAGATATTGTTAAGCTTAAGAAAAATTGTTGAACAAAGATAATCTATGAAGTGCATTCACATTTACCGTGTCACAAGAGTTGAATGCAACTATGGAATATTTCACATCATTAAAACCGTAGCTGCAGGAGCCAATGATCTGTGTAGATGAAGTAGTTCAGTAAGCCAATTCGCTAGATGCAACCAATGATCCGATGTGAAGGTTCAAAGACATTTCAGTGAAGCTAGTCTAAATGCTAAACTTGCTCAGGATATGCCATTACTCTACGTGACTTGAACCTTAGTCGTAATTTTTTATTTTAGCTTGAGCAATTTGTATTTTTTAATCTATAAAGACCATTTAAGTTTATTAGAAGATAAAATTGAATGATAAGTGATTGAGAATGGAAATTATGTAGACTTAAAAGAAATATGGCTGAAAATAATTGTAAAATTATTTTTAAACATTATAGTTTGCGTATTTATATTTTGAATAAAATAAACAACAATGACATAGACTTAATTCGTAGGGACTAAATTAAATGTATTAATACTAGTTACTTATTTTATAAGTATGCTTTTTTATAGTAATATGGCAGCAGAATGGGCAATATTTGTCCTCAAACTATCTCAGAAATATACACACAAAGTATGACACTCAAAATAAACTAAAGGTTTTAAAACGCACGAGCGTTTTAAAACGCTATCTTATTCGCTATCCTATCTTATTAATGGTTCGTAAACTGTTAATATTGTAATAAAAAATTACTATAAAGGGGATTCTAAGTGTGGTAAAGGATATATTCTTCATGGGTGGTCAAGAGTTGAAAAACAAGAAGTTGGGGTGACACTTGAGATAAACTTTACGGCTACCAACACAAATAAACTGAACAAGATTTATCCCGGCTTTAGGACTCCTCATTCTACATTCCTGCAACATTGTGACGCTAAGAGGGGTACGGCAAACGCTTCTAACTAAAGGTTAAAAAACAAAAAGTTAAAGGGGAAAACTATCTCATTAGAAATTATACCTAATCTATTTATTGAAAACTATAAACATGATATTTAATAATTGAAGGTAAGTTGAACAAAAAATATTTTTTTGCGGAATTTAGTTTATTATTACGTAACATTTCTGTAAAATATTAAATTGATTGGGGGCCTAGAAGTACTTAATTTGTATTTATAAAGATAGAGCACTTAAAGTTTTAACACTATTTCTAGGCACCTGTTGCGTTGTATAGACCTTCTTTGATCGTGTTTCATTAGAAACAAAATTTTAACATAAAAGCCCCGTTATTTCAGAATAGAAATAATATCTTTTACTTTTTAAATTTAAAAATGTACATCTAGATTACCATGGATTATTATAATGTAATGAAATAAGGGGGGAAATTATGCAGTTTTTAAATTTTATAGGGGTAAAATATTAATATACTTAAGCCGGAATTAAATGATGTCAAATAAAATAGCGTTAAAAATAATTATTAATATATTGTTTATTATAATATATATTATATATATATATTTTGTAGTTGCGATATACAAAAATGGATCATCAAACCAAATTTTAGTGAGACTATTTACAAGTGCTGGACTTCCTAACCAAATATTCAATAACGGGTAGTTTGGAAGGGTTTTGTACCCCAAAATGAGGTTTTTTGCGTTTTTCACATGTAATTTTTAAAAATTTCTAATTTTAAATTTCACCATTGGAATCAGCTTAAAAAACTACATAATTAAGTTCCTCTAAGTTTTTCTCTAACTAAAGTACAACGGTTACCGAGATATTAAAACATCTAAACACAGTACGTTGTATTGTGGGGCTCCATTGTTAATCTTATGGAGGATAGGGAAAAATTAATATTTCCCGTATTAATCAATATTTTTGGATAAAACTTGATATTTATCTTCATGTGGTTGAAATCTATCCATTTATGCTTAAAAATCATAGTTTATGTGTTTATCATGGCAGCAAACCTGCATACTCTTTTCCCATATTAATCATATAGGGAATAGGCAAACTCCTTTATTTACGGACAGATGTTGATGAAAGTTGGTAAATTTTAAATAAATTATTTAGGTAGAAATGTCTAATTTCAGTGTTTCACAGCAGCAAAACCTGCACACTCTTTGCCATGTTAATCTTATGAGAATAGGCAAATATTATTTTATGGACAAAATATAACTTGTCATATATTATTATTTTATATTATTGATTGGAAAAATTCGCTGAGTAAGGTCTGCAGTTTTTGTAACATATTTGGATAAAAACATATACACTTATGAACAAATTAGAATTTTATTTTTTTATAATAATTGAGGATCAGAAGCATTATAATACTATAAAATTATGTAGTTCTTGAACAAAATTTCAGATCTGTAGCTTACTTAGCTACCAAGGTAATGGATCTCAAACATAAACAATTTAATATTGCCGGAGATAGGGCGTTTAACTTACCTTAAAATTTCAATCAATTTTCTATAATTAAGTACTTCTAATATATTATAGACCAGCAGTTCCATCATAAAAAATTAATATTAAAAAAATACAAATACTGTACTACAAGGTTGACTAGGGCATACAACATTTATTGCGAATGAACTATTTTGTACACAATATCTTGCTGTCGAATCATGTTTTGAAACATAAACTGAATATTTTAGGGTATTCGAGCCTGAACATGGAAGAAACTTAGGTGTGATTAATTAAACATGGATATGTCTAACCTCTGGAGGGGTGTTAGTAATATGAGGGATGCCAAAGTATTACGGAAGTATTATTTAGATTTTCACTGCGGACATTTCCCATCACGATTTTATGTAAAACAAAATTTCACGACGTTTTGGGATCTGGAATCTGATCCCGTCCTCAGGTGAACTAATATCTAAAACATAGCACATTTAACACATAATTCGGACCAACCCGGTATAAAGGTGAAAACATAAAAATTAAAGCAGTCAAAACACTTACAAACAAAACATTTACTAAACATTACACACATAAGAAACCAAACACGTACACTCGCTGAAAAATGTTTAAGTTTAAGGATCAGTCCGGATTATTTTCTATTTAATTAATTATGTTAAGTTTTAGATTCTAGCTCACTTGAGGACGGGATTAGATTGCAGATCCCGAAACGTCGTGAAACTTTGTTTTTACATAAAACCGTGATGGAAAACGTCCGCAATAAAAATCTAAATAACATAAATCCAACACCACCAATAATGAATTTAAAACAAAGTTTTACGGAAGTGACATTATATGGTCATGATAACAAGTGAGGAACGCAAAACATTTCCTTCAGACATAGCCAAGATCGAAGCTATTTTTAACAGGAAATTAAACACTGTACATTAGTTTATAATACTTTGTGGAATATTTCAAACTTTAAATTTTTTTACGTGATTTCATTATCAACATCCTGAAGATGAAGATAAGTCATAGATAACTAAAATGCATCCAGATCCAGTTCGGGATTGAATCGGTGATTTTCATTTTATGAATCGGACTCTATAATCACTCACCGACCTAGCCATCAAGGTTTAATGTACAAAATTATAATTTTACAATTGACGAGGTAAAACGGTTCAATGTATTTTAAATTACTCCACATTTAGAATAATTTTTTGATATGGCTATATTCAAGCCTCGGGGGCGAGGTGTAAGCGATTCAAGATACGCAAAAACTGTAACGGAAGTGACGTCATAAATGGGTTATAAGATCAGCTGTTTAGAGAATCTGAAAAAAGTTTCATTTAGACATACCTATGATCCAAGCTAGTTTACATCGGGAAGTACCTATATCATATTTTATTTTAAAATCTCAAAATCAAAGTGCATCTGGGATGAAAAATATAAATGGACAAAATGTCTGCTTATCCATGACGTCATAACCGTTATCCAGAGTCGTCAACCTATCGCTGTGTCTTCGGTATTAATAGCTAACATTGTAACTAGCACGAAGTGATGTAATATCACGGAACAGCAAGCATCCGTGACGTCATAACCGTTAGCTCAAGTCGTTAACCTATCCTTGCATCTTCATTGAGTTATTTTTCGTCCTGACACTTCCTAGTAACCTTATCCAGGACATTTAATTCAGTTTGAATATCGTATTGGTTGGATGCCGACACTATATCTTCAACTAGTTCATTTTTCTCCTTATTTTTAATTCAACACATCTTATTAGTTTGGATTTGTTCAATTAATTTCACTAATATGGTTTTGTAAGCAAAATTTATAATTTATACGAAGAAAAATATAATCATGAATTATTTTTTATTTATATCATTATTGCTCTCTACTAACCTATTTAAATTATTCACCCCTAACGTAATAATTTTTTTAAATACAAAAACTTTAAAAACTGCATACCCGATTATAGTGCGGTCACTCAGGAGATCTGCTTAGGTTAGTACCTGCGTGGAATTCTCCTTAAAATATCTTCAGTTTGAATATGCAGTCGAAAATTCTCCAGGCTGGGGACTGAAAGCTTTCTCACATTACCGAGTTCTGAGTGGTTCACCTTCAGGATAAGTTCGGCAATTCTTTTACCGCGTCGAACCGATTAGGTATCCGTGTTTATCGTGAAGCGAAACACTTGAATACGGACGAGAATACTAGAATCCTCTTTTAAAACATTTAAATTTGCATATGTTGTAACTGATATTCTGTGAGATAATTTTCATAAATGCCAAAAAGCAAAAAGAAGTAACAACATCAAAATACAACTACTGTCAAAGATTTTGCTTTTGGCCTGACCATTATGTATAGTTTACTTGGTTTATTAATGCATCAGCATTTATTTATAAAACATTGGTTCATTTTCCATTGTATATTTGCAAAACTCTTTTCCCTGGTCATATTTCATTATTTACTATAACTCTTCATTTAAATTAAAATTTATATTAAAACAGACTGGAACGGAGGCGTGTCCTTTAATCCAGTTTCTTGGGAATCGTGGATAGGATATTCGTTGGTGTGGACTAACGTCCGCACTATTTATTAATAAGTCAATCCGCAAATACCATCCTCATTATGAGACCAGTTCGTAATTCAAAGTCAGTGTTTTTGACTTCACGTTAAACTGTAAGTCACTTAGATATGCCATTAACTATTTGTCTGTTAATTAGTTAGTTCTTTCTAAGGAACTTGTGAGCCTTAGGCCAGGGACACACTTGTCTGGGCAATTTACCGTCCAATAGTTAGATTAGAATAGATTAGATAATTGGAATGGCGACCATACTACAATGTAGGTATTTTAAGCCAAGGATGAATGAGGATTGAATGTAAGATGATTGTGGCGCGACCTTGTAGTTTTGTTACTGACTAGGACTGACATTTTCCTTAGACAGGACTATTAATTAATAGCCCAACAGCCGATGGCAACTAAGGGATCTACAGTTTAACGTGAAATCAGAACCACGGCCTCTGAACTACGAATTGGTCTAAATATGAGGGTTGTCTTTTGCGGATTAACGAAGTATTCAATAGTGCGGGCGTTATTCCACACGGACAATACCACATCCACTGACCATCTCTCACAACTATCCACAATTCTTGACCTCCAAGTAGCTGGATTACAGGACGTCGCAACCATCCCAGTCAAGTTTGACCGGATAAGTAGAGATACATTGGAGTGCATGGGCCAGGACACACTACACCATCCGGTCACTTTACCGTCCGGTTCCCGGACGATACTCACGTCTTTTCTCCCGGATGGGAGATAGCGGGGAATTGCACCATATGGGCGAAGACATACTTGTCCAAACTAACAGCTGGACGTTCGCAAATATTAATATTTCCTATGTTAGAGATCTTATATCTTCTAATAGAATAATTCAATTACTTACAATCAATCGTCCGACTGTTGATAATTTAATTGAGGTGTATGAGTTATTGATAAATAAAAGTCGTTCAAGAGTAATGAAAGTTTTCAGTAAGAGTGAGAGTAATAAGTAGGGAATAGCTTGAGTTCCTTATACTGTTTATACTGTTATAACTTATACTGTTTAGGTGATTAAGAGGTTTCCTAATATATATTATTATTTCTGAAGTTCATACCATTGCAGCTAACCACGAATTTACCCAATACACTCTAACACAGTAATCCTGAGAAACTCTGTCATTTAATTTTTCCATACCTTTGTGATTTAATAAAACGGTGCTGATTTAAAATTTCGTGCGGTAATGTGTAACGCAAGATGAATGGTGATATCAAATTATAATCTGCTTAAATTGTTAAAATGTATTTACTTCCCCTTGGAAAATATCTTAGATCATGGATATGTCTAAAGGGAATGTTTTCAGCTCCTTTAAACAGCTGTCCTCATACATAATGTAACTTCCGTTACACTTTTTGCGTCTCGTAAATTGCTACACACACCCACCCCGCAGAAATTGGACATATCCATGTCAAAAGTAAAAATAGATTACGTATAAAATCTGTTCCTAACACAGGCTCGTTAAATAACCATGTTCTATTTTAATGGAGCCACAACCGTTATTCGAATTAGTTACAGACTAAATACGGAACGCTCAATTACCAAACTGTCCGCAACCCGCGTTTCCAATTTTGAGTGGAGCAGCCCACCGGGGGGCCCGCAGCTGGCGGACGTGTCCGACCACTCCGGAATTTGGGTACAAATAGCTTCATTGACCAAACCGGTATCGTCTTTTTTAAAGAGTCTAGAGCATTTCTTTCTATAACACTCTAGTTATACCACAGCTTTCATCTATGACGTAGAAAAATAAATTATGTATCCTAGTGTGTGGACGCGTTTAAAAATTGTTGTTTAAGAATGTCATTAGCTGTTGGGCGATTAATTAACAGTCCTTTCTAAGGAACATACTTAGCCATAGTCAGTAACAAGACTACAAGATCGTGCCACAATAATATTACACTCATTTCTCATTCATACTTCGCTTAAAATACCTATCTGGGTAGGTTTTTATTTTCATTAACTAACTTACTAACTAATCATCAGTGACACCTCTGGTTAGCCTGTGTGACTCCGCTAATATACCTCGCTGCTTTTATTTACCGCAAAAGTCTTAGGTCATTGGCGATCAGCTGTTAAGTTAAAAAACATACAATATTTCTAAAGTGAATCGCCTAATGTAATTGTGGGTAGTTGTTTGCGATGGGTGGTGAATGGGATATTCTCTGGTGTGGATTAACGTCCGCATTATTGTGTTAAGAGTCTGCATCAGTGGTAGCCATCTTGAATTTTAGTCCCGTAAGAGCAATGTTAAATTCTGGCGGAACATACCTTCACTTTGGCTTGTGTACTGGCTTTAATTATCAAAGTAAAACTTTGGAAGTACATTGATGAGATGTGGCTCAAGGGCATTACCTTTTCAATATCTTCAATATGTTCAAAAATTTAACTTGATATAAAAACAAAACTCCAGGAATATTTTACAAAATAAATCATTATTATTTTTTTATTGAGAGCGAAAATAAGAAGTTCTGCAAGGTGGTGCCCTGGAGGACTGTAATACCTTTAATTTGACACCTCTTCTGTTAATTTATGACAATAGGTCAAGGAGATATAGGCGCCAGAATTTAACATTGCTCTTACGGGAATAAAATCCAAGATGGCTACCACTGATGCAGACTCTTAAGTACATCCACAAATACCATCCTCATAATTATACTAGTTCGTAGTTCAGAGGCAGTGCTTTTGACTCGTTAAACTGTAGGTCCATTAAATATGCCATTGACTGTTGGACTTAGTCAGTATCAAGATCGCACCACAATAATCTAACACTCATTTCTCATACATACTTGGTTAAAATACCTACCCAGGTACCATGGTTATAGAAAGGCTATAATAAGGGAAAATAATATTTAAATGATTTAGCTCTTCTTTTACTTGGTGTGAAATAAATCAATTAAATTGGAACGTGTTTTCCCATGTCACCGCATATGTAAACCCGTCCTCATTACACGATTCCCACCGATCCCCAACACACCGGCATGCTGCAATTACCACGCCGGTAGAAATATTCCAATTTGCGGTGAGCTGGAGCCAGGACGCATGCCGGTGGCTCCAGTTTTAATTAAGTTGTACGTCGGATCCCCGCGGAGTTGAGGATTTACAACGGTCAATATGGCGCGGTGCTGCCCCCTACCGGTCATCCTCTCTGTCAAATTGATTTTACTGATATATTTTATTTATTGATAAATATATTTGGTCCAAATCTTAAACTGTATGGCTAGGGATATCAATCCCGGGATTTCGGTATCGAATAAAGCTGATCCCGGGATTACCGTTTTTTTTAGAAATTTCAGAAATTTTAGAGGATGTTTTGTTTTGTGAAGACACCCCTAAAAGAATTTGATTTAAAGTTGTAAATTATCAACAGTTTCATCTAAAAAATTGTAAAATCTGCTAGCTTTAGGAATTTTAAACAGATCACGAATGGTTATTATTAAAATAAAAAAAATAACGGCACATACTACTCACTGTCACTACACAAATCTATCCCAACTCGCACAGCTATCAGCTAAAAGCCCGAAAGCAACTAAAACTGTTGATGAAGCAAAAAATATCAAAATAAAGCCACCTGTGCGGCCTGGGATGCCTCAATTCGTGGGAATTATCTGCAACGGAGGTTCGGAGCGATAAAAAAACTACTCAGTGCTGTATCAGTATCCAAAAATAAGTTATCATCGTTGAATTGTGCTTCGGTTTTAAGAAAAAATCAACTTTAATAAAGGTAAATTGGTAAATACCAGTTTAAGGGGACATAATTTAACAAATATAAACGATTATTTATATTATCTTATTATTATTATTAAATAATAATATATTCAAATATTAATGACGACATTTAAAATGTATACAAAAATGTATGTTTGTAAAGACGACTTTTGCAGTAGTTTAAACATTCAAATCACGAAAAAAATTGAAAAAAGTGATTTTTTTAATCCTGTAAATCCCGGGATTAAGATCATCTAATCCCGGGATTGAGGACCCTATGTATAGCACTCAAGTGTTTTCAGTATTTTACATCAAAATTACTGGCTGGTAGGATCATTTAAGATAAAATGTACTCATTCACCTTTTGGAAACAGCCTCAGTAATGGATATTTCTAAATTAAATGTTTTCCATTCCTCTAAACAGATGTGTTTATAGCCATACGACATCACTTCCGTTAAAACTTTCTCGTGACGCGAATCGTTCAACACCTTCCCCCGAGCTAAGACGATTAGAACGTAACCGGTCCGATGCGGAGTAAAACCTGGACATTATACTGTACCAGGATCTGCATCTGTTTTCATACTGTTAGCAGACGTCTGCATACAGTCTACAAAGAGCCTTCAGAGTGTGGGCAGTCCGAGGAGACTGCTGATCATCTGCTGTATGACTGCACCGGGCTTGCCGGGGTGAGAGCTGCCACTCTCGGCGTCATGGAGAGGGGTTGTCACCTTCCCCGGGAGGAGCTGGTCGGGAGACTACGGCAGTTCATCAGGTTTTTAAGCTTGGAAGGTCCATGAGACATTCAATCAACAGGGTGCGCAAAAAGCCACGTGGCTGACGTGCTACAGGAACTTTGTTCCGCCCCTTTGTGTAATTATGTAGAGTCTTCATAGTGTTTATATACAACTGAAATAAAAATCGGTGTTTCTGTAGACAATATAACATTTTTTGCGTTTCTGCTGTATCTTGTCTCTAGCCTGCGAGTGTCTGTAACTGTAGACGTGTTGAGTACAGGAGACGTGATACAAACACCTTCCAAGTAGTCTGGATATATCCTCCCACCGGTTAATACCAATGCTTTGGTGTAGTTTTTTTTATATTGTGAGCAGGCAATATAGTGACTATGAATGAGAAATGGGTGTAAGATTATTGTAGCACGATTTTGTAGTCTTGTTACTGACTAAGATTGACATATTACTAAGACAGGAATGTTAATTATAACCCAACAACCAATGGCATCTAAGTGATCTACATTTTAACGTGAGATCCAAATCACATCTGGTCTAATTATAATAATGGTCTTTGCGGATGAACGTAGTATTCAATAGTGCAGATGTTAATTGTAACAAGAGAATATCACTTTCAACAACCATTCATAACTATCTACAGTAAGTTAGTTATGTTAGTTATAGTTAGTGTTCTATAAGTAGGTAGATTATAGGACACGCCACCTTCCCAGTCAATTTATATTTAAGTAAAGGAGACCTTAATCATTTAAAATGGCAATTTTAAAGGCAATTTTAAATGACAATTTTAAAATCATAGTGACGATCACCATAATGATTTTTTGTAATCGTATGTAAGATTGTTTGTAAAAAGTAAGAACATCATTTACACTCCTAAGTTTTACTGCTAAACTTTTACTCCCGTAGCGTGTTTCAACGCTACTCATGAGATACTTTAGTGAGTTGAACTGAAGTGTCAGTTCCACGCGATCTGTCCAACGCATAGAAGTTCAAAACACTTTTTACCGATATAGCTAAGCTAATGGTGGCGTTTCATTTAATAAGGTGCCATCTTATGTATTTTTATTTTTTTATATTGATAAAATTGATTTAAACACGTTTTCCTACCTAAACCTGCACTACGTTAATCTACTAGGTAGCCTGGATAGATAAAAATGTCGTTACAAAACGTTGAAAAATGGGTTTCCCCAGGAAAAATATTCTAAAGAGTGAAAAAATTCTTTAAAGTGAATCAGCTTTCACGAATCAAAGTTCTTGAAAGAAAAAATATCGTAAATGCTTTTTAAGTTGTTTTAGGTAAAATTGATATAAAACGAACTAAAAACAATTCAAATGTATTTAAAAATTTCACAGTTTTATAAGGTAAAAATGGTTCCAAAACCGACCCTAAAAATTTAACTCCATTATGGAATCAATAAGAAAATACAATTTTGCGTGTTATACCGAAAATCATCTATATTTATAAAATGAATGAGTATATTTAATAACGATCTATGATGGTATTCACTTAAAATACTCCCTTAGCAGCAGACCTGCGTACTCAGGGGATTTCCACCTTTATAATATGGAAATAATAATACAAGTACATGACAATATTGATTCTGTTCATAAATTAGAGTATTTTTGCCTATTCTCTGTAACTTTAATACGGGAAAGAGTATGCAGGTTTACTGTTTTAAGGAACACTGAAAGTAGGCATTTTTAGCATAAACTATTTTTATTTCGACCATATACCAAGTTTTATCATAAATAAAGGAGTTTCCCTATTTTCCTTAAGATTAACATGGGAAAGAGTGTGCAGGTTTGCTGCTGTGAGGAACACATTAACTGCGATTTTTTAGCATAAACGTATGGATCCTAATCAAATGAAGCTAAATACAAAGTTTCACTTAAAATTATTGGCAACTAAAGAATAATAAATAACATGGTCTCGCCACGAGACCTACGGTAATAGCTTCTTCCCTACGGGAAATTCGCTAATAAAAACGTTGAAAATTAAAACAGCATGAATAAATTAATTGAAAGTATCAGCTATTTTGCTTAATAGATCCTCCAAGAACAAAATCTCCAAAATTTATTAAGAGTTAATGAGATGCAAAAACGCGTCGTTTCGGAGGGCGGACAAACGGAGCTGGGCCGCTGATGTAAACAGCCCATTACATTTAATAGTCCATTCATCACAGGCTCTTGTAGCCGCTTTATTTTATAAACATAGAACAATCTCTTGAAACTAAATTGCTCAGAATACAAACAGTCTTTTGTGCAAGATCAAATCGTATTTTAGGGCATTAATGTTCTTGTTTTTCCTTAACAACAGAATAAATATCGTTTGTTAAATGTTTTTGTTGCTTATAAATAAATAGCTTTATCAATTACTGCATCACTTATTTTTAGAAAACATCAAGATATTAATAATAATTACTTTTTACTATTTACTCGTGTCCAAAATCTTTGCCTTTATGGCACCCGATGGTCCAAAACAGTGAATTCACCAAATACGTTTCAAAATTTACAAGATTGTTCAAAATCTTCGTTGATAATATTTTTTTAACCATCCTTATTTTTTGTCTAAAAAGTGATTAGTTCTTTCTTCAAGTTATTTTTTTAGTGAACGTCTCAAATTCTAAAAAAATTTACATAATTTATAGGTGATAGATAAGAACTCCCAAATCCGAACATCAAAGACAAAGACAAATTAATAGTTGGGAGAACTTTGAATATAGCTATTTCATTCACCAGTTGGAATCAACTAGTTTTCCCAAGCTGATCTCTTGATTTATTCTTCGGGTGGGTGTTCCCCCTCAAAACCACCCTAAAATATCATTCTTAATTTCTTTAAAATGCTTACTTTGCTACCCAATTTATCAGCTTAGTGCTTTTAATGCAATTTAAGAGGTCAATGGTTACCTTAAAGGTAGAGCGAATAATTTTCCTGTTCTTCCATATCGCCTTAACAGATATTTAGTGAAGTGATGAGTGCCGATGTCTAGAGGCACATTTCGCATCTATGTCCACATAATTTTTCTCAAGGCTAATGGGAGAGTACTGAGGTTGATGACATTAGATAACTTCTCGAAACGAGATTGTCAGAGTCACTGCTTTCTGCTAGACTCCTCCACTGTGAACTCCCTGTTTACTTGCAACTTAGGCTCATCTCCACTTAAATTCCTCTTTATTATCTCCAGCTTCCAGTCATGGTGGTGGTTACAACCTCTTTGACATGTAGAAGCACTCGTCAAGGCGTTTTGGCAATTAATGGAAGCGGTGAACTGTTGTTTGTCTATCTTGGTCTCAGATCGCTGTCAGTGTTGATTTCTTATTTCACAATGTCTTTTTATCTCTACCCTTCTTTAGATTAAACCTAAATTGACCTGAATTTTAATCTGATTTTAAGTATGTTGATGTGAACATTTCAACACTCCTTTAAAATAGTTTCCTTATTGGACGAATTATTTTTTGTAACTGTTCATATATAGTTTTAAAAAAATTTCATAAATGCATTAAGGAGTTTAAAAGATATAATGTTTAAAATATTTTGAAAACTAATCTTCCTCTTACTCATTACGAAAAATAAAGAGTTATTTGAAAAAAACAAAACTAGAAAATTAAACCAAGACGAGTAAACGTTGTTTTTTTAAGTAAGCTTTTCTACGATAACTAATTTTAAATGTCGTTGAATTCTGGGTCATCAGAGTGAGTTCGATGAACCAGGTAGTTTGATATCTAATTGTTTTGAATACTGTATGATTAATGCAACTGTACAACTTATTAGTATAAACATTTGAGGAAATGATTTTCGTAAACGTCAGTCACAGTATTATAATTAATGCACTAATAAGACATTGTTGTTCTGTTAAAAGAAAAGTAAAATAGTGTTTAAAACATTTCTTATAAAAATCCTTATATATAGTAATTTTTTAACATTAATTTTTTTACCGAAGTAAATTGTTTATTATTAAGAGAACTGTTCCAAATAATAATTTTTATATGCGTATTTTTGTTTCAGACATCTGCTATATAGCTCTTTTGTTTATACATATATAAAAATATAAGTTTAATATTTTCATATAATTATTTTATTTTATAATTTTACGTTGATCTTTTATTTCAAATCTTTTTACTACGGAGAATTCCCATCAAAATCAGATGAGTACACGGCAAATAACTGCAGTTTTTTCAAGTGGGAATTAAATTACGGGTTTAGTAAAAAATATATATTTACAAAACGTTAATTACGTCAACTACTGTGTCACCTTATTGGCTGAGAACATTGTTCAAGAATGTCTCATACCTATTCTCCCAATGAAATTTCCTCCATTATTTTTCAACAGATTTTAATATACCTCTCTATAGTTTAGTTTCACAACCCAAAAAGAAAGTTATAATAATGAAGTTTCTAGAAACGCAATTAGACTCAACCTTTGTGTCTCCAGACTTTGAAACGTCCTTCAAGTTTTGTTTCATTAAATATAGTACAATTATAATAAATTAAACGAACAATGAAAAAATAATGATAGTATAAAATAAAATTTATAAACGTAAGCTTTGGAAAGCAGTAGAGGCGGAGGTAATTGAGGGACTACCCAGCGTGGCAGTTAAAGCCCTATTGACTCCTACGCGGCTCTGCGGAAAATTGCTCAAATAACATTTTCCAAGTTGCCCCAGGTCCTGAATTCGCTTAAATAGCTTACTTAAATAAACTGTATCAGTGGACTGACATATACTTTCTCCCTTAAATAAATTTAAAAACGGCAATCTTTAACACAACTAGTACTTTATTAAATAAATAAACTTTAAATAAATGTTTTCAGAGAATATAACTCATAATAAACGGCAACTTTCTTATTAATTCTTCAAAAAGGTACCTAAATATCATTTGATAAATTAGTTAATTGTTTCGAAAATAATCATCCAATTTCCGAAAAAAAGTAACAAGAGAAACAAAGTTAAATTATTAATTTATTAGAATGTTATGGGGGGAAAACCTCCCCCACCGGAATACAAAGCTTTTTTGAGTGAGTTTTTTGGGCTATGTAATGTTGATACATACACCTAGAAATTATCTAAGGTACATGTAAGTTTGTTTTATGTTTATCTTTGCTTATTCCTGTACATAGGCCCTTGTGTACATGATTCACGTATTTGTTTAAATCTATGTTTAGTGCACATTAGGCATAATTGTTTTTGTTTAGCATATGTTCATTAAGATTCATTAATGGTTCACGTGCATTTTAATTTATTTATTTTGTTTTCTTCCAGGTGCCCTTTTTACGTGAGGAAAACTATGGCTTATAAAAATAATTAATTATTGGAATACAGTAAGTTAGTTTAAATTTTTATTAGAAATTAAATTTTAAATACACAAGTGTAAATCCCATCTATTTTGTTTCAAAACATGTTTCTTCTAACCTCATGTAGTATGTTATCTTTTTAAAAGTAAATTAACAAAACCACTATTGTGGTTTATTTATAAGTTCAGTTTCTAATTTTGGGTAATTAAAATTTTATTTTAAAATAGTAGGCTCACATGGATAATTACTACATAGTTGTCTACTAGGTGTAGGTGTGTAGTATCGTAAAATCTGTCATTTAAGAATATGAATTCCTATAGATATATTAAGGAAACACTTAAGTTATGGAGTGCAATAGTTAGACGCCTCTGCTACCTGGCGGCGAAATCTTCAACTACAGCAAGTTTTCGAACTGTATTACCGACACAGAGCCGGTACGTGGCGCTCCTGGACGAGAACAGTAAAACCACGGTTGTAATACGAAATCACAGAACACGATGTTTACTTTTACCAACGTGATAAAATAAAAAAGTTAATTTGAATGAATACAATAAACATTACATGTTTTTGTTCTAGTTGATTTCATCTGATAAATTATAGTTTTAATTAAAGTTAATATTCACAATCAATAATAACAAAATGCAATTTAAATACTATACAATTTCATAACCAGTAATTATAAATGCAATACTGTTATATTAAAGAACGTAAAAACACGATACTTGTACTTTATGTTTATAAAAACTACACTCTACTTATATGCTAAAGTAATATGAGTATTTGTAATTATGATTATTTTTGTTTTAACAGAACGTACCTAGCAATGTAATTTATAAAATTAAATAGATTATTAAACAATAAAAAACTTAAATAATTTATTTTAAAACATTAGATTTATCTGGGAAACAAACGATTAAGTTATTATAATATTCGTTCTATTTATATCAATCGGTTACTGAGATAAATAAACTGGTAAACACAGCACGTTTCTGTTACATTATTCTTGTTCTGTTGTTTTTATACAGCCGCAGTTTCAACCCATGGAGTTCTTCTTCTTCTTTAAGTGTAACTGTAGGACGTCAAATTCTTCTAATAAACTTCATAATATAGCCTAAACTTAATCTAATACATTTGAACACATAAACAAAATCGTGTTAGGGCATTTTTATAACTCAAGAACGGATGGACCTATTTTAACGATCTTTAATTTTTTGGATTTGTCTTTGCTCCGCTTAACATATTTTGCATTTTATGTATTTAACCTTAGCTTATAAAACCTGTAAAGTTTGTATATGTTAAGCTTATGAATAAAAGACGTGATGCATTTTGATTTCACACATCAATTGAAATATTTTATCAACACCTGATTTAGTGTTGATTTCTTTACACCTGTCGACCGCTAATGTCATACGTCAGTTTCAGTCAATATTTTGAAAAATAGCCCCGACGTAGCAAACCTGCGTACTCAGCTAATTTCCAAATCAATAATATGACAGTAATCAATAATATACTCGAATGACAAGTTTGATCAATGCCTGTTGTTAAAAATGAGTTTTCTTATCCTCCACAAGATTAACATAGGAAAAGTATGCAGCCTGACATGCTGTGATGAACACTGCAAATAGGCAATATTACCACAAAAAATGTTACTTTGGCCATGTACCAAGTTTTATTAACAGCATCTATCCATAAATGAAGGAGGTTGCCTCGATTTTAAGCATAAATCGATTCATCTAAACCAAAAGAAGCTAAATACGAAGTTACTGGTTAAGTTACTGGAAGAAGAATACTGGTTCTTATGGTACAAGACAACATTTCAACTGAAAAAAATAAATGTGAAAACGCAAAACCCAATTTTTGGGGCATAAACCCGCGAAAATACCCGTTCCGATTGATATCTCAAGTACGACCTAATACAAATACACGTGGGAAAACCCTCATAAATTAAAATATTGGTTGACATGATAATAACCAGACGTTCAATCTCCAAGCCTCTCCGGGGGTTCAGATTACCCTGACATTTCTTGAAGAAGGTCAGACTTTGATGGTACTTATCGAGGTGTCCGTCTATCTGTCTATCCGTCGTATCAGGCGAGCCGTCATCTGATACCTGATTGGCTCGTGCTGGAGTGATCGCCATTTCGCGCCTCGGCGTCATCGTCACTCAGCTGATCGCGACCTTTACACCAGAAAAAACGGCGGGAATGCGACGTACGTTATCTAACAGCTGATCGAGCAGACGACGCCGACGTCCAGGTGACGTAGACACGCAAGTAAAAGCGTGAGCCTTGTAAATTAATTCAGAAACATTTAGTTATTCATTGATAACTTCTTAAGGATGTTGTATTTAATTTCCAAAAATAAATATGAAACGCTCCTTCAATTTTCAAACATTAATGAAATTAAATATTTCTGTTTTAACTTCAAACTACTATAACACCGTTTTTATAGCCTAAGTAATGGCGACAGGTTGGCTGTGATTGGCTAGTTCAATTTCTAACCTCAATGTGTAATAGTTCTTAGTATTGTCGCAAAACCCTTTCGTCTTAAGTTAGATGTCACTCCCAATTGTTCATTTAGTTTTTTTGTTATTTTCTATTGAAGTGCTATTGTTAGATCTATTTAAATAGTCATATGCGTCTTAAGCTTATTTACCATGTATCCCTTATTTGTTATTCTGCTGATATTTGACATATTTCGGTGGTTTTGAAATTTGAAATCAATACTGATAATTATCTCTCATACCCTAAAAATTACTGTCCCAGAATTTTTTTCCTGTCCAAGGTGCTTTTTGTGTAATACGGGGTATTTGGCTAATATCCGGGGTTCGTCATACAGCCCTACAAAGTGGCCGTGTTATCGTTAAGGGCCTTTTTGACATGGATATGTCATAGCTCTGGGAGGGGGTGTTAGCAATTTGAACGACCAAAATTTAAAACATAAGAACAGTTGTTAATTTAAACCGAAAACATTCCATTTAAACATAACTATAATATAACCTATTTCCCACAGGAAAGTAAATACAACTTTTTTAACTGAAGTTTCCAAAAAAGCTGATTCAGGTTATTTTTATTTTTCATAGTAGATTATATAAACAATGAATGTTTTAATAATTTTTTAGTTTGAAACAAAGTTTTAGATAATAGTTATATTTAATTTGGTTAAAATTTACATAAAAAGTTATTTAGAATGTTGAATTTAGTGTATGGTGCTTTACGTGGCCTAATCTAGGGTTAAAGACTGGGACGGGGACGACGTCCTTTAATCCAGCTACTTGAAGGTCACGAATTGTGGATAGTTGTGAGAGATGGTCGGTGGGTATGATGTTCTCTTGTGTGGATTAACGTCCGTAATATTGAATACCACGTTAATCCGCAAAAGACAATCCTCATAATTAGACCAATTCGTAATTCAGAGGCCGTGGTTCGGATTCCACGTTAAACTGTAGGTCCATGCAAATTTAATGCACCTTAAATGCCACCATACAATATCCCGATTGACATGGAAGTTGAAATTTAAAAAAACATATATTTATTAAAATGAACTAAAACGTTTTTATTTAAACCAAATAATACGTGCTAACATTGAGTACATTATAAATGTGTTTTAATTTAGCCAATAAACTTATCTAATATGTTTTATTCTATCCGAGCAAAGCTCGGTCTTCCGGTACTATAAATTAATTACTGTCTATAATATTTTTAATTAATTCTTTTACAATCCTTTTATGGGGTCCAATGATAGATATGATTTGAAATTAAATAGATAATTTAAAAAATCAGATTTATAAATCCCACAATGCCGGAATAAAATTATATTCCAATAAATATTGAAGACTAATTACTTTATTTTGTTTTACTCATTACTGGATCAGTTTAATTATTATTACTTAATATTTCATAACAATTTCTAAAAGTGGCCTATTCAAGAACGTGTTATACATATTTGTAGATTTTAGGTAGTTTAAATCTCATTAAATAGAATAAAATTGACTTTACAGTTTTACATTACTATTTCCAACTAAATTCGGAAGCACTTATAAATAATATCACATGTAAAATGCAATTCATTAGAAGTTCAGTATCACAGCGGCCATGACGGATGTGGGCCATCCTTTACCCCTCCGACCGACAATTAAAGCCATCAATCCATCAGCTGGACAGCGCCATTAATGACCTCTCTGATGGAGTCATTAATTAAATCTAATGACCATAGGTTATGACTGCAATAAGTAATGTGTAGGAGGTTATAGATGCACTCGACCTGTGGCTGGAGCAGTACAAGTGTTACGGATATTATAGTTTTGTCATGGATAAGTCCGAAATTTGAAACGAAGTGTCTTCTTATGGTTACAAAGACAACTCTCTAGAGGAACTGAAAACATTAAGATGACATTAAGATAACATCTAAGATGGTTCAGAAAAAATAGTAAATTAATTATGTTAATTCTAAATTTCCATCACCATGGGCCTTGGGTCTGTGCGGTGAATAAAGATAGTATAAAGTAATATAATATAATAAGTAAGTAAGTAATATAAAGTAAGATAATAAAGTAAAGATAGCGAAGCTTGTGTCACATATGATAGCCAGAGGCTCATGATCTGTCAGAAGTCGCCGGTAACTGGTTTCGATCCAGCAACGTTTGACTTACTTAGTCAACACGTTATACCAGAGTTACCGTGTCAGTATTAATGGTAGAATTTGATATTCCAGTTTTTTACTAAACGGGGAACCCCCAAAAAGTATTTTTCTTTTACACATATAACTCTGTAGAGTTCAGTTGGTTAAATAAATCAGTAATTTATATTCGTACCTACCGTATTATAAATATTATTGAAGAAATGCTCTCCATAATTTATTTTGGATATTAATTTATTTATGTAACTGTTACTTACATATATATTTTCGATTACAGTACTCAACACCAACCTGTAACACAAAATAAAAATACAATTTTAACATTATATAAAGTATATATGCGTAGATGACTAATAATGACAGCTTAGTTTTAAAATCTCTTAAACTCATTAGTATTTGAATATTACTTAAAATAGCTATCAAACTTTGGCCGTAGTTTCAGATTATAATCAAATGCAAGGTGTTTCAACTCATTTTCAGTACCTATCTAAAACTTTATTTTAATGGAAATTGCAAGTGTATATGTGGAAAAACTCCTGAAAAGGAGTTTAATCGCAATTAATTAAAATAATAATTTAGCTTAAAAAAGATTTATAATCAACAAGAGTGGAGTATACCTTTTTATGTTGGATTTTTAAAACGTAACAAAATATTTCTCGAAATAGTTCATTTTCAGATATTTTCCTACTCAATAAAACGTTTTTATCCTAAATATAACTTAAACTGAATAATACTCCTCCCCAAAGAAATTCACTAAAAACAAAATGTATCGTAGGTAATTCTATTAGCTTGTTTCGTTATGTTAAAATAATCTCTCTGTAGGCTGTAATACGACTGCAGTTTTTAAAAAGGGATATCATAGTTTGAGAAAGTTCTACTGAGTATTTTTAACCGCCTTTTTTAACACCTAAATGCTCTAGAAGCAGTGCCTCAATTATAACTGTTTCTTAATCTTAAGGAAAATATTATCTACACAGAAAATTTATTCATAAAGAAAATAATAGCCAAAGTAAAAACCTGAATATCTATTTCAAACATATTTTTCTTTTTGTAATAATCTCATTTGCTGCAATACTACACACTACCAATGAGTAAATATAGTCACTATTTACTGTTATTACTTAATGTCCTCTCCGATGAAGTGGTTAATTAAATGTAATTGTAGGTTCTGTATAAGTTAATGACATTGAAAATGACGAATTGAGTAAGTTATAGAATGTGTATGGTTTATAACCTTTTAATATGGAAAATTATATAAGTTTTGTAAATAAAGTATAAATATGAAACAGATAAAAATAATCATAAAAGCTGAACAGGCCTAAGATGATAAAAATTGAACAAAAATATTGTCAACATTCGATCAAACTTTCGTCTTTCATTGCAAAAGTTTGGAGGCCTATCGGAAGAATTGGAATTTCAGTTTTCGGATATCGAATAGACGAGACAAACTTTTGATGTATTTATTTAAAAAACAAGGGGTGTAAAAATAGATAAAGAGTAATTTATAAAGAATAACAGATGATACGGTTGTATATTGGACTCAAGTATATAATAATCAAAATAGTAATGACTAACAATGTCATAATCATTACAATAGTTCGAGCATATAATAGCTTAAAGAAAACCTGCATTGCGTGACTGTATTTCACGGAGTAAATGTATATCGATAATTCATTGTTTTAACATTAAATATTCCTTAGGTAAACAATAACTAAGGATTGTGAATGGTAGTAATACACGCAACTAATTTTAGATCCAACCAATTGCATGTTGCGGATTGAATAATGATAATACTTTTCCTTATTTATTCTAAAAATGCACTACCTCCTATATGAATGCTTAGTCCTGAAATTTACTCTTTATTAGGTTCAGCTAAACTGTAAATTATTGGAACGTGATTATTCGTTAGAATGGCTATTTTTAGGGGATCAGTGTGGCAAAAAATGTTTGTATCAAAATTTTTACTGTACAGAATTATAACTTATTATCTCCCCTTTCCAACGATGTACAAGGATCAATCCTGATATGATTATGAATGAGGAAAAAATAATTTTCTAGGTTTGGTGATTTTGTTGTGATTTTGTAAGTTTGGTAAGATTGTGGTGGTTTATAAACTCGAGCGTACTTACTCAAATGTAGCAGTTTTAAATGTATGATTATTCTTTGTTCTGTCGGCTAACTTGGTATGGGCTAATTTCATATGACATCTGTTGCCAAGTGTCTAAAAGTAGAAAATATTATGTTTTTACTGTTTAAGTCGTATTATTTTGTTTTTTGCGATTTTTCCGAAAGTTGTATTTTTTAGGAGATATGTTCCTGTTTCTCAACAAACACCAAAGGTATGCGATTCCAGTTTTTTGATTGCAGGTGTAGCTAAGATACATAGCTGGAGTTAAAATGTAGCTAAAATATTAAACGGTAAAAAATAGAAATACATATTTTAACTTTCCCTCAAAATTAAAAATGGTTTATAATATAAATCATGGTGAATGTAATAAAAACCTTAAGTTGAATTCTAAAGATTCCATATATGTATGCAGGACTGATTCTGAGAAAAAGGAACGTAGTTAATTAACATTTACAGACAGACTAAGGGCACACTGGCCCTATTAAACAAACAATAACCTTTATTCTTTTGATATATTCTTATTGGCAATAATATAACGAGTTTAGTAACCGACATACTATTTACACAATAACCTGAATATTATTTTACTATAACCGAATTAAACCTGGTAATAAATAATACTACCGAACTTGTAAAACGTATGCAGTGATAGGAAAACGTAAACACAACCAATATCAAACACAAAAGCAGTAAAATAAGCGATCCCAAAGTTATAAAAATATTAATAACTTCCCAAACAGAATTCTTATATTACATCTGAGAGATGAAACAAAATGACGGGCAACCCGCACTAAACTGAGGATACCGTAATAAATATTGTCCATAAATCTTTTTTATTTTTTTTATTTAAGTTAAAACAAAATGCTGACACACAATCATAAATAACTAAATATGTAGTATATACTGAGTATACGATTTTTTTTGCACGTCCGCTATTTTGGGATTAAGTTCCTGATGTTTCTGTAGAAACTTTATACAAATCTTCAAACTGTACTGTACCGGCATTGTCTTAGATAGACAAATAATAGTAGTGACTGGGTTCATAATACAGAGGCAAAGGGGTTCAAATTCCACAATAAACTTAAGTTCCCTTAGCTGCCATCGGCTGTTGGCCTATTAATTAACAATAGTTTCTAAGGAACATGTCAGCCTTAGTCAGTAACAAGACTACAGGTCGCGCCACAATCATCTTACACTCATTCTTCATTCATAATTGGCTTAAAATACCTACCTGGGTATGTCGCCATTTCAAAAAGTAATCATAATAATAATAGTTTTTACCCATTTTGCTTGATTAACGATTTTAAGGCACTTTATACAATCCCGATACATTTTTGTACGAAGAAGTGTATGATTCAAGATCAGTTGACAAAGCAATTAGGTTAATCATCGTCTTAATAGTTGGGGGGGTTGAGAAGTACAATTTGATTTATATAATAAATAAGATCTAAAGCTGTGAATACGAAACTGTTGTCTCACAAACTGTCACATACTCTCATTCCTTAACAATACATTTTGTTAAAGGAATGAGACATAAGCACAAAAAACAGAAGCTCAAGGTTTTACGAAACCCAAACTTTATTCTCATAATAACCCTTATAATTGCGAAAAAGTAAAAACAGTGGCAAATTGTTAACCCTTACTCATCCAAATAGACTTAAGGTCTATGCGTCTGAGATATCAGGTAAAACAGGGGAGAACCGACAGTGTTATATGTCGGTGCCTTTGATAACAACTTGGCCTAATTGTCAACTCTTGGTAAGTTTGGAGTTCATTAAGATACGAAAGACATCACCGACTAGCCATTTTGTAATAACCCAAAACCTCTTTGAAAATTCCCTTTGCAAATAACGTCACTGTGTTTGTCAAGAAAAATGATGAAAACACATGGTTATTTAGTTCAAGAAAGTGCCGATAGGCTTCAGCACTCGTCAGGCATTATTAGAGCAACAGAAGCAGCAAATCAAACATATGTTTCGTGGCCAGTGATACTCGCTATTTTAACGAAAGATGTATTTAGGCCTAACGGTAGTCTGTGCAGCTGGCTTTTCGAGCTTTGAAGACCTAGACGAACCTTGAAGACGTGTATACGACAAAATACTATAAACCAAATATGACCGGACACGCAAATGGCCCGAGATGGTGGCGTCCTCCTGTAATACAGCTAGTTGGAGTTGTGAGTGATGGTCGGTGGATGTAGTGTTCTCTTGTGGGGGTTAACGTCCGCACTATTGAATACTACGTTAATCCTCGAAAACCATCCTCATAATTAGACCAATTCGTAATTCAGAGGCTGTGGTTCGGATACCACGTTAAACTGTAGGTCCCTTAGTTGCCATTGTCTCTTGGACTATTTATTAACAGTCCTGTCTAAGGAAAATGTCAGCCTTAGTCGGTAAAAACACTACAAAATCGCGCCACAATCAGCTTACACTCAAACCTCATTCACACTTGGCTTAAAATACCTATCTTGTGGTATGGTCGCCATTTCAATAATATAATCTAATAAAATCTAATGTCGGTAGCCATCACAACTGTCCATTCAAGCTCCAATGACACACTGTACCAAAATAATGACATATATCGTAAAGGGTTAAATAATGATAATTTAAGAAGAATAATCGCCGCATCAAATAATAAATAACACATCAACCGATCAACCAATTTCTTCGCCTCGCGTCCCTAATGAGGGAGTCGCTCGTGTAAACAAACGGTATAATGAGTCATTACCATAGCAAATGACAAGAGTATCACGACATAATGACGTGGGGATTGGGCCGGGCTCCTAGAGCTTATTAGAGCCGCCTACCGATCCGTGGGAGGCTGTTGGGAGCGGTGCTCGAACGTCATCGTCACATTCGATAACTCTATCGATTGTTTGTTTATCGATTTTTAACAATGATAGGTCAAATCAGGTTTCAGTTGTGAAAATTAATATACTTTTTGTGTAGACCTTGAAGGACAGGGTACAGTGACACGCTTCATCACATAATGAGTGATGCGGTACTTTAATACTCCCACAAAACTTAATCGAAACATTTTACAATCGATTTACCGTATGTGAGGCAACGTGATGTTCCGATAAGTCAAATATTCCTGGCTAGAAACCAGTGAAGGTTAATCGAATACTATATATGTAATATGGAATAACTGTGAATTTTTTATTACTTTGCATGGGCCCTAAAAGAGATGGAAAAGATTCTTCTATTCTTCCGAAAAACCTAAGTTAAAACTATATTAATGTTTACCTGCAGTCTTCAATCCAATTTTGTTTTTACACAACTAGTTTTGGGAACAATGTTCCCATTTTCAAGTGTACTTCAAGTGTCATTGGATTGAAGACTGCAGGTAAACCTTAATATAGTCATAACTGATAAATGTTAAATGTTTAAATAGTTAAACCCTAAAAATCCAAATATAAACCAATTACAGCCAATTTATTGAATATTTAACTTAGGAGTAACGTACTATTTTAGTAAGTCAAATGGTTTTGGATCAAAACCAGACAGAAGGATTCTTGTAATATCATTATTGGCCACCAGTTACTTCTATTTGACGTATGCTAATAACACCACAAAGTTATCTCACACTTATTTAACCAACGTACACATCCACTTATAGTAAGTTAAATACATACAAGATAAATGAACTAAAAGAATATACATTGACTAAGATAACAACGTAAAAAATCCATTCTCTTCAAGAATCTATAAATTCACAATAGCATGTAACAAAACTACACAATAAATAGACAAATATTACACAAACACATAAAAACTACTACCGCATATTAAAATACAAATTGTAGTCAGTCTGATCATAACCTGTATGTGCAATTAAGGTTTATTCCATGCCTTAGTGATAAAAGATGCTCAAACTATATATCATACAACTTAAATAATCTAATATAAATAATTTCAGTGAAACACCATGCAGTATGATAAATAGAGGAAATTATTAAGAAGCAAAAATAAAACAAGCTATTCATATACAGGAGAAAATTTGACTCCTGTGACTCACAGTAATCATAGATCTATCACACACTCCCCAGATGGGTGTTGGGTGGTTAAGATTTTTTTTAAATAGACAAACATTTATTGGGAGATGTCATACCTTGACTACGTGTATCGAGTCTTATTGAATTAAACATAGTAATGAGATTATAATTTCCCAATTTCTAATTTTATAGTGTCCTAATACAAATAATGTAACTTGACTCCAAAAATCCTTAGTCAATGTCTCAGTTGGCAGCGTGACGAACTCCAAACTTTGATAAACTGTGATTCTGAAATTTATTATTATTGATGGTGGATTTTTTTATTTTTTATAACACACATCCTCCATCACGATTTTAAGTAAAACAACGTTTTACGACGTTTCGGGATCTGGAATTTGATTCCGTCCTCAGGTGTTTTAGCTCACCTGAGGACGGGATCGAATTCCAGATCCTGAAACGTCGTGAAACTGGAATGGAAAATGTCCGTAATCAAAATCCAAATAATACATGTATCAGGACTGTTCTGAATTAATCAGGACTTTGTAGTGAATTAGTTCACCCCAATATATCATTGATAGTCCTACGCGCAGTATTCTACGTGGGTGGGCATAGTAAAAGAGGCCGATAATAACATCCAAACAACAGTGCTGTCTAGGAACAAAGCAAGTACTTGTACTCCAAGAGTAACTACCGTAGAATTGAGACTGAATGCGTCTTCGGAGCACACAAGAAGAAAGTTTTATAGGCATCATCCACTTTCTCCAGGCATTGTCTGTGCTGACATGACTTCGCCTTAGCCATGCGGATAAGTTATCTCCTGAAGTACCCATGACCCGTTGTAAACCCATATCGGAAGACATAAAGCTCTTCGCAGTCATGGTTAAAACGGTCCATCCACAATTCACTGATTTCTTGAATAAAATGAATTGTACAGTACCTTTATGTACCACCTCTAACCCTTCTAAGTCACTCATCCTGTCAGACTCGAACGATGAGAGCAGTTTTTTTATTTAACATTATTTACGTTAAGATGTTCGTGAATACGAAAGAAAACTTTGTTGTTTTGTAGATTATAATAAATTAGATGAGATAAGATTAGATTAGATTATTGAAATGGAGACCTACCCACGTAGGTATTTTTAGCAAAGTATGAATGAGAAATGAGTGTAGGATGATTGTGGCGCGATCTTGTAGTCTTGTTACTGACTAAGGCTGACATGTTCCTTAGACAGGACTATTAATTAATAGCCCAACAGTGGATGGCAACTAATGGACATACAGTTCAACGTGGAATCCGAACCATGGCCTCTTGGTTACGAATTGGTCTAATTATGAGGATGGTCTTTTTAGATTAACGTAGTATTCAATAGTGCGGACGTTAATCCACACAAGAGAACACTACACCCACCAACCATCGCTCACAACTATCCACAATTTGTGACCTCCAAGTAGCTGCATTACACGACGTCACCACCGTTTTAGTCAAGGCGTATAGTTTTTGTTTCGTCTCAAGGTTCTCTGTGGACCAAGAATTGGGAATGTTTGTGCGTACACTCTTCAGTAAAAGTGAGATAGAAAATTCACAAAGATTCCTAAATTTACCAAAACATTAGAAAAAATAAACAAAAGTAATATAACGTCATCTCAGAAATGTCAAACTGGTTTCCCTATGGGTTTAGAGTGGTCTGTTACAGGCAAAAAAGAATAGGCCTACACAGTACCTACTTATAGCATTAAATATGTGTTGTAGTATTATAATAAAACTTTAATTCGTGAAAATTTCCACATTCCAACTACTGAAACTTTAAATTTTATATGTGTAGTTTTAAGTTTCATTTGTCATTTCGTTATTGGTTAATTGTAAATAAATGAATGGAATTAAACTTTACAGTATTTTTAAACAGCCAAAAATATTTTTAAAACGAATAGGTATAGTATTATTTTGAATCGTAACACAAAAAAACTTTACGTATGAAAGTACATTCTGAAAATGAACCGATAAAATTAAACTGAGCAGAAAACTGCAGGTGATCTTGAGCTCACGAAAGTGAAAGTATTGAAGTTCAGTTCAGATAAAGATGTTAAAGGAAATATCACTTTGTTTTTGCGAGAAATGCCGCGTCTTACTCGACTT
This sequence comes from Nephotettix cincticeps, assembly GCA_023375725.1. Classification (NCBI taxonomy): domain Eukaryota; kingdom Metazoa; phylum Arthropoda; class Insecta; order Hemiptera; family Cicadellidae; genus Nephotettix; species Nephotettix cincticeps. The sequence continues at coordinate 14,641,302 of CM041788.1, read as the reverse complement.
GGCTCTTGGAATCTTCCCTCCGGCCATCAATGAGAAAATTAATTTTTGTAGCCTCCGTTCTAGACGTCTACCAAGAAGACACCACTGAGAGTTTTTCACGTTATTGGAAGAGTTTGTTTTCTCACTCATTTCTTCAGGTATATCAAATTTTTATTTGAATTAGTTTTTTAAATTCAAATTAAAATAAAATGACAAACATTCAATTTAATTCAATTTTTATAATCGTAATATTCTGATACGTTCAACACGTTTGCATAACTACTGCATCCACTATAAATCTTAAACTGGTTTATTCCAGTGTAAGATTATTAAAGAAAAGCGTGGGATTTTTTTCAGTTTTACCAACCAATAATGAAAAAGGGTCTCTAGTGTAGGCTCAGGACAACGATAATAGCCTAATATCCTATTGGAAATTCGTTAAAACCTTTTTAAACTGGTATGCTTGCTATATCACAATGAACTATTTCATTATATGTTCGTTTCGTAAGATTTATACGTCGTTTAAGAAGGGTTTTAACCTAGCAATGCTACGACTTTTGATATTAGATTAAGGGATTTGTCATTTAGAATATTATTGCGGACAATATACATCACGATTCATGAAAATTTGGGTCCTGGAATCTGATCCCGTAATCAGATAAGCTGGAAAGTAGAATACGATAAGTACATAATCTGGCCTAAGTCATTATGATGATTTGAAAAAATACATATTTAAAGCAGTCATAAAACGTAGTACAACAAATACCAACAAGTATGCAAAGTGACATTGATTATTGTTTTTATGTTTTCAGATTTATACATGGGCTAATTCCAGATTATGTACAATCATGTTATTTTAGGTTTTAGCTCACTGGAGGACGGGATTTGAGTCTAGATCCCAAATTTTTGTGTAACTTTGTTTTATTCATCATGATGGAAAATTTCCTTGATAGAAATCTAAATAACATAGATCTGAATAAAATAAACCCACCATAAATGAACTTAAAAAAAGTAAATATTACAATTTAACCAACTTAACTGAACAAGGCATTAACATACAGGATAAAATATTAGGAATTTTATTTTTATAAAAATCTGTCTAAGTTATGCTAAGATAGGTTTGTTTGAAATTCATGATAGCGATGAAATTTAAGTTATTTATTTTACAATTAATTGGACTTTTCCTATCACACTTGCGTTTTAAATTACACAACGTTTCTGGAGGTGGAGATACTCCTCCCGTTTTCAAGTGATTACTTAATAATCTACATTAAACATTGGTTGTTCAAGCTACAGATATTATTTATATCATGTTGAAAATAATACTAGTCGTGCTTCATCTTTCGCCATCTTATGTCGCTCCGCTAGCTCCAAGGCGGAGTGTCGTGTTATTTGTTGCTTTATCATTATAGTTTTTTGTGTTGTGCATGATACGTAAATATAGTATTATTGAAACCATAATATAATTAGTTTCCGTAATTTAAACATTCAATTTTGAATGTATACTATTAGGTAACCACTTGAAAACGGGAGTAGTTTATCCACCTTCAGAAACGTTGTGTAGTTTAAATAAAACACAAAAGTGATGGGAAATGTCCAATTATATGTAAAATAAACAACTAAGATAACACAGACACATTTGTAATATTTAAAACGAATAATTGCTATACAGTATAAAAACTAAAACAGCTTTTTGATTGATTGATTTACAAGGTAATTAAGGAATGTCTTCTTGTCAAAACAAAATTTGAAACCTTTCCACCAATTGTCTAATTGAATGATATGAATACCCCGCAACGAACTTATTATACCTGGCATAATTAATGGCCTCATCAGATATAGTCAATATTGACCTGGTTCCAGTTGATAAATTAACGTCATTAATCAGTCAGCGGCTATAGAGACCTCCCGCATCCATTACCAAGCGGCTTTGAATTCAAAACTCCATTCCTGGCTCACTGGTTAGACTGGGAAACCTTTCAAGACGTGTAAGATGCAAAGATGCTTTAAGATTTAAGACGTGTAAGATGTAACATGCTTTAAACCCCTATCAAATACTCAAATTCAATGTCCATTTAAAACAAACATGGATCAAAATTACAATAACATAATTATATTTACTTTACGTAATCCCGTCCTTTATTCTGAGCTAAACTATTTAGTAGTAATTTTAAATTAGATAAATTTAGAATTTGAGAAGTCATTAAACATTTTGTTACTGAACTATAACGTCAAGTAACAAGTGGTATTATATGGTACGTAAGCAATAGTGGTACGTATTATTTATTTCGTTGGTATTGAAAAAAGAACGTTATTTAGTTGATAAAAAATTTAAGGATTTTATAAATCACATTTTTCCTCCACGTGAATGTTAAGTTATCCTACTATTTTACTTCCTTTTATTTATTTTCTTACGACACATGTTCTTTTTTGTTTTCTTCAAAGTTATACCTCTAATTAAAAACACATGTATTGATGAACTTGTTTAGTATCGAATAAGTTGGTTTTTAAAGTAAAGAGATAAACCGAGAAACAAAAGGTATTATGATCGATTCGTGCAAATAATGCTCATGTGTCTTTAGAAATAACAGGTTTATGGTTGAAGTTAGGAAACTATAGTAGTTTCCTGTTGCTCAAGTTCTGGCTATTGTAAAGTGGAAATAGTTTGGCATATTGAGTTTTCTATAGTGATTGTACTGATACTTTTTATGGTGGATGCAATGAAAAAAATATTCATTCAATATTTGTCTACACTTGAATCTATGATAAGACGATAGGTTTTTAAACAGAGTCAAAGCTAAATATACTTAAGTAACTCAATGCCAATAGTACATTTGTAAGGTGTACTTGTGTTAGTGTGGTTATTGATATGATCCTTTTCACATATATGAAATAAAACAAAATAAACCATTTAATGTGTTTGCCCAAGCATTATTTGAAGCAATTCTCGAATTACAATTAAACAAGGAATTAATGCACCTTAATTGATAGGTGATTGATAATTGATCAATAATGTAACTAAATTACATTTGTTAGTAAAACGGTTTACATTAATTGTGGCTTTTATTTTTTACTAGCTGACCTGACGAATGACGTAATGTTCTGAAGCCAAATAGCATTACTGCTTTGTTGTGAAAGATTAGATATTCTGGGTCGTGGTATAGTTAATAACAATACTGAAACTATAAGACATATTCAAATCAAAGATCATTAAAATCGGTCCAGCCATTTCTCCAGTTATAAATGGTGTAACTAACACGCCTTTGTTTTACATTATAAGCAGTTTTTAACTATGGCATTTATTAACGTTTGACATTCAATTGGACACGAAATAAAAAAAGAGGTACATAAACCCTAAAAAACTGTAGAGTATCAACGTGGCAAGTATAACTTTTCATTTTGTACAGTATTTATTTACTTAATAGTTTTAAATTGACGATTGATACAGAAGGCATTGAATAGCAAATCACGTTGCTAATGGAAAGTAAACAAACAGCTGTAGCTTTAGAAATTAGATGTTTTGATTGTAGAAAATTTTTAAGCAAACTTATTCCCATAAGGATAATATTACAAGTTTAAAATCCATAAAATGGAAACTTATGGAAACTGAATATGCCAAAGCATGATCTGATCATAGACAAATCCAAAAAATCAAAGATCTTTAAAAGCGGTCCAGCCGTTCTTGAGCTATAAATGTTATAACTAACACGACTTTGTTTTATATATTTAGATTTACAGGTCGATAGATATTTATTAGTTAAAAAATAAACAAAGCTCATTTACACAAAATATATAATAGTTAAGTAATTTATGAGGTATTTTATTATTTTTGTTGGTAATAAAACCATGCAACATAACTATATTCAAGCAAATATTTATATTCAAAGCCCAAAGAATTCTTAGCACGTAAATATGCCGATACGAAGTTCCCTAAGCCTCACTGATAAAGAAGACAAAGGAAATATTAGTTTGTTTTTGCTAGAATTGCCGACTCTACCCGGGTTCACTTTCAAAATCATCGGTTAGGTTCCTAATGAAAAAATCGAATCCTCAATACTTTATGGAGCAAAATGTCGTGAAAATTTGTTTTATTTAAAATTGTGATATAAAATGTCCATGATAAAAATCAAAGTAACCATCGTATCTGTTAAAAGGTGGATAAATGGTATAATGTTTTAAAATAAATTGCATTTTCTATCAATACATTTCACTGACTAGAAATGATTAGATAGCTTTAAAACAATGAGTTAATGTTTGTTTGGTAACAATAGCAATAACGTGTATAAATCATTGGGGAACGTCAGGTTTATGGTTGAAGTTAGGTTAGGTTCGAGGATTTCCGCAGTGCTGCTGTACTAAGACATCATGGAAACCAGAGCGATCTATCGGGTAGTAAATAAACTATTTAGATCGTTCATCGAACACACTAAAAACATGTAATATGAAAGTCTAAGTAATAAGTTCAAGATATGTAAGTATACTAGCTTTTTTGATAGTGTAAAAACATTTTAAAAGAAAAAGAACATAATTAGTAAATTGAGATGGTAAAAGAGTACACGTAATTTGAAAGATTTTAGCGTGGTTGCAAGCAGAACAATTGTGGTGGATTTTGAGATTTATTGTGTTATAATGGTTGTAAAAATCGTGCCTGTTAAATAATTTTAGTCATAAAACTCATAAGATTAGATGAGCGAAAAATTGATTTAAAAACTGTTAAATTTCATGCTAATTACCAAGCATTACTAAGCATTAATATTTATTCCAATTATTTTGTTAAAGTGGTTGATTAATATAGTTTATCCATAAACAACTTTCATCCATAATATATTTTCATAATTTAAGAAACCGTCTATTTACCTTCACGCAAGATGATAATTAAATGTGTTGTGCTTAAAACTAGGATGCTTTTAAATATACAATATTCGATGGCCTAACTCTTATACCACGTATCTTAAAAATTGAGGGTCTTCAGATTCTTAGTGAAAAATGTAGATTTCATTTTCCCCCACCTAATTCTAACACCTCGTATGTCTATAAAAATGGGAAATAATTTAAACAAATGGGAAAAGTTGAGCTCGTATCTTGCAGTTGGTACCTTCTTTCTAACAAGACGTATCTTGTATTGTTTAAATTGTGCAGCTGTACAGGTTTATTATTGTTTTTAGGTTAAACAGTAAATTTAACTGTTTTAAATTAAATACATGTATGAGAGCATCAACTAAATTCTATGCGTGTGCAATTAGTTTCTTTATAGCTTTATTACAATTTATGAAATACGTTGTTATAAATCAGTGTTAAGATACGAGATCTTCCTTCGAAAGTTTCATTTAGTTCTTCTAGCTATGAGAAATAATAATACCTCTATTGTAGCGCTCTTACTAATAAGCAATGTAGGCTATCTATTTTGATGGTTATTTGTCACATTATCACTTCATTAAACACTGAGCTAAATATGAAACCCTTGGCACTAACTCAGAAAATGATATTATTTTTACCTTACCTGCAGATACAGGTATCTGAGTTTTATCTAATGAAGTACAATACTGTATGTAATTATTATTATATTGGAATTGTTACATTTGTTTAAAATTTTATGGATATTTTGACAATATGTACCACATTGAAGTTTAAAAAGCCACAACTTTAAAATATGAATTATTTTATGAAATACATTAAGAGTTTTTAAACTATAAAGATAACTGTTTATAAGTCTGTAAGAGATTGATAATCTTACAACTCAAATAAATGCTGAAACCTTTAACATTAATAAACATTCGGTAAGGGAAAGTTAAGATAAATGTTTCTAAACATTAAGATACATTTGTACAAATTGAATTTGTAATGTACCTGGTATGAGAAAGTAATTTTATAACTTGATAAGACTTATCATAATAGTTTGTACTTAGTACAAACCACCTAGTTCAGAGATAGGGATGGTGGCACTTCTGTAGTTAATTATTCCAACAATACATATTGAATAGTCTTTACGTCCACACTATTGAGAACAGTTTATAATTCGTAAAGTTTTAATTCGGGTCCCACGTTAAACTGTGTTTGGTGGGCACTTAGAGTGACTGTTGGGCTATTAATTAACAGATCTTTCTAAGAAAAGTTTCTGCTTTAGTCAGTAGTTTAGCCAGACTCATTCCTCATTCATACTCGGCTTAAAATACCTTTTACCTTTGTAGGTCACCATCAGTTAAAAACTAAGTAAGTAAAATAACCGAAAAAACCCTTGAATAAACAACTGGTAAAACACATAATACACTTCATCAGTACATAACGCAGTCCTGAATTACTGAAATACCCGCATACCAGCGTAACAAAAAACGTCAAACGTTTTAAAGCAATGTTTTCAGGTTACCCCCAGGTACATTTCTACCATCTTTGTGTGGCTGAAAAAACGTCAGAAACCTTTTCAGAGAAGTCTAGAGAAGGAAACACTTGGGTTCACCTTACACCACCCGAACTCTCACTCTGTGTGAGTTCAAGTTCAAACACTCTCTATTTTCTATTTTCTAAAACCATGCTTTTTACATAAAATAAATGAGTAAGTAAATATATAACAATAAAATACATAATTAAAATCAAGCATGGTATCTAATATCATGCATTATGGCTTGACCAATGTATTATAATAATTCTGAAATACTTTCCTAATCATTTTACTTTACATACCTATTTGTTTCTTTTGAAAAGGAATCCATTTTAAGGAGATGACATTGGGCTGAACGTGCTGCTCTTAACATAGGCCCTATGCTAGATGCATTATTAAATTTTTACATACATTAAAGACAATATAAACATAAAACTGCTGAAATGTCTATAAGGTTTTTAAGTTGAGACATACAGTTCGTGCTAAATTAAATATAGTGCGAATTTCCACGCGTTGAGACATAATTATAGGTTTCAAAAGAGTTGGGTAAGTGCCATCAAAATGCATAATCCCATATCTTAGCACACTCTCATACTAGGACAGATAAACATTCTTTAAATAAGTGCTTTTTACATTTACCCTTAAAAATGCAAAACGTAATAATTAATTTTTCTAAATTTAATTATTTGTGTGTGTGTGTGTGTGTGTGTGTGTGTGTGTGTGTGTGTGTGTGTGTCTATCTGTCTGTGTTCCACAGATGACAAGGAGGTCGCAGTATAAAGCTGCTATTCGCCTTCGGCAAGGGCCGGAAGTCGGCAAGGACGCGCATTTTTGTACTTTACAACTTTTTGATCGCCAGCTTTACTGCTTTGTTTGGCGATCTGGTTGGATTCGTACATTCATAACCCTTATTGCCTTGAACACAAATCTTTTCATTACGAAAATATATGCAAACACACTTTTTAAACTTTATATCTGATGGATACACAAATGAATCATTTTTACAAAACATAATTGGCAATTAAATTGGTTTAACATATTTAAAAAATTATATTAATCATGTTCAAAGTAATTAATATGTTTCTTAATTAGGAAAGCAATTTACGAAGATAATGGAAAAGGTTTTTGGGATCTCTCATTTGTGTAATTAGATACATCATTAGCGAATCGTACTTGTTATGATTGAAGTATCACTAAACATTTGTGTCTATAGGTATAAAATATTTCACATTTGTCATAAAACGGGCTTAAGTGAGGGGTTCTGACTTTAACTTGAATAATTGAAGTCTTTAAGGTGACCACATTTTTTACCTTTCAGGAATTTTTTTCTGAAATACTGAAACGTCAATAACAATTGCTAATCAATAACATTACATAAATTGATAAAGTTGAGACATACAGTTCGTGCTAAATTAAATATAGTGCGAATTTCCAGCTGTTAACACATTATTCAAAATAGCTGGGTAAGTGGCACCAAAATGCATAATCCCATATCTTAGCACACTCTCATACTAGGACAGATAAACATCCTTTAAATAAGTGCTTTTTACATTTACCCTTAAAAATGCAAAACGTAATAATTAATTTTTCTAAATTTAATTATTTGAGTTTGTGTGTGTGTGTGTGTGTGTGTGTGTCTGTCTGTCTGTCTGTGTTCCACAGATGACAAGGAGGTCGCAGTATAAAGCTGCTATTCGCCTTCGGCAAGGGCCGGAAGTCGGCAAGGACGCGCATTTTTGTACTTTACAACTTTTTGATCGCCAGCTTTACTGCTTTGTTTGGCGATCTGGTTGGATTCGTACATTCATAACCCTTATTGCCTTGAACACAAATCTTTTCATTACGAAAATATATGCAAACACACTTTTTAAACTTCATATCTGATAGAAACACAAATGAATCATTTTTACAAAACATAATTGGCAATTAAATTAGTTTAACATATTAAAAAAATTATATTAGTTATGTTTAAAGTAATAAACATGTTTCTTAGTTAAAAGGAAAGGTTTTTATGGATTTGGAATTAATTTGTGTAATCAGATACATAATTAATGAATCGTACTTGTTATGATTGAAGTATCACTAAACATTTGTGTCTATAGGTATAAAATATTTCACATTTGACATAAAACGGGCTTAAGTGAGGGGTTCTGACTTTAAGTTGAATAATTGAAGTCTTTAAGGTGACCACATTTTTTACCTTTCAGGAATTTTTTTCTGAAATACTGAAAAGTTAATTATTGCTAATCAATGACATTGCATATATTAGTATTACAGTGTATCATTTTTTACTCATGTTTTATTCCTCCGTCTCTTATATAATACTATAACGTGGTTAGGTAGCTTTAAAAAATCTTAAAGATGCCAACAGTGAATTAATTATAGCAATCCAGATATGTGACCTAAACTGCCCACATTTTGTTTATCCTCGTGCAGAACTTAGAAAAGATTGATCACATAATTTTAGCGTTTTAGTTACAACTATTTATATTTAATACCGTTTATGTAATTTATTACCCATTCCAATGATCTACACGTTTTCAGAAAGTCATTTTGAATAAACTACTAGTTAAGTCTATGTGTTATTCTAAATTTATAAGTTCTTTACGAAAGTGTATCCTCGTATATAAATAAGACATTTGTTTTTTATATTATAGATACAATTAACAGATTTAAAATATGAAAATTTTACACCAATCATATTCTATTTACTCCCAAAACTTTATACGCATATGTAAAACAAATGTATTTACATCTCCGTGGGAACGATTGAATTATTTATACATCTAAAATGAATGTTTTCAGTTCCTCTCAATAGCTGTTCCCATAATCATATGACACGAAAATTGTAACGGAAGTGGCGTTACACTTTTTGCATCACACAAATTGCTCCCATTGTCCTCCAGAGTTTAGATGGATCCATGGTAAAAGAAATGTTAAATAGATTTTAATAATTTAATGTTTGGGAAGTAATGATATTGACAACCTTTTTTATATGGATACGTCTATGCTCAGGGGGTAAGGAGTGTTAGTGGAACGCAAAAAGTGCAGCAGAGGTGTTTAACGGAAGTGCTGTCATATGGTTATAAAAACATCTGTTTCGATGAACTGAAAAAAATGCTTTAGACATATCCATTATCTAACTTATTTACCACAGGAAAGTTATAAAATAAATTTTTTGCTTGATAAATTTGACTAGAGAGTGAGAATTCAGCTCATTGCGTGTTTTAATCAATTTTCAAACTTCTGTCAAACATTGAAACCCAATTACCTAAGGAGATATCATCATCGAACTTTGCAAATCACGCGAACAAACTGAAGTGAGAATTGTTGCTTTAAAGTGTTTGGCCGTAGCTTAACTGTCAAGTGACATGGAAGCCTGTTGTCTCAAAGTTTGGTTTAATTAAACTTAATGTAAGAATCTCGCAAATAACAATTTTATATTTATTATTTTACTACACTAACACTTTAAAAATGTCGCTTTACCTTTTTAACGATTACGTATAATGTACAAATCAATTAATTTTTAACCCATATCCTTTCAGAGTTTATTGGTGTTCTTTACCAACCTTTTGATACCTTTTTTCTTGGTTTATAACCAAAACAGAACTACATAATCTAAGCTCGTATACTGATTAAGTTATCTAAATATCAGAATTAAACTATCCAAAATTCCTAAGTTAATTAAAAAGCAAATATTTATAAAAAAATAAAGTTCTTTAATATTGACCGCAGTTATAGTAAGGATATGTCACAAACAGGGTAAAAATACCACTGTTACAGCAGACCTGCATTCTGAGTAAATTTTCAAATCAATAATATGACAATGGTAGCCTAATTATAACAAATTGGATCAATATCTGTTGGAAGTTTGCCTATTCCCCATAAGATTATCATGGGGAAGAGTATGCAGGTTAGTTGTCATGATTATGATTTTTAACCATAAATGTATGGTTCTGAACCGCATGAAGCTAAATACCAAGTTTTATTCAACAATATAGGTTAATAAGTGAAATAGTATTTCTTTCATATTCTTCACTTCTTATAAAATAAACATCATACAATGTACTGTGTTCAGTTTTTTTTTTATATCTGGGTAACTATTGGAGATAACTTTAAAGTACTAAACACTGCAGTTTTTTGAGCTGACTCTAATGGTGAAAGAAAAAAGTAAAATATTTAAATAATTACACACCTAATCAGGGGAGGGGGTTTGTACCCCAAAATATGACCCCACATGCAGTAAGACATGGAAATGGTGGGCGGAGATTAGTGTGAGTCATTTTGAAACAACTCAAAACACAATCTGGTGTGAAAATATGACACACCATTGTTTTGTGATCACTGGCTCTCATTTATAGTTTTATTATAAGCCAGTGGGAGAATATACGAGCATGTTTATGAACCGTAACACCTGTCTCGTGGTCGATGTCATGTTTTTGTCACCCACTCCACGTCATGTACCGACGCCTGCGGGGGCCCTAACACTCTCAATGGCTGTTTCAAATGCAGATTTGACATTGTTTATAACTACACGTCCTAAAATACGCTGTTTCATCTATACGACCAGTAGACACATATTATCATTCGCGCCAACAAATAACTTTTACTTGCGCTGTCGTGTAATGAAGTTAACACGTTTATTGGGCAGTAAACACGTTTCAAAATATTATTAGAATGGTAGCGTGTTTTATGATCCAGCTATTTGGAGGTCATTGATTGTGGATGGCTTAGTGCGATAGTCGGATGTCATATACCCTTCATTGCAATATTACGTTCATCCACGTAGGACATCCTCATAATTTGACCAGTTCGTAGCTCAGATACGAAATTGTGTTTCAGTAAAAACATTGAATCGAAACTAGATATTGTTCCCTCCAAGCTGACGGTTCCTGACCTACTCCAACTGGCAGACTACGTGACGACAGATACGTGTATGATAGAGTCATACACGTATACTACAGAAAAATTAAATTTAAAAACTGAATTTGGGTTACGTAGAAATTTAATAAATCATAATTATTAACAATGCGTTTTATTTTATAAATTTAATATTAAAGTACTAAATATAGTTTTTCCAAAAAATTGTTAATTTCTATCGGCCTGATTAATGCTTATTTTATCAACGTTAAATAAACAAGTTTGGTAATTGAGAAGAGAGAGTTTGACAATAATTACTATGGGTATAGCAATATTCAATACTATACAGAAATCAGTTCCATTAGTTCGTTAAAAATGTTTCCTTTAATTTCCGTGGATGAACCAAAGTTGAGTTCATGGAAATATATAATATATTGTTAGAACTTTAAAAAACTATTAATTTATGCAAGTGAAATGCATTTTAGCGTAAAATTATGACTCAATAAATGTTTAAAACAAATAAATTACAAAATAATTATACAGTAATCAAACTAGCCTCAAGTTTTTCAGGTGTCAATATTCAATAATTTTCAATATTTTCATTGCCAAATGTATAAATAAATATATTGGGAAATTTTTGCAATAAGATGGCAAACTATTTTATTCTCATAACAAAACAAGTTATAAAGGTAGCGCAAGCAAAAAAATCAACGATATGGAAAAATACGTAAACTTTTTGATTGTATCATAAATATACTTTGGCAATCATTTTTACAGTGTTTAGTGAAAACTTTTCGTGTTACAGGGTGATTAATTTGGAAATTTGACGTTTTTCATGCAAGTGGAAAAACTACTTATGCTTTTTAGGTGAAACTATGGAAACGTAGGTGAATAGCAGACTTTTTTCACGTAGACTATGTGAAATGTTTAAATAAGAAAAATCATTTCTTATAGTACAGAAAGTTATTTTTGACGCTTAATATTTTATCTAATAATCTTATAGAATATGTCGTTTTTGAGGTCAAAAACAGTTTAAAAATGTAAATAAACAGAATTATTGTCATAAACAGGTCACTCAAGAGGTTTACATGAAACAATCACATATCCGTAACGAATGAGCGACACTAGCGCCGACCTAGCAGATTTAAGTTGTCCCTAACGCCGCTCGCACTACCTTAATGTGAGATATTATTGGAAAATAAACTTGAAAAAATTAATGGAATTGGAGATAATGTCCATAACAAAATTATAGTCCTGCTTTAATCATTTGAAATAGTTTATTTTATTATGCACCAAATAAAAGAAATGAAGATACTGTATAATAAGTACGTGTGCAGTACATAAGCAAGGCTGGACGTGCCGTTTGGAACAGTAGCGCGAGAATCGAGTCATTATTATTTAGTTTTCTTTTCACCGGATATATCGCCGCTGCTGCTAAGAGGATTGTCTTTGTGTTGGGCGTCGGGTTAATCCAATAAGCCTCACAAGACCTCTTTTTGTTATATTCTCTATGTAATAAATTGTGTTCAGCTTCATCCAGTGTTTGACCACAGACCAACGTCATGGTTTCAGACAAATGTGGTTTTACATTTTTCTCATTATGATGCCTCCAGAACTTTTTTGCTTGTATCTAGGCCAGAAACATTTTAAGTGATATCCTACGAACGTATTTTGGGAAAGCGGTACACACCCATAGTGGGTATCCCGGGATTTGAACCCGTGACCTCTTGCACCTAATTTTAAGACGCTAACCACTAGGCCAGCAAGACACCCAAACTAGACAAGACAGGACACCGTAGTTATTTTTATTGACTAATAAAATAAAATAAGGCTGTACAACTTTTAATAACAGTTCTAAAACATTGCAGGTGTCTGTACTGCATATTTTGGAGAACAATTCCATTGTCGGGACTAAAAATATTAAAAGATTAACATATAAATATTTACACATAGCTTTTAACATTTAATGTGACTCCTTATACTCACAAACGTTCTACTGGACAGCAGAACACAGACTCAAAGGCATATAACCTAATTTTATTTCATTTATATTTTTGTTTCAATTTTTCTTAAATTAAAATAGTGCTCAAAGGTAACTAAAGTAGCAATAATGCAATTATTCGGGTAGATGACTTTGTGTCGTTGTCAAATATGGATTGCAAAACATACAGGTTATTAGAAAATCTGAAAAATTATTTTACGATCAAAAAAATATGCTTCCCATGTTTCACATACCTTTGACTAAATAAATCACGTCAGAAAATGAAACAAACATTACTTTAGTAACATTAGTTTAGTTTAATTGGAGAAGTAACAATGTGGGACCATCTACTATATTTTACTACATAGAGAGTAATCGTTTTATAATAATTGTTTTGAATGTGATACTGTAGTACTGTATAGCTTTCACACAAAACATGCCCGTCTATTAAAATTACTTGTTAAAAAACCTGTATGACCTGTCACCATTGCCGGATAGAAAACTATTTATATGAACAAAATTTAGTAAGAGTTTTCATTTTTTTTGAAATCCTCTACAATAAATTGGAGTCTTGTCAGTATAGTGTTTTTGTTTTGAAATGTTGGTACAAGAGGTCACGGGTTCGAATTCCAGAGATGCTCTTTTTGTGTTTTGTCCAATGTCACTAAAGACTCAGTAAAAAAGTCTCTAGCGTGGAGTAATTTAGATAAAACCTTGACGAAATGAGAGTAAGACAACAACTGCCACCGGGGGTGATAAATGGTGAGTCTGAAGTAGTAGGGGGTGATGGGGGGATGGGGGGTAGCGGTCAGCTGGAGCGTCGCCAGAGTGGTTGATGAATGGTTGCGCCTGGGAAAGGTCAGTTCATGCTGGCAGTGCATACATCACCTATGCACGTCATACAAATAGTTTTAGAGACATTTCATAAAACTGTGGTACATGAGATCGAACATGGATACCACTACTTTTGTACCGGTTGAAAACATAGTAAGGTTATTCTAATTTGTACCATAAAGTTGCGGTTTTACGTCATACTAGGGCTATGTCATCACGTAGAAACGTTTTAAAAATAATTTCTTGCTGGAAATAGTAGGCTGTGATATTATCGCATAGGAAAAAATGGTATCAGTGGACTGACGAATACTCTCTATCCTAATTAAATTTATAAAATAGTCTGGCCATATAGCCAAAGTGCTTCCATTGTATGCAGTTTCATAATAATTAGACAATCAATGTAGACTCAGGATTTGCACACGGACAAACAGACATACATCAGTCTAAAAAAACCTAATTTTTTTGGATTCAGGAAGCCCCAAAATGGATATATCCTCTCTCAGCTCAAATTTTAACATTTTTACGAAAAAAATACTTTCTCCATAAAGACGTGCAGCAAAAAATGTTTGTATTGACTTCCCTGTGAGAAATAGGTTAGACCATGGATATGTTAGGTAATGGTCTCAGTTTTTCTAAACAGCGGTTCTTACTATTTCATATTAAAACTTCAATACAATAGCTCTGATAGTTTCTATGGAACCCTGTTACATGTTTTCCATCTTAAAAATCGCCAACACACCCCCCAGAGATATGACATATCCATGTTAAAATAACAAAGCAAAAAACCCGCAGCAGTTAAAAAGTTAAAGCAGGTGATGGTTATCGTATTTGGTCAGTTTGGTCATTAGGGTAGAATGTAAAAAGTAAATGGAGAACCTAAGAGATTTACTTCATAATGATTCATTCAATATTTAATGATTTACATTTCAATAAACTTTACCAATACGATAGCTTCGTAACTATAACGAGACTGGTACGATATTAGTGGCTGGGAATTACTATAAAATCATACACCTCTAGCTAGATATTTTAAGTGACACCGCCTCTATGGTACTTGTGTTATTAGTTGCATAACACTGATTAAAAGAACATGGTGATAGGCAGTTTTATTGAAAATTTACTGGTTTATTAAAAATATTTTGGCCATAGAGAAAAAGGATATAAAGAAAAGAGAGCTGAGGGAACTTTATAGAAGACCCGGTGTTGTAGCTATAATTTGAAGCAGAAGAATTGGATGCCTTGAGCACGTCAGAATGAGAGAGCAGGGCAGCCTTAGAGAAGAATGTGAAGTGGCATAATGAAGACGCTGTCAGGAGAGGCCGAGAATCAGATATGATGACAAGGCTGCTGAAAATTTTATAAGATTGGACAAAGATGTATATCTGGCAGAGGATAGAAAAAATTGAGCGAGGACAAAAATCACCTTGGGTTTCAGAGGCTATAGCAGTAAGTAAGAATAAGTAAGTGGCTTCCCATTGAGCCATTCTAAAATATTTAGCTTCAACATTTCTTAAGTGAGTAAAAATATATCTTCTAAAAAGTTGATTATGAATCTTAAATAAAGGTTCAAGGTTGAAAAGAAGGATTCATTATATTTTACATCGAATGAACTATTTTACTAATACTGTAACTTTTATTTGAAATTAATAAATCAGTTTTATTTCTTGGTTTTTTACAGGTAGAGATAATCTTCCAAAATGTATACTAAAATTTAATAAACATCGTCTATTCAACGGGTTTGCAAGTAAAAAAATTTGTTTTATTCTGAATGTTTCAAAAAATAAATTATTCAAAACCATATATTTTCCACATATGTAGTTATCTTTCTTATTTTGTAAAAATATAAAAACCACATTAAGCAGCGATGGAGAGGTTTAAAAAGTTTAAAATAATAGAACACTAAGCAGATATGTAACGTTTCCAACACGCTGGTTACGATGTGGCGTCGATAAGTGGCTGAACAGCTGACAGCAGTTAGCCGTCAGGTGACCGCAACAATGCTATTAAACAGCTGACTGCGCCCACTACATTGGATGATAACAGCTGTGCCAAATGGGCTGTTACAGTGTCGCTGCATTGCTAAAAGTGATGTATTCGCACAATTCGTTGACTAAAACCAAACTTCACTTTTCGCCAAAAGAAATTCAAAATAAAAATGATATTATAAACAAGCATAAATACAGACTTACGGGAATAGATACATTACACATGTAACTTAAATTTAAGCGTAAACAAAGAGAAAGAAAACATAAATCTTCCAACCCCTGTTACTCGGAAGCACCACAGTGGTAGGCGTATCTTAAAGTGATGCGAGCGAAAAAAACGACTGTCTTTTGTATCTATCTCACATAGTTTTAGCTTTTATATATTGATTGTATAATAAATATGCTCTGGAATAATTTGTTCAAGTTCTTAGTGAAAACATTTTGAGTTACAGGGTGATTCGCAAATTGGTGGTTTTCATGCAAGGAGTGTGGGAAAACTACTTATGACTGAAACGTGGATGAATAAAAGACCTTTTCCACGGAACCTATGTGAAATTAGGAAATAGGAATAGAATTTGTATACTGCAAAAAATTATTTTTTGAAAGCCACATTTATTTTCCAATAATATTTGTATTAGGAATTCATTGTAAATAATATTAGTTTCGAATTAAGGTTTAGACATAAATTAATATGTTTATTTACGAGTGACAAACCTACTATCTTTCTTGAAATTGTAAAACAGATGACACCATTTCAACACCTATGACGCTAAGAGGTCGACAGTAAAAATGAAATGGTTAAACTGAGAAGCACTTGCAGTGTCATAAAGTTTAAACTCGGTCCTAACTTTTACAAGGTAACAGGTTGTACTTGGAAGGGAACTTTCAACAATGTGGCTTCCTGCGACTCCAAAGATACGACTTACCTCACTCTAAACACAACCTTCTGAATATCCAGCTTTAAATTTTAAGTTTTCGTCTAGCCACTACCTTACTGAACCTTACCACAAAGATTATCTGAGCGTTTATTGAGATAATTAATGTGGATTCGTTAGGAGATCTTTAGTTTTAAGGTATTAAGTCCGGATTTCACAAGATTCAAACTAATTATGGTTTCGATAGACCTCTGTTAACACTGAAGGATGTTTTAAAGCACAGCTAAGAAAATCTTATTTCACCAACAAAAACGCTGAACACGGTAAAAGGTTTAAAATATTTGATGAAATGTGTTTTGAGTTTCCTATTTCATATTAATTTAATAAATCTTTTATGACTTGGTTAAGTGGGTCACAGTATAGCAAAATAAAATTCCTCTGTTCCACAAAAAATAATAAAAATTTTAATAAGTTTGGAAAAATTTGTGAACTAGACCACATATTTTAATTAGCTATTATAAATCGACTTCATATTACTAGTATAAATTTTGTTTTCAAATTCCATTTAACATTAATGGTAACATCCTAAACCTTTTCCTTTTTCATGAGTAGGAAGGTAGACTGTATCGTTATTAAATATGTCACATCTAGTTTATGTTGTACTGACCACTTTCTAACGGCTATAAAATAACACGTAACAACCGATAAAAGCTAAGTAAGGGAATATTCCATGAATAAGTGTAACCATTACGGGTATATCTACGCTGACAGGAGTCATATAATATTTTACATTTGCTGTCCACGCAATGTAAATTGCATTGCTTCGTTCCTGTCTGAAATATTGTCACCAATGCACGTTATATCTCTGATTGGTGGTTCTGACCAAAGCTGTAGCCAATTATTGTACTAGTCTGGGATGTGAAAGCTACCAGAGTGGGGGTAACTGATGTTTCCGACCTGAAATAAATTGTGAAGGTTGCAGAATATAAATGGAAATGAAGAATACAGACTATTGCAATATATTGAAAATTAAAATAATGCTTCAGAAACTCATTTTCAAGTTAAATACGATTTTTAAGAAATATACCTGGTGATGCAAAATTAGTTTACCTAGGAAGTGTAGGATTTCCAGAGTATTGTAAAGTATTTTTCCTCCTCCCTTAGACAGAGACGGTGGCGTTTATTGTAATCTAGCTACTTGGAGGTCACGAATTGTGGATAGCTGTGAGCTATGTTCGGTGGGTAGGATATTCTCTAGAGTGGATTAACGTCCACACTACTGTATGCTAAGTCTATCCGTAAATAGACCAGTTCATAGTTCAGAGGCAGTGGTTTGTACTCTACGTTGAACTATAAGTCTCTCAGATGTACCATTGATTGTTGGGTTAATAATTAACAGTTTTGTCTAAGAAATATGTCTTACTGACCTTAAGAAAATACTTACTGACCTTAAAATACTAGGTCGTCATTTCGGTAACTAACTAAATGACTTCCTACCTATCTCAGTGTAGCACATTTGTACTTTGAACTTTTGGTTCTTCCTCATTTCTTTAGGATGAATACTCTCTGAGCTCCACTTCAGGACTTATTGGTTGTATAAAATAGGTAAAACATGTAGGCACATATACACAGATATTATAAAAAATGAAATAATATCCTGAAATACAAGAAGTGTATATACTTCCCTAACTTGTTTTAAACATAAACAAATGACTGCTTAGGGAAAATTTAAAACAAGTCTATTTTTTCAAGCATGTTTCTTATTGTAGATGGTTTCTACTTTAGTATTTCTACTTTAGTAAAGTTTAATTCAGGTTAAATTTCTAATAGCCCAACTGCAATACAGACTAACCTTTACCAGTGGAACCGTTTTAATGGTCTCTTAGATGAGGTAGCTAACTTATACGACTTATTTGGGCCTGTATTGAGTCTAGTTTAGTACTAGAGGTTAAGGTAGAAGCAAAGATCGGCAGGGGCACTCAGACCTGAGGAAGTTGTATTAAGATGTAACTCTAGAAGAACCTGCTACACTGTAAAACTTCACGAACTTAACTTAAAGTTTAAACTCCACAAGCTCCGCAACCACTTTCGCTATAATCATTACCCTCGAGTAGCAAAGGTCGTGGAATTAGTGAGTAAGAAACACGGTTTACTTTTTTAAGGCAATAAACTAATTATGTTTTAAGAGAAGAAAAACTATTACTGTTTTCTTAGATTTACAACAAAAATACTACGATAAATTTACTTAAAATATGTACTAAAAGTCTCTAAGACGGTTATATATTTACAACTCGGGCGCTGAGCCAAACATAGCTACAATTGCTCACTCCATGTTTGACAATTTTTGCGGAAGAATAAAGCATAACGAATTTAATCTTGAATATTAGAATTTTTATTTTACGAATAAAATCAATGTTTCAACATTTATATGGAATAAATCAATAATGTTTCATTTCCTAACTTAACAGTGACTCTGTAACTTTATAATAAAATTATAAAAAGGATCGTATAAAATTAATTAATTAATAATTGTGAATTGATCAGAGAATTCTTTATAATAATTTGTAAAATTGAGTTCCAATTTATGAAAAACGAGCCAGGTACATTATTTGCAGTGACGTTATAGTATACATATCTATATATAAACAGCGTAATTGAATGGCGTGTGAATTAGTTTATGTGAAAATTACATTAGGGTTTACGGTGAAAATAAAAAGATTTTACTACACTTCACTTGACTCTAACTGAGCAAATCTGATAACTACGAAAATAGCTGTCGGTTTTTAATTGGCTTTAACGTTAGTTAATATTTTAAAACTGTTTTTACTAATTATATTTGACATAAGACGGCAATCAAAAATACCCCATTGCAGTGGTCCTTTTAGTAAATTCACAAATCAATAATACAATATAACGGATTTATCAGTGTCTGTAATAAATAAGAGTTTGATTATTCTCCATAAGATTAATATGGGAAAGAGTAGGCAGATTTGCAGCTGTGAGGAACACTGAAAGTAGATTAATAGCATGAATAATTTTTTTTGACTAATCATACCAAGTTTTATCAACATCTGTTCATAAATATAGGAGTTTGCCTATCTTCCATAAGATTAACATTGGAGTCCAAAAATACTTTTTGGTCATGTCACGGATAGAATACATTTCTTAGACCCCACTAACTCTAGTTTTTGCCATTTTTTACCTCTGGGGATTTGATAAATCAAAGCTATTCATGAAAAAACCTCGTTCACAAGAAGAACTAAAAGAAATAACTCAAGTGATTGCTTCAATCAACCTTACAATCTTGGGCGAAGACGTCGATAGTCTTAAAGAGTAGGTGGAAATATGTATGGACATCAATTGTAAGACGTTATTTTTACATAGGCTTCCTTTATGCGTTATTTTTTAACACAGTAAAGGTAACTATTTGCTTTATAATGTGTTTTTCATCAATTTCCGTCTTTTGTCAAAGATTTTTAGTAAAATTAGTTTAATAATGTTAAAAAACGTTCAAGTAATTGCCAATCAAAAGCTGTCAGTCATTTTTGTCACTCTTTGTATCTATACAATTTTTTAATTATGTTATGCACGTTTCTATTGCTTTAAACTAATAATTTGTTCTAAATTAAATGATTTTATGTTGACTAAAAATATTGTTAATACAAGTCTAAGACGTATACACTGTGTGAAATAGACTGGTTCATTAGGTTTTAATGAATTACACGTACATTATTTAAATTCTCGTAAATTTTCTCGTTGAATAATATTTCTATAAAATTAATATATTGTAATAAATGAAACTAAAATGACCACAAAAGGTACTAATTATTTGACCAGCTCACAATTAGACGGATGTGGATATATAGCGTTGACCATCTTTGGGACTTTTAATAATTAAATTGATGTTCTTCCTTATATTATAGTTGTTCCATCACCTTAATTTACACTTCAAAGTAACCGAGCCGACAGTCCGTCATGGTCCAACAAACTAAGATTGATATGTTTTAATTGCCTTTTAATCTCTTTGCAAAGAAAGTTTGAAAAAAATAAGAAGATTGGTATAATGGAAAAATAATATTTACAGTTTTTAGCCTGTAGAACTTAAGGTAAATTTTAAATTAGTATTATTAAATAATATACCACATATTGGAAGTATAACTAAAACAATATTTGTACTAAAATATATAATTGAAAGCAGTATTCGTTTGAATTTAAAACGATTTGTGAAAATCAGAGTGGTCTTTCTATAGTTTAAGTTAAGTCTTAAACCAGGAAAGATCTGCAAAAGACACAAATGCTCTTCGTGAAATAAAGTTACGTCACAACCGACAATCGAAAGTTAGGGTAGGTAGCGTGGGGGGAACATATTGGACATTTAAAGAACCAAGAACCTACACAGACTAGTTAGTTTTTAACATACTGTATGTTGTTAAAATTCATCTTAATAACCTCGCAATTTCAATTGCAATTGAACTAAAAAGATAATAAATACCTTCAGTTTAATAATTTCTAATCGTAACATGTTTCGGTTTACAACATTGTCAAATGATTTTAAACAGAAATATCTGCTGATGTAGCTTCGTCAAAAATAAAATTCACACGTTTTACATAGTGCATTACATATACAAACATTAATTAAAATACGACAGGCCTGTAATTGATACCACCCCGCCACGTTCAAGGGCAAGAACAGAAACCTTTAAGTCCGCCCTTGCTTACTTAAAAAAATACTTTTACAATAACAACATTATAATTTATACCAATTAATAATAACATAGATTAAACTAATTTACACAGTTTCAAAATGTTTATAGAGTAAATATTCATAAATTAAAGAACGAAAAATGATTCCATGAGCATACAAAAACATAAAAGAAAGATCTTAGAGACTATAATGTTAATTAAGTAATCATTATTGTGAATAATACACGAATTAATTGCTATTCGACCATTATCGATATTAAAATATCCAACAAATAGCTTCACGCAATGCACATACGTTTGTTACAATATTGCTAATATTAAATTATTGCATAGTAAACCAATATTGTTTTTAAGATTGCCTAACGTCCGGGTGAGAATTTACTCTCAATAATTTCGACGGCGGGCTCTTCCAAGTGTGCTCTGATAAGACTCGTGAGAGTGGTAAGGGGGGGATGACAAGAGGTATCTGAGGCCGCTGAAGATGAAATATGTCTTTGTTGACTTTCTAGGACGAATAAAAATTATGTGAGATTAAATGCTACGAGATTCTCCCAGCCGGTCGTTTATCAAGGATGAAATATTTTTTCCTACGCATTCTTTATGTTTGTTAACCCTAGTCATGCGGTATGTCTTCTAAATAGTTCACATGCCATTAGTTTCAGAAAAAATAGGAACTGAATACTTTTATTTATATTAATACCATATGAATTGAAACATAGACGTTAAAAGTAAAAGCTCATAAATTCCTTTTCTTCGTGTTGATAACGCGTAATCCATCTACTTGGGGGTCACGAATTGTGGATAGTTTGTGGATATGAGTGATGGTCAATGGATGGGATATTCTATGGCGTGGATTAACGTCCACATTATTGAACCCTAAGTCCATCCGTAAATGCCATCCTTATAATTTTATCAGTTCGTAATTCAGAGGCAGTGATTTGGACTCCACAGTGTTTTTAAACTGCAGGTCCTTTAGATATGCTGTTGGGCTGTTAATTAACAGTAAATAGTACCTGTTTTACACAGAAGCCAGTTATCTATTTTTGCTGGTATTTGTGTTTTTCGTTCTCCATCATGGGTGGATGATTTGTTTAAAACTTTGTACTTGTAAATGAACTCATAACAAGTCTGAAACCGTTTATGTAATTACTGATAAATTAAGCCTTTTTAGTATAATATAATATTTATTTTATTTTAAATGAAATTGCAAAAGCTCACAAAGTAAAAGGACAACAACAAAAGTTTAACGCTTTCATTCACCTCTAATTACATTGCAAGTTGGATGAACAGTCTGTGATCAAGAGAGCGCGGCCCACTGCGCGGAATGGCTGCCTTTGTTCAATTTACTTAGTACCTGACCTGCACAACAAACTGTTGATTTCACCAAAAACCGCAGACTGCATCAGGGTTGCCGCCGCAACTACCAATCGAATGCAGCTGCTCATTGCGAGTTCCACAATCAATTCGATTTTGCAAATTGCATGTGTTTTGCTACATCCCTTGAAATTTGTTAAATTAAAAAAAATTATATGCTAGACTATATTTTGTAACCTTAATTTGATTAGATTTTTGTCTTAACCCGGAATTTTAAATCATTACATAATTATTATTTTATTTAAACATGGATATGTCTTAGCTCTGGGGGGAGGGGTGGTTTGTTGGTGATTTTTAAGATGGAAAATATGTAACAGGTTTCCATAGAAATTGCCAGATCTATTTGTATTGAATATTTAATATCAAGAACAGCTGTTTAGATGAAGTGAAAACATTACCTTTAGACATATCCATGATCTAACCTATTTCCCACAAGGAAGTAAATAAAAACATTTTTGAACAACGATTCACTGAGATATGTACTTGAAACCAAGAATGTCTGAAAAATAAGTGTAATATTATTGGATGCAAGTGATGATGTTATGACGAAGTAGTCACCTAAAACACGAAGCTTCTGACAAATCCTCTTCACTATACTAGATGCAATGTAAAGTATAATACATAACTAGCAGTAAAATCTTTAAGTATACCTTTAGAAGAATTTCCCATGAATTAAATGCTACAATAGTCTGGTTTTATTTTAATAGTTTGTACTAAGCACATGAATAAACCACCATGTTTCATTCGGGTCTATGCTTATTTTATTCTATTAAATTACGAATCTTTTGAACACATTACCAAAAATGTTTACTTTAAATACGTTAAATTAAAAATAAATAGTTTTCAAACTTGTATTGTCAAACTATAAAAAATTGTAATGTATTGAATACAAGATGGTAAGAGTATAGTTTTAGCAATAATCCAATTTCTTAATTACGCCCCTCACTGCAGTAGGTGTTTGGCACTCAGGTGTGGCTTTTGTCCAAAACAGCCAACGACAAATTTAATTATCCTGAACATACGTTGTTGAGGCAGGTCTGGGTCTGATTTTCATTACCTTCCCCTCTGAACAACACGTTTCTGAGTCTTGGGGTTGAAATGAATAAATTAAAACACATAGTAAAAATACATCATGATTAAAATAATAATATTCTGTATGTTTTAGATGAAATAAAAAATAATGAAATTTATTCATTCAATCCGTTTAAAACTAAATACATAACCGTTTTCAGGAATCATTTTACCATCCTAACCGGTTCTAATGCCATCCACAATTTCTACGAATCCCTCGATGTAAGGAACCCTTATATAAAGAATCTCTTGATTTAACTGCTCATTTAGGTTGAAAAAATAAAAATTATATTTTCCCAATGTTCTTTTTGGTTTTAGGTAGGTTGAATAAAGAAGAAACAGATATATGCTTCATTTTTATTTATTGAACATTTTAACACTATTTTTCAGGTATCTGAAAAAGTTATTTTTGCAAAAAATTCTGAGTGCTTGAAATAAAACTTGTAGGCCCACATAAATGGTCAAATAAAAGAAAAATTACTGATTCTAAACATGAAAACAGTGAGAAGAAACATGTAAATAAAGTAAAAAGATATTATGTACATTACCACTAAACATAGTTTTGTATCGTATGATACGCCTCGAAACAGTCATAAGTCCATTCACGAACTCATCAAATTCCGGATCGTCTGGATGAGCCATGTTTTACTTTTTATTTTATTATTTAGATTCACAAACATTAACACTACATTATCTGCTTACTTCTGAAACACAACACAAATAAACACACGTCAATGGATTTCAATAAACAACGATTGGAACAGTGAATACAGCCGGTCATAGTGGCCCGTTAATTTTCTCGTCAAAAGCAGTACGGGAGCGCTAGAATACAGGTCAAAGTCACATAACATCTAATTTCAGTCACTAGAAAATCCAACAAAGCCGCCATATTAGTTTTGTGAGTTCATAGAAGTTAAAGCAATATTACCATGCACTCTATTGGTTGTTTCGCGAACTACATCGCAGTAAATGTGACGTAATGGCCGAAAGTGAAAAAACTCGGTTTCCGCGCCGTGTGACCCTACTGTGCTGCGAGAAATCTCGTCAGCCGCCCAGTAAGGCCTAATATTACCTATACATAGCGAATTTTGTATTTTCGGCTTTATATAACGTATTTCACTTCTATATAAAGTAAAGTCTACGACCCAAGCTCGATATAACGTACGTTTAAAACGTGTCCTAACCTGAATAATATGTCAGAAAAATCTACATTCTCTTGCTTTGTCTTCAGTTGGGCGTATCGTCAATTTAGTTAGCGTTATGAGATCACACCATACTGTGAACTGCAAGTATTGCATGTAAAGTGCACCACCAACCAATAGCGGACAAACTCAAACGATGTATGGTAAGTATTGCCTCAATCTTATTCACATGTATTGAATAAGTTACCTTCATGTATTGAACAGGTATTAATCAACTATAATTTTTTCAGTTACTTAATTGAGCTGTATCTTTTAACTTGAATTATTCACTTTACTTTTCCTGCTTTTTATTATTGGTTCTTTGTTTAACTTTTGAAACATAATGGTTTTAAATAAAACCAGCTTACACTATATCAATCATGAGTTTTATTTTGTTTTCCTTACTGTGTATAGTATATCAGTATCGTGTGTTTTATCAAGCTTAAATTCACTTTAACTCTTTGTCACTAAATAAATAAATAGATCTGCGAACCTCTTTATAACAAAGTCCTAGCCGAACTAACCTAAATTTAACGAAATTTGATATAACATATTCCTTGATATAACGCATTTTTCATTCAGATCTTTCAGATTCGTCAAATAAAGGTTTGACTGTATTAAGTTACAGTAGTAAATAGAACTTTATAAATTTACAAACTACAAACAGCCACTTTTACATTCAATAAAAAATCTCTACAGTATGGTCATGCAGTAGTTTTAATGTATTATTACACTGAAAAGTTGTTTTTTAACATTGTGTGACGGTAAATGTAAACTTAGAATTCTCTATGTTTAGTTTAGTTCAGATTTCTTTTATATAAGGAAATAGATAACAAACACTACTTTTAATTTATGATAAAAATTATTTCATATAATAGAAAAAAATATTAAACACAAAAGTGAAACTATTGACATTGCATGAAGAAAAATAATAATCTGTAAGGCGGTTTATCGCAGTTCTAATTTGGTTGGTGGAGATTTTATTGCATAATGATTGCATGTCTGAAGCCATTAAACTGACCGTTTACAAAGCTGTTCTACTATAAAAGTTACTTTATGTTATTGCCACACGATACCACTTTCTTCAGGTTTACAATCACTATATAATTGTTTCTCTTATCTACTCTAGGTCCTTTAATGAACCTTGTAAAGGCCTAGTTTCAATAAAATGCTGGTAATGTTATGATCTAAATGTACATTATATAATTCAAGAAGTATGCATTTTAAATATCACAAAGATAATGTTCTTTCATATTTTTTTCCAAGTAATTCAATCACGTAACTGTTACTCTGATTATTAGAGATAAAAAGAAAAAAATATGAAAAGAGATTTTTCTCTTATGGTGTCTAGCATTATTTAATTTTTATGTTTCTCTCTAACAATTTCTGAATTCTCCCTAACATATTTTGTTTGGCCACCAGAACATATTTTCCAATTCTTGGTACAATCAACCTTCAAATAGATTTTGGGATTACTACAGTTTTTAATATGAATTTCATAGACCCTTCGGATAAACCTCAGCTACCACCTAGCAACTATGAAAAGACAACCCTAAGAAGACTATAAAATAACTATAATGTATATATGTTTAATTTAATTTATTGCGAAGAAAATCAACTATATATATACAAAAATAAGACTGCCCCAAAAAAAGAAAAAAAGAATTTGAAAGTAGTAAGCATGCAGGATCAGAATGTTTTCCTTAAGTATTCTAAAAACAGTTAGAAAACTTTAGAGTTAGAACCAACGGTGTAAGCTGTGGCTCTTTAAACTCCTAGAAACACACCCGTATGTGTGTCTGTAAAATGTATATCCACTCTCAGCTCAAACTCTTTAAATTTTAAACTCTAAAATTATTTATGAAAACAATAGTTTCTCTATATACTATTGTATAGGGGGGAGAAAGTAAAAATAAGTGTGCTAACATATTTTAAAACATACAAAAAATTAAATTTTAGTTTTTCCCAATGGTATAGCTTGTAAAAAGGATAAAATGCTGTACATCAACAGCATAAATTCACAGCTTCCTTCAGCTGGAAAGTATTAACGGTATAGAGACGCGATTCAGCAAGTGAACAGCTGACGGAAATGACCTGATGCAACGTGCGACGACAGCTGATTTCTGAATTGAATCATTTCAGTATTATTGAACTCAGGTATTATTATTATTGAGTACGTTATTATTATTAACCTTTCAGAGGTTGCATCAAGGAATTAAACTCCAGTGTTGTTTTATTTAATACAATTTTGTTATTTTGGGTGATGTCGGCAACGTAAGTGGCACTGTTTCTAGAATCGAGCGAAGGTCAAAACTTACCCCAACTACTTTTTTTTAGTTTAGTTTTTTATGGGCGGAAGTAGCGTCCATGTGTGTTACTTCCACACTATTGAGAGTTTACCATTGACATCCGTATACAAGGATATGGAGATACAGTGTTAACTGACTTTTTGTATATAATCTTAAAAACTAAAATGTTTTTTTTTAATTTTGATTAAATAATCTCTAATCTGTAGTACTACCTGTAGTACAGAAAGTACTAGTTTGTCGTAAATTTATGAAATAAATTTCAAATTTAATTAAAATTAATATAATTTTACATTGGTCATTTCAATATTAATGAATCTTATAAAGTCCATTATGGTATAACATTTATTCAGGAAATTGTGATACTTAGTTAATGGTATTGTTAAAAATATTTTAAATAAGTGCTATATACATATAATTTCAAATCCATCTGTTGGAAGAAGTATGAAATAAAAAATCTCTTAATGTTGATTTTTGGCTAGCATTACATGAAAGAAAGCTGTAAAAGATTTAAAACATTCAATCAAGAGATCCCGAAGCCTAAATCACATAGGATATAACTGTCAGGATAGATTTATAGTCTAACAGACAAATAAAACAAGCCGAAAAATCAGTCTTCTTGAAAGCTCCACTCTTTGTCCATTCATTGTCTTTAAGTAATATAAAATAACATATACCTTTTTGCTTGGTACTTGTACGAAAGGTGTTTAAGTTTGATACTATCTTCTTTACTTAAAATTTAAAGACGTTTTTAATAATTAAGGTATTTACTTCCCTTTAGAAAAAAGGTTAGATCATGGATATATCTAAAGGAATGTTTTGTGTTCTAAACAACTGTACTTATAACCATATGACGTCACTGTTTAAAATTTTGGTCTGACGGACTGTCAATACTGCCTCTCCAGAGCTAAGACATAACCGTGTAA
The DNA here is from genome assembly GCA_023375725.1 of Nephotettix cincticeps. Lineage (NCBI taxonomy): Eukaryota > Metazoa > Arthropoda > Insecta > Hemiptera > Cicadellidae > Nephotettix > Nephotettix cincticeps. Next base: position 14,612,850 of record CM041788.1, on the reverse strand, counting down.
AAGTACAAAATACTTTTGAACATAAATTTATTTATATTAGTCTAGGGTGTGCAGTGATTTATTGTCACTAAATAAACCCCTTTTAATCGTTTTAAAATGTTTACATATATATCTCCAAAGTATTATTTCACACTCTAATTCATCTCACTTGTACTTAAAAAGTTGGAAACAGATCACTTCATTGACCAAACAACTGATGACTTTCGTTTTAGCGACGGCAAAACATCAAGAAGGATACAGGCACGTAGTTACAAAATTGTCATCCGTACAATAAAACTTTTACTGGTGTGGTTAAACTGAACCTATATCATTTAGATTCTTATTGCGGACATTTTCCATCACGATATTATGTAAAACAAAGTTTCACTCCTAAGAACAAGAAAGCTAAGATAATACACCGGGAACCTCATTTTTTCAAAAGAAAACTAATTGAAGCCTCCTACATGAAACTAGCAGACTAACCAATTAGTCAATCTTCAGTTGAGATCCGGCCATTGTGGCTCCCAATTCTTAGTAAAGAACTTAAGGATAGGGAAAATAAAGTACCTGTAAATGATATTCATATAAATCCGAAACAAGATTCTCATGGTATGCTAACTCGTGGTAAAGCTCGTAAGGGGCATTAGCTCTTTGTTTTAAGCATAAAATTGTAAAAATAATGGGTTTTTTGCTCTGTAAAGTTAACTTTGTACTACAATTGATTTTTTCATGTACATTAGATAGGATTTGCATTTTAATATAAATTTAATAAATCCTGTTGGATGTGTTTTGCCTGGATTTAGGATTTTGGCGGCGGCCATTTTGTTTCCGGTTCCGGTGGGACACGCCCATTCCTTTCAGTTGTCTTTGAGTCTCCGTGACGAGCGGACGTGTTTGGTTTCTTTTGTGTGTAATGGTTAGTGTATAGTTCGTTTGTAAGTTTTATGACTGCTTTAAACTTTTATGTTTTCAGCTTTATACCGGTTTGTTCCGGATTATATGTTAATTAATTGTGCTATGTTTTAGATATTGGTTCACCTGAGGACGGGATAAGATTCCAGATCCCGAAACGCGTGAAACTTTGTTTTATATAATATCGTGATGGAAAATGTCCGCAATAAGAATCTAAGTGATATCAATCCACCATCACCAATAATGAATTTCAAACAAAGAAATTGAACCTGCTATGAACTTATGAACTATGAACTAACTACAACCTTCAGGATGTGTTCAATTAGAAAAAGTATAAACATAAATTTTATTACTGTATATTACTTTAGAGTATGCAGTGGTTTATAACGAATGTAGATTGAATTAACATTTTTTATTCTTTTATATTTTTCAATTATCTCGAAGTAGGCTATTCACTAACATATTCTTCTAACATAATTAATCTTCACGTATCCCTTACAATTATAAAAAGTCCACTTCATTAAACTAACTAAGTAAATGAGTAACAATTTTACCCGTTTAAATTTTTTCCAAATATGTAATTCCCTTTATTATAAATAAGAAAACATACACTTATGGTGTAAATTTAATATACACCAATAAAACTAAATATACAACTATGGTATTTAATCCTTTAATAGCATAATCAAAGTTTCTCAAACCTTTACAAATCACATTCATCTAATACCACTGCGCAAAGTGTCCAATCCTAAAAGTTGATTTTTTTCTACGTTTTCAGGACTTCAAATTGATATTCTGAGTTGAAAACCACATTAGTTAGGTTTTGGTGCTTATTATGTATTTTGAATGTTTTTGGACAATTGGTTTTCTGAAAATTAAATATGAAAAAACTAAATTTAGTTTTGATATTTAATTTACAATTTTTTTACTTTCATTAAAACACATTGATGAAATACATTAATTTTTAGTTTAAATACCTAAATTTTGAAACTAAAATGACCAATTTTGAGTGCGTTGGATTAAAAAAATTATAAAATTTTATTTTGAGTTTTATGAAACATCGATAAAATTTTTTTATGGATATACAACTGCCAAAGATTGTTATAAAGTATAAGAAATATATATATTATTTTACGAATAGAAAATTCCCTTAACTTCGAAAGGGTTAAACACAACCTATTATGTGTAAATGCTCAACATGGTTTGTCGATATTGAATAAAGCTCACAAAAAATTCCCTAAGCTCCAGATTTTCCTCGATCCATAGCGTAAACAAAGTGATATTTTGGTCTTATCCTGGCGAACCCCAGACCGAAGCTCTCTCCGTCCTTATCTGGCCATATGTTGTTACATGAGTACACCAACTCTCTATCAGTATCAATAATCAAACATTCTTAGATACTATTAGACTCACTTTAAATACACCCAAAAGTAAATAAAAATATATTTAATTCCCTTGGGGAAATATCTAATCTTATCTCATGGGTATGTCTAAAGAGAATGTTTTCGGTTCCTCTAAACAGCTGTCTTATAACCATATGACGTCACTTCCACTACACTTTTCACGTGATGCTAACACCCACCCAACTTGAGCTTCTACGTCATATTCATGTCAGCACAAAATAATGCATATTTTGTAAAAGAAACACAAGACTAGAAGTAACATAATTACATAAACATAATAGTTTATTCTCTAAATAGTTTTAAGGAATTGGATATTTTTCCTCAAAAAACTTTTTTTATAGAGCATAACCTTCACATTTGGCTTATTACAAAATTAAAAGTTATTTTGTTTCTATATTAGGTTTAATAATAATACTCGTAGGAATGTCAAGGGTCATAAGGGGTGTTGGGGAATCCTAAAAACGGCCAATTTTTATTTCAAAAAATACTTTAATATCGAGTTTCATGCATTTACTCAACAGAAATGAGTGAAGAAATCTTTTTTCGGAAACTGAACATATCTTTAAAAAATGAGTTAGTTTATATTTTTAAGAATTTTGGTAAATTTTAAAATTTATTTTCCTTGAGTTCAGAAGACTTGAATTTCCATTTATCAATTTAGATTAAAATATTTCATTAACAACTAATTACCTTCTCTAAAAAACAGTAGATATAGAAACACAGAGACAGTTAACACAGTTAATTCATATATAAAACATTAAACAATCTAAGCTCTAGATACTGTAATTTTCGGTTTAAATTTAAGTCATTATATAGGGCTTGGTTAAGTTTATGTCCGAATATTTTAAAGTAGAGTAGTAATGAACCTTAAATGATATTTACTAATGCATATTGTACATTTTTGTTTAACTTAAATTCACATTCGGTTTAAATGTAACAATAAAATGACTGTGTTAATTAGTTTTGCGCTGTCGCACAAATTTAATTACGTTGAAAGCTACCTTTGTCCTAGGTTCAGACTTTAGTAAACTTAACGTCTTGTCTTGTGTTTGTTGCAACAATATGGATTTAAACAATTGCAATAATGAATTGTACTTACTTACATACATACTCGCCTTACATTACTGTTTCTGTAAACAGTAGATGGATAGATATATAAATAAAATAGATAGAGTATATAGAATAGATAGATTCTATTATAAGAATCTACTGTACACATCTCTATATATAAAATTGAATGTATGTCTGTCTGTATGTATGTATGTATGTATGTCCTTTATGCGTTGCCAAACTACTCATCCGATCGCCATGAAATTTTAGGAAGCTGCTCTACATGTGTCCGGGAAGGTTTTAGTGAAAAAATATTTTCGAAAACCCCGTAAGTTTCCATTTTATGGCGTTTTAAATTTCTAATGTTAACCTTATGGAGAGTAAGTTTGTTTACAAATTGTCTACAATGAAAACGTTTGATTTCTTAGCTACAGCTGATTGGTTTACTTTCCATTAGCAATACCGTATGCTTTACTATCCAATGCCATCTGAATCATTCATTAATGTTAAACTATGGAGTAAATGTGTACTGTAAAAAATGAACAGCTTTATTCACCACGTTAATAGTTAACGGTTTTGGGGGATTATGTATTTATATTTTTATTTTCTGTCTGATTAAAGTCACGTGTTTATATGATAATTACAAAGTTTATATTATTACGTTTATTATAATAATCATCTGTTGTATATCTTTCCTATAAAAGCCGTATTACAGTTAGGGTTCGTTTGGGTTTGGATTGGATTTGAAAATTGTGAATTAATCCACTCAGATTTATTTGTTTTATGGGAATGATATTAATATGTTTTATCGTTTCAGTATTGTTATTCACTATGCAGCGACCCAGAATATATAACCTTTCACAATGAAGCCGTATTGCTATTCGACTTCAGAACATGACCAATCTTAAAGTTAACATGTGTTTACTGTGAGGCGTTACGAAGTTCGCCGGGTCAGCTAGTTTTTTATAAAACGGAATTGAAAAAATATGGAATCGGTCTTTTGTAAATTCATAGAAACTGGTAGTTTATTTTAACTAACAACACAAAGTAAAGTAAGTAACTAAGGAAGTAGCTTAGTAAGTACAATTTATTGCTGAAACTGTGTATAACCATATTGTTGCAACAAATAAAAGACAAGTCTTTAAGTTTCCTGAACCTACGAAAAAAGGTAGCTTTCAACAAAATTAAAATTTTGTGACAGAGCATAACGCTGCGTGCTTTATGACCAACTAAGTACTTTACTGGTTGCATTGAAATCATCTGAGTGCACGAACTGTGGAGATAGGAAGACGATTTCATTTTATTTTAACGTAACCAGTAGTTGGACGTTATTAGGCGACACATTTAAATTAATCAGGAAGCACAATGCATATCATAATACATAGGTAGAAAACGCTCCTTCAATACCAATACTACAAATATTTAATCTATATCAACGTTTAGAAAACAGCTTTTGACTCAAAGGTAAACAAAACATTGCTATATATTTTTTAACTGTATTTTCGTAGTTACATAACGAACGATTACAGTATTATAACCGGTAAAAATTAAACTAGGTTCTAACGGTGAGCGTTGGAATCCGTTTCCGTAATTTACAGGTAGAATGTAGTTAAAACTATGCTTAACGGTAGTTTTACTTTTTGGTTAAATATCACGTTAATAGATTTGTATACAAATTAATTATCTCAATATTCTTCCTTTCGACATTTGAAATTTTTTTTCAAACTAAAACAGTGATGTTCCTACATCACCAATTCACCGTGTGTTGAGTAATTGGCCGCCAGTAGCGCTGCTGTAGCTGATTGGCCACTAGCGCACCTTGTCGTTGGCCAATGCTGTTGCCAATTACTAACGCTTCTTGTCAGAAGAATTACTACGTTCAAACGTCAACAATTAGTTGCTTTCAGTTTGCTCAGCACGTGAGTCTTAGAATGACTCACCACTTTGGTCATAGGTGCTTTTCTACGTGTTAAAGTTTCACATTTTTATGACAATTCTTTTCATATTTTAGAGTACAAATTTCAACACAAAATTACAATTTTAATCGATATTTCACTTCTTTTATAATAAGTCTTAGATAGTATCAATTAGATAAACATAACTTAACAACATTGTAATTTAGTTGTGGTGGCAACTTTAAAATTTAGACTATATTAAAACTCAAATATTCATCGTTCTTATTTGTGTTGACAAACTTTAGTACAAACTGCTAACCTCGATGTATAATTAAATTTCTTGAAAACTAGGTTGTGCTTAATCATGAAAATTCATCGATTTAAGAACTTTCAGATAATGTTTTAATGAGCTTAATTCATCAAAAAATACAATTGTAAAGGATATTAAACAGTTTTGGAATATTTTTAACAATAACTTTTTTATAAGCCTACATTTCAAACATTTTCTATTTATTCGTTCGTTTAAAATTAATTCCAGTAAAATCTGAATACACGGAGACCAATTACAACAAGAAATCAATAAATAACACAACACATATCAAATATAAATTCAATCCTAATAAAAACTCAAACTAATATATGCTTGCTTATAGAGGTTGCTCGTGATGCTATGTTTTCAGTTTATTGTTTGCCATCTCACTAAATTAATTTAAAAACATTTTTATGACAATTATGTGGAAAACTTAGAAAAAATTTCTATGATTAAGCTGTATGTACAAGTTGGGTGCATTATTTTTCTAAACTGTAATTTTACGATAGTTAGAATTACGAGTATTATTTGAACTCTATTCAGCAAAGGAAGTTAAAAATCTCATATAGATAAAACAGCGGGCAAAATCTCAGGTATAAGGTTACCCAACCAAAACTTCTGACAAACTGATGTTTTAAAACTTTTTTAACCTAATCACAGTTTATCAAATTTAAATAAACTAAATAAGATATACTACTAGGCCTATGCATTTATGTATTATTGCCACTGAGTTCTTTTTAAGTTATTCATTAGTACCAGGTAAAAAATATTTGTTTAATCAACGTAATTGTTTTAAACGTTTGAAATACTGAAGAAGAAGTGTTTTCCCGCGACGGCGCGAATGACAGCCTGGGAATCGCGTGATCTATCTCAATCTGGCTGCGCTTTTTCTACCCATTCTTCAGTAGAAACTGAATTCTCGAATCACTGTCTTGGAGAAAACTACATTCTTCATTTTTATAAGTGTGTGCAGACCAAAACCTTTTTTCACCAATGTGTAGTGAGGTTCTAAGTTAATTAGAAACCGATTTCAAATTGGTTTGGTGTTTTCTTTGAGTAATTATTTTTACTCAGTTAAACTATGCTATTTCATTGTTAACTGGTATTATCTTTGTACATAAAACCTGAGTTTTGTCTGTACATTTATTGAACATCCAATCCGATGAGCTGGCAGTGTATATCAGAGTTTATATTTTTTATTTCTGAGATATATTATAGTATGAAGTAAAAAACTCACGCCTTCCAACACCACTTAATATATTTACACTTACATTGTGATTACATACGAACAGTAAATATATAAAAAATATGTTAAATTGGTTATTGATTTCGTCCAGTCACACCGGACAACTTCCACAACTAAAAACTGTGTGTATTTTCTTCCCTGTGGGAAATAGGTTAGATCATGGACATGTCTAAAGGGAATGTTTTAAGTTCATCTAAACAGCTGTTCTTATTCTTTTATATCTAAAATTCAATATAATAGTTGTGGTAGTTTCTATGGAAACGTGTTACATGCTTTCCATCTTAAAAATTATCAACACCCCACCAGACCCAAGACATATCCATGTCAACATGTTTTAATTCGATTATTTTGAATGATTGATGATTCAATACTTTTAATTTTGAAATCATCGCCGTTATCCATATCTATTACTTTTATTTTTTAGTTCATATCATGTTTGCTTTGCAGAAAAATAAAATGGTAGTTAAATTAGCTGCTGAATATAGTTCTATGAATTTTAAATGAATTTGAAACTATAACAGTAATATTGAATATTAATTTAAAGTAAACATTGTATTGTGCTGATTATTTTTGCTAATCTTTTTCGGCAATTTACAAAGGAAGCTTTGTTTTACGCTAACCGGCTTAACACTAAAATCGGATAAAAAGTCTCGGTCACTTAGTTTAGAACAAATCCTCTTACAGGATCTGCTTCTGTGAGCCGGGCAAAGGAAACTATTCAAGAATCAGATCCCATCATCTTGTTTATTAAGTTTAAAAGTTCTAAACTCAAACTGTATTTAGGATAATGGTTAACAGTAGTAAAATGTTTATTTTCGTATTACCTTTCAGTAATGATGACCTACCCAAGTAAGTCTTTAAGCCATTAAAACTATGAAATGAGTGTAAAGTAATTATTGAAGTGCGATCTTGTACGAGTACTGGCTTAAGCTGCTGTGTTCTTTAGACTTGAATATCAACTAATTAGCCCAATAGCCAATGTCAGCCAATGGCGTGATCTACAGTTGAACTTGGGATCCGACCCCCCCCAACGACTATTACTTATAAGTATCCACAATCTGTTACGTCATAGTAGCTAGATTCCTTTTTACATCCAATTTCATAACCATAAAGTAATGAGGCTGCATAATGTGATTTTTAACATACTCTACCTTAATCCTCGTAAATTACGACATAGATGTGTTTCGATATTACAGAAGTTCCGTGTCACCTTATTTATAAAATAACTACTCAGCTGTTATCGATACCATCTGTTGTTCACCGTTAGAGTATTATAGTAATCGATTATTATTGTTTGTTTGAAATTTATGATAAAGATGGATTTTTAATAATTTATTTTACAATTAATTGGACTTTTCCTATCGCTCTTGTGATTTAAACTACACAAAAATAACTAGCACAATTATAATTTAAATTAAAAATTGAATTTTCAAGCTACCTACATTAATTATATCTATATTTTGTCCATCGCGCACACTATTGTGTCGTCCCGCTAGCTCGGAGGTGGTTTTTTTATTATCTCTGGCTATATAAATATATTTATTTGTATTGTGCATGATAGGTAAGTATGGTATTATTGACAACATGATATAATTAATTCTGTAACTTGAACATTCAATATTCAATGTAATATATTAGGTAATCACTTGAAAACGGAAGGAGTTTCTCCACCTTCAGAAACGGTGGTTTAAACCACAAGAGCAATAGGAAAAGTCCAATTAAATGTAAAATAAACAATTATTATTATCAGTTTTACTGAATTTTTGTATATTTGAACAATCTATGGTTTAATGCATACAGCTAAATACATCAGAAAAATGCAAAAACACTATAAAGGGTAATTTCACGGGTACAGTACTCTGACCAAACTCAAATAGCCACGTGAAGGTTTATTAGCAGGTTGTTTTTAATAAAATAACATACTAGCCTATTCCGGAACTTAGGAACAACCTATTAGGAGTAAACAGATGTATGTATTCGTGAAATACAAAAACATAATTAGGTAATATGGCGAAAAATCGATTTTGTCACAAGGGTATAAATAAAATTTTTAATTAAAGAAGGGTCAGCCTAGGACTTTATATAAAAATATACTAATTACAGCACATATTAATGTTTTGTGTGAATGTAACACATATTTAAAATAAATTTTAAAGTATTCCAATTAAGTAACCGAAACAGAACCGAGTCTCTTGGAAATATAAAAAGAGTATTTCACTCCATTGTATCCAACGTGTTAATTTTTTACGGGTTTTTGTCTGATAAATCAAAACGGAATGCGAGACCTCTTTCACCCAATCAAACAGCCATTGTCTGCAATATCAGCTGCAAGAAAAGCACGCGTTATACTTTCTTGTTGTAACCAGTTTCGCTAAGCAGCATTCAGAGGTTGTACAATACCATTTAAGCCACTGGAGAAGAAATACGTTGGTAGCAATGGGTTACGTGATCATATGTACTGTAGGTTGATTGTATGTAGAGGTATAAATAAGAAAGGTATTTTTCAACTTACCAATGTTATCTTAGGAAATTGAAGAATTTGATTTTACTTACCTGAAACAAAAGAATAAAATGAGTAAACATACTTTTTTGAAACTACAAAAAATTATAATTTTTTGACTTAACAACATTAATATTTTTCTATAAATCCATTTTTTTAACAAGTTTAGGTCAAATAAATGGGATACGACTTAGCTGTCTTAATGAAAAATAATTACAGACGACATTCATTTACGCAAAAGAAAGAAAAAAATTGTTGTTCAGAAGGCTTTGTCCTATTAGAAGTTTTGTAATATAGTTATTCCTTCCGCTGATTCCATTAGTAAATAAGAAAAGACGCACAAAAATTATATGTTGTTATTATTTTCGATCGTTCAATAAGTAGTTAAATAAACACGACACATGTTTCTGGAGAGAGTAAAAAGAAAACGATTTTCAGTCCCGCAATCATCCAACGATGCACGAAGTGGAACCACGACCTTCGCTCAGTAAATTTCACTCCATTCGGCATTCTGTGTCACCCTAGTAGATGACAAGTTGCGCGGAACAGCAACACAGGAACGGGTTTGTCAGTACTCCATGTGCCAGTATAGTAGACGCAGACACGCCAGTATTCGTCCGCACAGCTGACCTTTGCTAAACGTAACGCCTGCACTGGCGGCTGTCCAGTACTGTCCACTACTCCACACACTTTACATCAGACACGCACTGTTATTTGTCATTAGTATTGGTTTGGAATACTAAAAGATATTCGGTATTTATTTTTGTTTTTGATAATTTGATATCACAAACTATTGTATCCATATCATGTTACAGGCTATAAGTTTGTAGAAATTATGGTCAAGAAGATAAATAAATTTTTTAATACAAATCTTGCACGACCTTCATGTCGTATATGCAATGAGCGAGACGGGCCGAACCGTGTGGGCTTCATGACAGCGTGAGAACCTGCTTAACACTGTCAATCCTGGCATACCAACTGACTTCACCTTTACGTCTTTACTATCCCGGGAACACACGATCCGTAATAATAACAAAACTACGGACTCCGGAACTATACGAGATAAAATCACAATTGAGCTCATGAGTCCTAAGGGCTCCATGTCCGTTCCCAGCGTTTTGTCTCCGGTAAACTACCAAAGACTGAGATGGTGGCGACGTCCTGTAATCCAGCTACTTGGAGGTCACGAATTGTGGATAGTTGTGAGCGATGGTCGGTGGATGTAGTGTTCTGTTGTGTGGATTAACGTCCGCACTATTGAATACTACGTTAATCCGCAAGGAACATCCTCATAATTAGACCAATTCGTAATTCATGGCCGTGGTTCGGATTCCACGTTAAACTGTAGGTCCCTTAGTTACCATCGGCTGTTGGTCTATTCATTAACAGTAATCTAAAGGAATTCAATTCACCGGACAAAATAGTCCGTTGATATCAACGGAACGAGTAGTGGGTTATATAAATGGCAAAAAACACGATCCGTTTAAAACAATGCACAACAGACTCTTTATGGTTTAGAGATTCTAATTGGAAGAGATGGTTTCATTCCCCAAAATTGTCTGAATGAGTTTTAACAGATGATTTATTCCAAAAATGTCTTTCTTAGCTGAATTAGTAACAGCTGATAAACAAACAAATTAGTAATTTTAATCTTTACAGCGAGTCAGATGGTTCCTCAGATGCACAGGTTTAGTTAATAATGTTGATACCCTATCAAAGTTCTATGAGTGAAATTGGTTTGAATTTTGGGAGTAGCTATTTTTCTAATTTAAGCTTGATTCAGCAATTCCAAATTTTAAATACATTTAAAACAAGAACCTTGAAACATAATCTACTTTTGAAAATCCACTACAGAGAATTCTAATTAATTGAAGAAAAAGGCTTGTGTAAAAAGTCATATGGGTTTTTTATTCACCTCAAAATGAAGAATATTTTCACCTTACAACTCAGATTCCTTAAAACCCAGTACACGATCCCGTGTCTGAAATGTTTAGGAATCCTTAAATGCAGGTTTATAATCAAATTTCAATTAGTAATCAGTTCGTTAAGTTCAAAACACAATATTTATATTGACTCTTTTTGAATTTTTGTTTATTATGGTGTACTACATAGCTGATGTATGATGTAATAACTGTAATAGTACCCATTTGATAAACGGTAAATAATTTTGCTTCACAGAAGTCTATTACTAATTTGTTTTAGAGATTGTGAATATGGTGAAACTATAATAAAAACATTTTTTTAAATCACAAACTGTTTATTCACTAAAACAACATTTATTATAAAAAACCCCTTATAAGTTTCAGCAATTAAAAATACACTCATCACAATCCCGTTATCCTCATCTTCGCTCTGATGGTAATGGTAACGAAGACCTCTGTATAAGGAACCGCTAGGGTAACAGATGTCAGCTACAATGCAGTCAGCTGATCTACGGTCAAACAGCTGACAATTACTGCCTCCGTCATCTTGGATATGGCAAAAACTGGTCCGTAGTCTTTTTGTCATGTTTTTCATTCTGTTTTTTTCCACAAGAGAATCCGCCGAGATATAAAGATTAGGAAGTTAAGAGTAGTGAAGAAATGTACAAATATAAACAGTACTTTAAAGTTTATTAGAAAATATCAATGTTTTATAAATTAAGTTTACATTTACTATGTAGTACATTTTAGTGTCTCCTTTGAAGACGATCTAAAACTTTGTTTTAAATTAAACATAGGAATATCATAAATAAAGGAGAAAATTATTTGGGATAGAATAGAACGATGTATTTTTAAAATCCGATAATACTTGACCAATTATACACACATTATAGACACCAATCTATAAAACTTCAAAGGTCACAAATTGTGGATTTGTAAGTGATGGGTAAAGTGTTCTCTTGTGTGGATTAACGTCTGTCCAATTGAATACTACGTTAACTCACAAAGACGACCATCATAATTAGAACATTTCGTAGGCCAGAGGCAATTGTTTGGACTCTACGTTAAACTACAGGTCTCTCAGATATGCCATTGACTGTTTGGTTAATAATTAACAGTTCTGTCTTAGGAAAATGTCAGCATTAGTCAACAAGACTACAAGATCGCACCACAATCATCTTACACTCATTTCTCATCCATACTAGACTTAAAATACCTACCTGGGTAGGTCGCCATTTCAGTTTAAAATATGGTAATTTTATTTCCAATCCTTACTGAGATAATACAGCGAATGTTCTTTCTTACATACAAATTGAATTGAATTGAGTCACTGTGTAGTTCTAGATGATTCGTTAAAATTTTAAAGATATCTGGAGAACAATAGACAGTTTAACACGAAAAATCCAAGTTCTTTTACTGTTTTTAAGAAGAATTAAATAGGAATTTTGGTCCAGATTTGCTTAATTAAGCAGCCATTGTTTGGCAATCTAAACGTATAAACCGGTTGGTTTTTTATGTTCCTGCAAAATTGTTGTGTCTAATTAGTTTGAACTGGTTTAATTAGTGAAAATTGGGTGATTAAAGTTGAAATTTATTAGGTATGGTAACTGGAAACCCTACGGAAAGGTATTTTGTTCGATTTGGAAATTTGAGGTATTAAAATAAGCGAATAGAAAATATTATGTATTAAGTATTGACTAGGGTATTAAGTATTGAGTAAAGTATAAGGTATAAAGTATTAAGTAAAAAATATTAGGTTGACGTTTGATTTGTCAGAAATAATACTTGAGAAATACTTCAAATTCAATAGGAATGTTAAAGCGTTAAGGTGTCTTAACACGTTTTAATTTTTTAGTAGTATGTAAAGGTTAGTTTTTTAACTAAGACAAAAAACATTACTTTTATATATTAGTTTATTCCAACGCGAGTAACTTATGTATTATTGTATAGACTAACACATTCAATATTAATCAATATCTTATCATATTTATCAATATTTACATCTATCTTTATACAGGTTTTAATTGTTTTTTATAAGATACATAACACATTAACCAATACGAATTTCTTTGTGCAGGACTTCACTCAAAAATGACAAAATCTCGTCAATCACAAATTTGCGATATGTGATAAGATCGCAGCCCATTAGATTTAGCCTGAAGTATTGTAAACAGTTCATGACGATGACCAAGAAAGTCTATAGATAGGAACGGGGTGAAACAGTTTGTATTTACTTCCCTGTGGGAAATAGGTTAGATAATGGATATGTCTAAAGATAACGTTTTAGTTCATCTAAACAGATTAACTTATAATCAAACTATGAAATCACAACCAAATGACGTCAAAGTTTCAAATTTTGGTCGTGCAAATAAACGAAGTTTATTTGACTGGATTTGTCACACTGGAAGTTAAACAAAACACAAACTACAACTAAACAACCTAACAAACACGTTAATCTCGGCAAAAAAGCCACAGGAGTGTGAATATATTAGCCCTTGTAAGTGTTGAACAGTAGTGTGCGATACCAATAAATATGTCCGTTAGATAGCGTGGTAAACGCGCCTGGTCGTGGTACGGACCGCGCCTAGCACTCGTGGCGTTATCTGTCGGCCGACTATAGGTACTACAACAGGAAAGTGCTCTGGTTACAACCTCCCTAAAAAGCCATTTATTTTCTAGGGTAACGGTTTGGTATCAGAAGCGTGATACTTATAAAGAGGTTTTGTTTGTTTTATTTTATGTAAATTAACGGCCGTTTTTTATTCATCCGATTTATTTTTGGTTTATCCGTTTTATAAAAGGAACATTCATATTCTGGTATTATTTTGAATACTACCATACTTTACTTTACTTTATACCTTACTACTATACTGGTGACCTTCCCAGTTAGGTATCTTAAGCCAAGTATAAATGAGAAATGTAGGATGATTGTGGCGCGATCTTGTAGTCTTGTTACTGACTAAGACTGATAAGTTACTTAGACAAACCCGTTAACTAATAGCCCAACAGTCAATGGCATATCTGAGGGACCTCCAGTTTAAAGTGGAGTCCCAGCCACTGCATCGGAATTATGAATTGGTTTAATTATGAGGATGGCATTTATGGATAGACTTAATTCTTAATTCATATCAAAGAATATCACATCCGCCGTCTTAAATAAGTATATTAGAGTTTTCAGACGACAATATCCTAACTGGAAAAGTGAAGTCACTGAGATATTATTATGCAATATAATAAGTAACCTACCTACAGATGTTGGACTTAATTTTATTCCTGCTAAACCTAAAATATGTAAATTTAGAAGGATTTAATGACAAAAGGCAACTTTTGATTCAATAGACCAGCACATGTTACGTTTATTTTTATTTGACCTTATTTGTTGTATGTTGTTGTATGAGCGGGTTTAAGTTAAGAGTAAATTTTTATTTTTATGTTTATTTTTAAGCCACACTCAGCGATTCATTTATCAATTCTCATAAAAGTACGCTGTTATGCTTTTTATAACCTGTAGTTTAGTCCATGTGATTCACTCAAAGAAAGAACCCACTGGCACTATCAATAGCTGGAGTGGTCAATCAATGCGTTTGATTCCAAGAAGGAACTAATTCCTGCTTGGTTTAATTATTTATTACCATCCAATTATAATATATCGAGAAATTTATCATCTTTGATAATATAGTCCAGCGCAAAAATAGTATCCCAAACTAAATACTGAGATATATGGAGGACAAAACATAATTGGTACCGAAACATAATAAACGAATTTAAGCAACCTAACATAATTTCAAAAACTAAAAGCATAATCCAAAGACTAGCCAGATAATTAGGAAAGACAATCACAGTATATCGGGTTTGGAGCTGAGACCCTTAAATGAGAAACCCACGAGGAAGACCAAGAAAACATTGGAAAAATAAAGTAAAAACCATTTGGCACGGATGGGAGTAAATGAAAACACTAAGAGAGATTATTTTCTTTCTTTAAATTGTATTGCTCTGTTTTCGTTATATAAGCTGATTTTTATAATTAAATTACGATGATAAATGGGTTCACTTCAGAGGCTTTGCATCAGAAACTCTATTAATTTTCTTGGACGAAATTCATTTTCATCAAAGACGTATTATTTGTTACAATTTAAAACAAGGTATTTGTTTAGTGAGTTTTTCGTAATATTTATTTCAAGTTTCTGATATATTTAGGTTTTTATTTTAGCCTGCAACAGCGTGATTTCCTTTGTATATTCGCTTTGTATTTGTTAATCAACTCTAATTTTTAAAGACGGAGAATCGTGGTTGGGATACTATGCTTTGATTATTTACTTTACAAATTATGATTTTCTTAAATTGTGGTAATTAGTTTACCATACATATTGTCTAGTTTTAATTATATATAACTCTCTCCACCAAAATGAGATAGGAAGAGGGTATTTGCAAGTGTCACCACACATCTCCTGAAGTGTGGGTTTATCCAAGAGCCCTTCTAAGGGTCCCCCGTATCCTTCTACTTTGTAACAGGTATATTGGATGGTCCGAATATTTGGGTTGAAAAGTACCTTTCTACGTTGTGTGCAAAAGGATATACAGATTTGCAAACATGTGTAGAAGTTATTGAATTAAAAGCCAACTTGTATAAAACAATTTTGTATAAATGTAATAAAAAATAATTTCAATCAGTATTTCTTAATATTTTTAAAATCAAATTTCCCATTTTTTGTTTCGAAAATTCTAAGTTTCCTTCACACGCTACTTTAGTGCAGGTTTAAAGATTGGTAGATTTCTACCCCACTCGTAATTGCAAAACGTTTGAGTGGGTTTTAATACATATATAACCTTAAACCACATACTAAGTTTCACGACAAACGGTGAGAAAACTATTAAAATATATAGATTTTTCCTCATAAGAAGGAAGGTGCAGGTTGTTTTTCTCATACAAAGACGTGTAAAAACGGACGTTGATTAATTTTTGCATTATTTGAAAGTCAATAATTTCGAACCGACATGTGTATGGACATGTACGTGGTTTCATATTATTTGAGATTCTAATCACACTGAATTGGTTTTCAATTCAAGTGTATTTTCAAGACATTTTAATTTCCAAATTGATGAGGGTTTTGGGGGTGCACTACACATAAACTCAAAAGTAAAAAGTAAAAAAAAACTAGAACCTACTCAGTTTCTTAGCTTATCCTTTTAAAGTGAACCTTTGTACTAAATTGTATTACAATCGAAGAAATGTGTGGTCTTAGGGGCTGTGAATGGAAAAACGTACATCACTTCGAACACTTGTTTGATTACTTCTAATTAATTAATAGTTAAAACATGATTTAACAAAATGTATTTTTCACATTTTATGAGGTTTTAGGGGTTTTCCCTTAAAATAAAAAATTCTAAATTATAAAAATTTATCCGGAGGTATATCCAACGTGCACAAGTACAGAAGTACAGAATTTAATAAAAAATTGGATGATCTGTTAGGTTTCCAGCACAGACAGACAGACATCAGTCTGAAAACCTCTTTTTGGATTCAGGGAGACTCAAAACATTTGTATCCACTCTCAACTCAAATTCGAACCTTTCGACGAAAACAATACATTCACCGTACACTATGTAGTATAAATGGAGAAAGTGAAAAAACTGTATTTTCGAAGCAGTATGATGAAAAGAGTTTTTGTCGACAGTGAAAAAATTATATACCTGAGCGAATAATAGATTTTTTTAGGTTTTAAAACGTATTGTATTTCTACCACGGAAAAACGTAATGGTGAAAGTTTTTGTATGAAATTATTCAGCATTTTTTTACAGTTAAGAATCAATGGTGAAACAGGTTAGTTAAAATTGTACACCATTTATAATTCGTGTTACTAATTATTTATTACAAATTATATAATTATTATTTCTGAATATTTTAAAATCTCATATTATAATATTTTCATTCATAGTTTCGTCTAAATCATTTCACATAAATTCTCTGTAAAATTAATGCAGCAATTTGTAGTCAATTTGTTTGTCATAAAAAAGCTTTGACACACAAAGAACCTAAATAAGTGGATATAATAGGTGTAAAATATTTTCAACAAATACTGAATAAACACTTTACTCTGAGGTAATAATAAATTCAACGAAAAATAATTTACAAGATAAATTAATTTTAAATATTTAATGATAAAAATCAACTACGTCGTAAACATTTATAATTTTAAATTGAATGAATGTGTTTTGTACAGCTCTTTTGTTTTGGAGAATGAGTATGTTTATCTACAGACTAAACACAGCCGGTCGGACGGATTCCAACATTTGCGGCTATCTAAATCAACAAACGACTACAAACTCCTACATTAGTGCACTTGGCTGCAGTGGCCGCACTTAGAAGTGCAGTGTATGTGCGACCGTCGTCCTACTTAGACCCGTGGGTTGGGCGGATCTATCACCGGATTACAAGAGACACAACTTAACGCTTTAAACCGTCGCATAAAATAAACGGTATTGGGTCCAGGTTTAAAATAGATACGTTTTGAGCTCGAGACAGAGTATTTCTAGCTAAAATGATTAAGTATAATATGATGTACATTTATAATGTTTACGTTACGGTTAATGGGTATAAACATATCAATAACCAACCTGACGCAACTCCGCAGGACGCTGTTTGTGGGCGACCAATACTTATGCGTCACGTAATATTCGTGATATTGCCGACTGCACTCTGCAGAGTTTAGATTAATTGACTATTGATATTTTTTATCTTGTCAATAGTTTAAACTATCAATAACCTACCTAACATCACTCGGCAGAGCGCTGTTTGTCGGCCACATCACGTATATTAGAATAAAGTAAAGTTCCGTGTAACCTTCTGGCCAAGGTCTAATGTTAGAGTTTTCAGGTCGCACTACTGCCTCTAACGTGACCTAACGACTACTTATGTAGCCGGGACCAACGGCTTAACGTGCCTTCCGAAGCACGGTGGTAGTCTGAGAAATTAAATTTCATGTGTCATGACCGGGAATTGAACCCGGTAGGCCAGTACTCTACCCACTCAGCTATGACTGCCACTATATTAGAATGTAAACGCAACGAGTATTGGTCGGAAGCATTTTTTAGCCTTTTTATCCTGGATTCCCTCTTAAAGAAAATACTCTTATCCCATTTTCTCCCAGCCCAGAACTCCGATTCCCAAAGATCACCAAGATTGACTGTATGGTTAAACGATGTCATATTTTGGTCAAAAAACTTTAGAAATACAGTAGTCGGAAAAACGTTCATCTGTGAATTTCAGTGAATTTTCACCCGCCCAGAATCCCGATTTCCACCAATCCTCTAGCTAGACGAGCTTGTTTCAGAGTCATATTTTAGTCTAAAATCGTATGAAACATCAGAAAAAGGTTCTTCAGTGGAGCGGATCTTTTAGATAATAAGAAACAAAAAACTTAGGACCATACTGGACGATGGAAATTTCTTTAAACGTATTATTTAATGTTTTTAAGACTCCAGTAAAATAGTGCTGAATCTGAACAACCGTCGAACTACATACTTCGTAAAATGACTTTTTGCTATCGTGTCTAGTAAAATATAAATTTTAATTATGCCATTTGAAACTTTTTCTCCAAACCAATCAACATTGCCTGTTCGCAACGGTATGTAGTAACGCGAAGCATCTGTTAATTGTGTTTATGTTCTTGTTCCAGCAATCATCGGTGGTGATTCAACCGAATCATGGCGGTCACTCCTGATGCTATCTTGGCTTGCAAATGGAACAAACTGGTTTCCGGATGTTCCATAAAATTGGTCTCTACATCAACTTTTACAGCAGGAATGAGTGGGATCCTGCATTTACGGGAGTCGCTTTAGCACGCACGCTCTGGGAGTAATCTTTGAAATTCGTTACTAATGCACAATTTGAATACCCTTAAAACTGTAATCACAGAGATAAAATAATCCTTTATTATAGCACAGACTTGCGTCTATAAAATAAATTCAAGTTTATTTACACAACATATGCCTAGAATTATGATCAATAAAATTTATATCTTTAGTGCTATAAAATAATTAAACGACCAATTAAATAACTAGTATGCAGTTGTTTAAGTGGCTGGGTGGCTGAGTTGTTTAGTGCCTCCCTTCAAAACTGAAGGTCACCGGTTCGAATCCAGTAATGGACGAATTTGATCCCAGTCGTTATTCTTCATTGGGTTATTAATGAACAACCCCTCCTTACAACAGGTCAACGTTAGGTAGTAACAAGACCGGGGGTTGGACCCCGAAAATAAAAAAATACGAAATATATAAATCGAATAAATTACGAAATTATAAAATATTTGATTTCAAAATAAGATGTTGTGGCTATGATAATTTAAAATGTATTTTTAAATTTAAAATCGTGAATGAGGGTTAGGATCTAAAAAACATTGAGGTGATGTATAAAATAACTGAGTGAACAGAAAAGATACTTAAAACTATTACTTATCCTGTAAATTAAGCCTTTTGATTAAATTTTGTAATGGGCACCTCCTACAAATGACCCTCGATGACCGCTTACAAAGGAAGGGTAAGCAATAATTTCCTGCTAAAAGACATTGGTTGGGATTGATGTTTTTTGTAAAAAAAAAACAAAAATGTTAATTTAAGAAATAGTGGATTTCCATTTAAGTAATTGAAAACAAATTTGATTAAAATGTTTTTGTGGACCCCAAAAAATATGCTCGGGAACCCCTACAGGTGCGCGGACTACACTTTTTGAGAAATTTTGATCCAATGAATTAGTTGCCTTCACCGATTACCTATTTACAAATCTATAAATGTGTAAATGAACCTACGTAGAAAAGTAATTAACATACAGATACTCGGATGGACATTTTAAAATACAAAAGTTACACCAATATTACATGAAAATTAATTATAAGTATGAAAAATACGAATTTTTAATACAATGAAATAAATTACAAATTCACAAAAAGTTTCTATTTACTTCTTGTCTTATCTACTAGTATTTACTTAAATTGGACCGGCAGTTGAGGATTTTGGCATAATTATGTCCATGCTCTGTGGGGGGGGGGTGTTAGCAGATTTGTATATCGCAAAAAGTTTATAACGCAAAAGGTGTAGCGGAGGTGTTTGAATCCTGTTTCCATAGAAACTACCAGAGCTATTGTATTGTATTTTTGGGTAGAAAAGATCTGTTTAGTTTAACTGAAAACATTTCCTGGATACATATCGCTGTTAAAACTCATTTACCACAGGGAAATAAATAAAAAATATATGCATCATAAAAGTAATTAGTAAATCTACTTAGGTAGATTTCAGGATACATAGTATTTAACGATCAGTTGAAGATAGCTTATTTCGAAGTCTCAATACGGGTTCTTGAGTTGATCCGAAATGAGTGCTTGGTAAAATTTTCTCCTCTGTGGAAACAAACACGTGGATTAGATTGTTTGGTGAAACGTAATAATAAGTTCGGATTGCCTGTTTCATATATTAAGAGTAGGTCTCTTAATACTGGCCTCTTTATATTGCTTTAACTATTCATTATTTATATATTTTAGATTTTTTGTCACGAATAATTGTTATTTATTATTTATTGTTGACAACTCATTGTTTAGCATATTGCCTGTAATTTAATTTATCGTTATGTAATTCATTGTTGGTAGTTAATTATTTAAAATTCATTGGTTATGATTGTTATTTATTGTTGACTACCTGAAGTCACCGTGAACAAAATGTTTAAGTATGAAATTAAATGAAGATGGCCATCAAATGATAGATAATTTATAGATTTGTCACACGCTAAAATGAAACTTATTTTCATTGAATTACACCTTTTGGATAAGGCTTTGGCTCATTTCATACTGACCTACTACTTAGTATTAAAATAAAGTAAAGAGTTCCCAAAATTATTAAAAGTTTGCTAGTTAGAATGCTATCCAAACCTAATTTACAATATTATAATTTTCTTATTTCGATTTTCCTATTTTAAGAGTCTGCATCAGTGGTAGCCATCTTGGATTTTAGTCCCGTAAGAGCAATGTTAAATTCTGGCACCTATATCTCCTTGACCTATTGTCATTAACGGAAATTATTATTAACGGAAGAGGTGTCAAATTAAAGGTATTACAGTCCTCCAGGGCACCACCTTACAGAACTTCTTATTTTCACTCTCAATAAAAACATAATAATGATTTATTTTGTAAAATATTCCTGGATTTTTGTTTTTATATCAAGTTTAATTTTTTGAACATATTGAAAAGGTCATGCCTTTGAGCCACATCTCATCAATGTACTTCCAAAGTTTTACATTGATACTTTGATAATTAACGCCACTACAGACGCAAAAGTGAAGGTATGTTTCGCCAGAATTTAACATTGCTCTTACGGAACTAAAATCCAAGATGGCTACCACTGATGCAGACTCTTAAGTCACAATAATAAAATTGTTTATCTTAAACCTGAGTCATATACCCGTCAAAAACACGGTAAAACCTTTAATTAGAATAAAATAAATAGATCTACTGCAATGTTTCCACCCTCATTGAGTGAACGCTGAATCAATCTCCTGACCAATTCCTATCGCTCACACGTGATAGGTGGAAATAAGAAACTGTACGAAACAACGCCAGGTAATGGAACTGTCAATTACCAGGCCGTGGGGATATATTTACAGTGGCTATCGTTCACAGCTGTTTAATCTGCTCTCTCTATACAGTCCAAGTGCTTGTGCTGGTGTTGGGTTGTTATCGATGACACTATCATTACGTGTGCGATAAGTGTCTTACTGTTTGTGGAATAATTAAGAACATTTTGCAACGAAAGTATTAGGAGCTTCACGAATACGACGTTGGATTCATCTGCTGGCACTATCTGTCGAGAAAAGTTGGCACCACGTCAACAATGGTAGTCTATTTAACGACAAATTTATGTCTCAACAGTAAATTATTTAAATAAATTATTAATACCCAATGTTATTATATAGATCATCTATAGAGAACCACCTCTCTCCAGCTAGGTACGGAAGTGACTTGCGCACTCCCAGTCATCGCCTTACATTTGGAGAGTAACCTTGATTTCCCTTGTCCATATTTTTTCAATAGCCTTTCAAATCCTAAAATAATTAAAAAGTTATTAAGAAAATTTTTAATTGAAGGGGAATTTTAATCCGTGCAGGATTTTCTGTCTACCTTTAAAATGTGCAGAGTGTTAATGTGTTAATTTAAAATATTTAATAGCTGACGAGGTTGATTTTATATTTAAGTGTTAAGTTTATGACGACGATATGTACAAACTATAATGTATTTTATTGAGAAATAAAGATTATGTCTATGTCTATCTAATAATAGCTGAACAATCATTAATGAAAATTAAAATGAAATAGTTCCATTAACTTGAACAGAATTTATTTCTCATTTAGCGTTTCTTTTTGTTAAAACGGATTAACGGATTTGTTTTGACATGTTTGTAATCCAAATTCTCATAACTACAGTTTATGCATTTATGGTATGAAAATGTGGAGTACTAACGTATTAAAACAAACGCTATCAACCATCATATATAGTGTAAAATTGCAAACACTCATAAACTTATCTTTTACACCTTTTCAAACGTGTCCAGGACTTAAACATGGCATTTTTAGTTAAAAGTAATAATTACAATGTTTTCTTTGCCTTCTATATTTTTGCTAAACATTATAATATGGATATATTTTCCAAGATCTACATATATCTAAATTATTAACAGCTTCCTCTTTGATGTTAGCAATTTGCTGGACCGCCCTCAGGCATATGCAATATCCATGATATAATTTATTTCTTAGAGGGAATGTAAATTCATTACAGTTTTATTTTATATCTATTTTCTCATTCATTCTCTTTTTCTTTGTTAAAGCATTTTAATTACGTTACTTTACTAAACACACTTAAAGAACGGAGCTGGTGTTCTATAGAACATATATCGGCATTTATGCGAGCCTGTTTGAGTAATGGCTGGCCACGTAACATTGACAACTATCTGTTGCATACAAATGGCTCATCAACCTTTTTAGTCCACCTATTGTAGTTAATGTTACCCATACATCAACTAAGCATTTTACATTCTATAATAAAATACTCTTAAAATAATCATTATTTGACGATTTGTCATTATTTGTCAATATGATTGGATGGTATGAGATGTACGACTGGCCATGAACAAACTTCCCGCCAAACATATGATAATTTTTTACGAGACATAATTGTTTATTTACATAAATAACTAAAGAATGTTTATTTAAAAAACATTTTCTATAATTAACGTGTTTAGCTGTGGTAAAATGCCTAGTTGATATGTGTTGGGCTGTGAATTAAAAGGTTCCTGACATTGTATCGTTCAAAAAATAACGCATTTTAAAAAGAGGTGTTACCAATTAGATTAAGAGTCTGCATCAGTGGTAGCCATCTTGAATTTTAGTCCCGTAAAAGCAATGTTAAATTCTGGCGGAACATACCTTCACTTTTGCGTGTGTAGTGGCGTTAAATATCAAAGTATCAATGTAAAACTTTGGAAGTACATTGATGAGATGTGGCTCAATTTACCTTTTCAATATGTTCAAAAACTTAGCTTGATACAAAAACCAAAATCCACGAATATTTTACAAAATAAATCATTATTATTTTTTATTGAGAGTGAAAATAAGAAGTTCTGTAAGGTGGTGCCCTGGAGGACTGTAATACCTTTAATTTGACACCTCTTCCGTTAATTTATGACAATAGGTCAAGGAGATATAGGCGCCAGAATTTAACATTGCTCTTACGGGACTAAAATCCAAGATGGCTACCACTGATGCAGACTTTTAAGGATCAATCATCACGACATTTAAAAGATTTTGATATTTCTTGCAGCTGGAGTTTAAACATAAACATTTCTGTAACAGTGACGTCACCGGTTTTGATTACGTGACCCTTATCTCTCTGTATACTTTTAGCTACCTTGGTGGGCCAAACGAGACGAGGGGTTTGTTCATTCTCAATCAGAACGTTACGTGTTTGGTGTGCAGTTAAAAACTGAAAAATTAACATTCATAAAACGTAAAAAAGGTGGGAACTAGTTTGCTGTCAAACTAGGATCATTTTCTGTATCATAACTGTGGCCATCTTAAATTTTCTCTAGTCTTTAAATAGTTTTAATTCAAAAAGATTCCAAAATAAGTTTTAAAAAAAGAACGTGAAGAATGTTGGGATGGAGACGTCTGGGTCCAATAATCAGCTTAGCTGCAACTGGTTGAGATTTACCAAAACGACGTTAAACCTGCAACTGGACGCCAATAATCCGATCTTCTTAAAGTCTGGTAGTCTCTATCATTGATTAGTGACGTCATCAGACTAATAAATACCGATAAACGTTGTAAATAATTATGGTTACGTAACGACTGAGCGTCTAGATTTGATTTCGTTAATTTAAAGGTTAGTGTAAGGTACATAATTCGTCTCGGTACCGACAAATCAGTTGATATCCAGTTTGACAGGTTCTCTTAAAATCTTGATTATTTCTGGTTTCTTGTTTGGACTTGATTTCCTGTCGAGTTTGAGTAAACAGTCTGGCTAATGCTTGCAAGTGATGTGCTTGTTGGTATTGATGTAAGTCATGAGGAATAATCTTCATTATGGAGACGTCTGGTCCAATAATCAGCTTAGCTGCAACTGGTTGAGATTTACCAAAACGACGACTTTAAACCTGCAACTGGACGCCAATAATCCGATTTTCTTAAAGTCTGGTAGACTCTATCATTGATTAGTGACGTCATCATACTAATAAATACCGATAAACGTTGTAAATAATTGGTTACGTAACGACTGAGCGTCTAGATTTGATTTCGTTAATTTAAAGGTTAATGCAAGGTACATAATTCGGGTCGGTACCGACAAATCGGTTGATATCCAGTTTGACAGGTTCTCTTAAAATCTTGATTATTTCTGGTTTCTTGTTTGGACTTGATTTCCTGTCGAGTTTGAGTAAACAGTCTGGCTAATGCTTGCAAGTGATGTGCTTGTTGGTCTTGATGTAGGTCAAGAGGAATAATCTTCATTTAGGTTGTAGATGGCTGAAGAAATTATTAAACTATTAACTTCATCAGAGGGTGTATTTCAATGTTAGAATATTGTTAGGACATATGAATGAGTGAAAAGACACTGCATACATAGTTGAGCTTTTGTACTGCAACCAACATTTATTAATAATAATAGTTTTTAGTTTTCGGAAAGGCATGGATGTCAGTGTGAACCAATATGAGAGTGGGAAAAAACATTCCAAACTTATTTAAAACCAAGAGGTGGTAAAATATCCAAGTCGTGGAATACTATGTAAAGATAGAGTAGTCTTTACCCATTCTGGAATACATTGGGAATACTGGAATTCTGACTTGTAATATGTTCTTTTGGTAGTGTTAAAGTAGACCAATGTCTCACAGCATTTGTAAAAAAATAAAAACTATTTCCATGGGTAGTATGCGTTTTATTTTATAATTTTTGTTGTATATTCTGATGGGTATTTTTTCAGGTCTTCTACTCAGCTATTTTCAAAACTCTAAGGCCCTGAAGTAAAGATTTTTGTACCTCAGAAAATGGAAACAACGATCTTCCAGATTTTAGACATATTCATGACAAAAATGATTGATATTGAATTTTTTATGCCTATTAGATGCGACCATGATTTTTCACGCCTCGTTGTTCTCATATTTTCGCCTTGATTGTCTTTTGTTCAATTTTTATTTTTCGCTTTTTTCATTTTTGATGTCTGCAATTTTATATAGGATTCTAAGTTACAAAACATTCCATAAATTAATGTCACTAGTGACGCATTGTACTTCTCAAGATTAACGGCTAAACTGCAGTCCCATAAACTACAGTTATTGTTATTGTTGAACTGTCCCAGCCCCCGAAGCTAGTTTCCAGTTGCCTGCAGCCGAAGGTCACTGCACCAACTAGTTTCTACCTCTCCGGCGCAGTTCTGCCGTTTTTAGACCTCTTGTATTTACTCTCCGCACGCAGCCGCCTATTAATTGCTTCTACTTATAAGTGGTCAAGTGTTGACAGCTTCTACTAACCTTACCTTACACCAGTATTTCTTAGAAAGTTGTTCTGATCTTACATTTATGTTGATTCCGACGATAATACTTAATAATTCATTCAGAAGAGGTTTTCGTAATTTGCACCCTGTTGTGGTTAAAAAACAAATATAGTGACAGGGGAACAGCATGAGTGAAATCAATCCGGTATCAAACATTTTTCCGATTAAGTATATCAGACTAATTCACTAAGTTGGTTACTCAATGAGTAAATGCAGCTGTAAAGAGCGTGAACCAAATAAGAGAATTCATGGTACTGTAATTAAAATTAAAACGAAAGTTATATATTATTTTATACATAGTTTTATTTGACTGGGATCGTGGCGCGTCCTGTAATCCAGCTACTCGGAGGTCACGAATAGTGGATAGTTGTGAGCGATGGTCGGTGGGTGTAGTGTTCTCCTGTGTGGATTATCGTCCACATTATTGAATACTATGTTATTCCGCAAAGGCTATCATCATAATTAGACCAATTTATAGTCCAGAAGTAGAGGTTTAGACTTCACGTTAAAATGTAGATCCCTTAGATATCCCATTAACTGTTGGGCTATTAATTAACAGTTCTGTCTTAGGAACATGTCAGTAACAAGACTAAAAGATCGCACCACAATCATCTCAAACTCATTTCCCTTTCACACTTGGCTTGAAATACCTACCTGGGTAGGTTACCATTTCAGTAACTAAATAACTATATATTGAAAAGTGTTAAAATATTCTGAATATCTGTTAGACCAACCTCGTAGTGTTATCTGTCTTACCCACCCTTTATTTTACTTATTGTCTGCGACAGGAAATAGTAACCTTCATAAAAAAATAAATACCTAAACCCAAACATTTTTTTAAAATATTAACTGATCGCATGACACCAAATTTCTAAATGTTGGGTACAAAATATGTTGTTTATATGTTTATTATCATCTAATAATTAAATTCTTCCTGATTTTTTATGTTGGAATGACAACTCTATTACTACTGAATTGGCTGCTTTAATTGAAATTTTTTGCTGTTTTTTTATTTGGAAGAATAATAGTGACAAATAGTTAAGATGTTAATTTACAAAAATGTATTCACTTCTCTATGAAAAATAGGTTAGAATATTAATACGTCTAAAGAGAGTGTTTTCATTAAATTTAAACAGCTTATAACAAAACTATGACGTCACTCTTTCAAATTTTGGTCTCAAAAATTGCCGACACCCCCCTTCATAGCTAAGACATATCCATGTCAAAAAATTTGTAAAACACAAAATTTAAAAATACTTTACGTTGTAAACTATTACATCTATTTCCTTGTTCATCCTCATACTGTAATACTACTATTACTCGAAGGAACAACTTTTTTATAAAGAACAACCACTCAACTCCCGGCAAAACAGCTCGCACGAGGGCTTCGCGCGCATGAAGCCACAGAGTATCAAATAACGTTGACGAACCGGCTGTGAAGGACTGGTAAATATTTATGAAGTCGGTGAGTTTGACAAAAACAGTATTCTTCGCGCTTCTCTCTCGGCGGAAAAAAGCTGACAAGCGAGTTTATCAAACGATAGTCGGTGTGATGACGCTGTGAGTGTGATGCTTGTAATACTTTCTGTCAATGTCGAGTTCAGTAGTGGGCAAACTACTGTACATCAACATCAATTCACATAGAATTAAATCTTTACAGTTACGATATGATGCTTCTTTGAAAAAAATTAATAACGTAAATAGCTTTATATACATCTGGTTTACCCGACTTTTAACTGCAATAGGTCAATTTGATATCCGAGTTGGCCAAAATCTATGGGATTAGACTCTTTTATATAAAACTTTGCCAGTGTTCAATTATAAAAAAAAGTATTTGAAATATAATTATAGTATTGGTAAAATGGAATAAAATAGATATAGCATAGTTTTAATACCACTGAATTTCGTTTTAAGATTGTTTACCGACGTTTGAGAACAAAATCTGAGTTAACTGCTATGAGGAAACTAGAAAATAAAATAACAATTTCAATGTAGGTTTGAAAACTCTTGAATAATTTATTCTGGAATTTATATTAACATTTTCTTACTCAAAACATACTTTGCAAAATACCTTTAGTACATTATTTTAAACAATAAAGCCAGTTACAATAGGACATAATTTATTTAATTTCCTCTGATTATATCCTCTGTGCTTTATTGTGGTAAAACTATTTTTTTTATTAAATTTAACAAAATCCACAATCTAGAGCTGGTTCTTGTAATATTATAACAAATAAAACAATTAGTATCCCTTTTTATCCTTTATTGTGAAAATTTATCGGGATTTATGCAATTTGTAAGCCACTTTTACCAAACCTAGTTTTTAATTATTTTTATGTTAATTCGTTTACAATATATTGATAAATATAACTTTTGGCACATGTTAATGTTTTTCATAAAACTTTGGACAGTGTGAACACTTAACTTGATTCGTCAACTGATTTGACAGAATTCGATATATTTTAGGTAAAACAGAATGTTCAATAGAATCATGCTTTGCTGAACACCTGTTTCAGATCACAGTTTTAAGGGCATGCAGGAAAGCTGAAATATATTGAAAATCATGAACAAAGAACTAATAATGTATCCTACAAAAGAATACGTAATTAACGAAGGACATAAAGAACACCTAAACAACATATTACATAATGAACAACCCTATGTTTGAAAAAAACACACAATTTTACTTAAACCATTAATCTTTAAAAAACGGGTACTTATTTTTATTTTATTAATTATTCTTAGTCTAAGAAATCCTAATGATTTTTATTAGGATCAGAATCTTAATGTTTTGCAATGATTATTGATGACCATACTACCAAAGACATTCAAATCCTTATATACTTTGAGGAAAACGAATTTTGAAGACAGTAAAGGATAGTGTACCTAAACTCTTTCTTCTTTAAAGTAAATAGTTATTGATAACTTTCATTTTATACTGATGCATGACTCTACATGATATTCAAAATATGCTACAGTCAACAATGACAAGCAAATGTAAAGCGAGGTATAAATTTAACTCCACAGCTAAATGTGTCATGGTGCTCGGTGCAGTGCGTATAACCCACTTGATTACCATTTTCTAGCCCGAGTGCTTATAAGTGAGACCTAAGGTAGACTATCACAGGCCACGAGTGGATGTATGAGTAATTGAACTGTCAATTACTGAGTGATCTGATATACGAGTATTACTGCAAGTTAGATTCTGAACCAGTTTAAAAATCTCCAGTAATTATGATACATACATTTTTCGTCTGGTAGCTGCAATATTTTTACTACTATTTGCTGAAGGCCAAACCATTAAATACTTTTTATAAGACTCACCAATAGCATAGTAAAAATGTCTAAGGTGTCCAATATATATTTATGTTTACAGGTCACCGACTTAAAATGGATTTCAACACATCGTCAGCCACACAGACTTAATTATTTGAATACAGAGCTAATAAACGAGATAGACGATACTGTACATCATAGGCATTTACTAAAATATATTAAATTCCCATATAAATATACACAATTTTATTGAGACATGGTTAAACATATGCAGACGTACCTAGACTGATTAACTTTAATGTTATTTCCTGTTCTACAGGACCATCACTAAATCAAAACTAATTTAGTATTTTTTATCTGAGTGTAAAGTGATTTAGTTTAAGGATTTTTAATTCAATACCACGTAGCTACTTAAGATAACAGTTATTCCTATAGATATTTTGTCCCCTTAAGCCTTATTTTAAATATATTTAACGAATGGTGAAAGACATATTTTAACTACTAAAACAATAATTCTAGGAAAGATCTATAAAAGTAGAATGTATCCGTAAAAAGAATAAACCAGAAATATGTTGAAAATAAAAAGAATCCATTGTATAACGAAGGATGACTTGAGCTATGTCAATGTCGACCACCCAGCGTGCGCAGTGCGAGATCGTGTACCGCGCATGCGCGTTACTGCCAACGGCCACTACGCATGCGTAAATAACAACCGCATATCTGGGAGTATTACAACCACAGCAGGCTTTCTGGCATGTTTGTAGCCTTCCGAGTGGGTATGGAGATTATATAAGTCCCTGTATAATGTATGATAAACGTTACAACATTCTTCATAATATAGGAACAAAAATTATAACGTTGGAGTGATAGTAATTTTCGAATTATAGTTTAACATAGATTCTGAAATAGTTAAAAGCTGATTTTTATTAGTTTACGACATCCTACTTTTGGTTTCCTCACTGTATAAAGAAGCAAACAAGTTTTGTTGAGTTGAATATGAAGTTGGAACCTTTAGAGAGTAAAATTTAATTATTACATTTAAATATAAACCAAGTTATAAACATCGCAAAGAAGTTTTAAAATTATTATTTTCTAATTAATTATATAATATTATTACGTTGACAAATGCATCGTGTCGTTTTGTGCGTTCTTTGTAAGTACCGGTGTCCACAAAAGATTAATCAGGTTTTAGTTGCTTACATGTAACTATTGCTCTTTACGCCTACATTATTCAAGAAAACGTATTGAAAGAGCAGTTCTACATTTACAATCACGTATTCAACACTCATTGCTCCTACTTTTAAGGAGGTTTTGTCTAGTTAAAAAAATGTTTATAGTTTAAGAAAAACTTTTTGTGTTTTAAATAAGACCAAAATTTACTATTGAAAACCGTTAGCGTAGCGTGAGCTATTTAGGAATTTAAGAAGGAATGCTGCACCTACACACCAGACTATCTTGCGTTGGTATTACCAATTCAAAACCGCAGGAAGTGTACTGAAATGTGTAAGCTCCATTGCAGTGAGTTCAATGCGCCAGCAAATGCTAGCTAACGTATGGGCTGATCTGCAACTTCGCTTTGAAAATTTTTTGTGATCAATGGGCGTCACATTGAACATCTATAGAAGTTCAAAAGAAACTTTTTTCCTATGGTATGGATCATAACAGAATGCGTTCCATGAGCTCAATAAAATGTATTAAAACCTGATGAATATTTTGTGAATATCCAGTACTTTTTTAATATTAACCTTTTTGACATAGCGGTTTGATCAAAGATTAAAAATGTCATCTTAGGCTAAATTCAAATAAAATAGATTTTTGACACAACTCAGCTCAAATGACTCAGCACTAGGGAAGGGGTGTTAGCAATTACTAAGACGCAATAGGTGTAACGGAAGTGATTTCATATGGTTATGAGAATTGCTGTTGTGAAACTAAAAATATTTGGTTCAGACGTTTACATGATTCAAACAACTTCTCTAAGGCAAGTAAATGTATGTTTTTTTGCAGAAAAGCTAGTAGTCATAGAGGAACGGTTGTGCTATCATTTTTTTGTTCTTCTTTTCCCAAATTTGTCTATGAGTACGTTTATTTAGTTCTTGACTTCATATCCATAAGTTAATAAATTGAAAATTTATTAGGTTTGCAATTACGCAAAAACAAAGCCCTTATAGTTTGTAAGCACAATGTTAAAGTAGTTGTAATTAAGGATGAGTGTGGGATGAACACTGTTTCAACGTGTAACTATGGAGCAATATTGCAGGAGTTTGCTTCACAAGGCTTAACATGTACTAGTCAGTAATTACTGTAATAACATTCTTGTTCAAATCTGTTTTTCTGTTGTTGATTCACCTAACTTAAAGAAACATAAAGATAATCCTAGTGTTTAGAGTTGAATAATCTAAAAACATTCATTACAATCCATTTATTTTTCATTCATACTTGGCTTAAAATACCCACCTGTATAGGTCACCATCTCAGTAACTTACTAACAAACGCGCTTGCCCATAAAGTTCCTTGGATCGAAACCAATGATGCGTGAATTCTGTTCGATCAGTGGAATGAAATGGAAACCTGTGGCTAGCCTAAGTGACAAATGACTTTACGGTACCTTACTACCATTAAAGTAATGCAAAGGTCACAGACCCATGATTATTCAGATGCAGATGAAGTAATTGCTAAGTGTTCATTTTTAATGTCCTTCAAGGACTGGAACTTACAGGTATGGTCATTAAAAACTGGGAGCATGTCTAAAATTAAGTAGGTAGAGTTTAGTAAAAAACCTTTTTAATTTAACCCAGGAGGTTGAGCTTATCCCAAACAACAGGTACTCCGAGTTTCAGGCTTATATATTACAAAATCCATGTTTTGTAGAAACTTTAAATGAAAATTGAGCACTAACCCCTCACACATCCGCAGGTTAAAGGTACTCCCTTTAAATACGCCCTATCTTCGTAATGTTAACGTAACATTTTCTCAAAAACTATCCAAAATAGAGAGCTGGAAAATTTATAGAAAATTTGATGTAAAAATCATTTAGTTAAAAAAACGTTCTTGAATCAATTATTACATTTTTTATAAATGTAAACTAAATGTTTTTATAATATAAAAAGGTGACTTACACATAGTGTAAACATTTCACGGGGTTATCTCAGATTCAGATACTGTTGGAGAAAATGTTCCTTTTGTGGCCAAAATGAAGAATTTCGGCAAACGAGTAAAATAGTAATTATAGTAAACCTTTACTACCTTCACCAAAACAGTTTTCAAAACAAACTCACTGTCAGGATATATACACATAACTCTGAAATACATTAAATAATAGTAGGCAGAGTTGAAAGACAAATAGTATAGCTAACTTAAGAAAAATCATACAATTTTAACTAAAATTGGTAATCATACTTTTTGAAACGACAAACCTCTTGTTTCTGTAGTGTAAAACATAGGATACATAAATCGTTTATGTTTTATATGACATTAAATAAACTGCAAGGCCACATATACTATATATAAATGTACTGTGAAAGTGTTCTATTTACTAAAATTTTTGCCGTACGTCTCTTTGATATCAAATTGATTCCGTCTATTCACAGTATTTTATTTAAAACTTTGAAAATTGCTTACACCATGTGACATTAATTAAGTTTATGTGCAAACTATTTCTAAACTATTAAGTTATGATATAAAATTTTACACTACAAATTCTGTGTTTAACAGGAAAATGTTGGAAGATGTACTTTATATTTATACGTATATTATGTGTTATAATATTAATTAAAAGGCAAAAACAATATTTACTTTTCCGGCTGCAATACGGAACCCTGGGGAACCACGCACATATGTGGTTAAGCAGATAGATGGTTTAATTAAAATACGTCGTAATCATGAACGCATTCCTCACCGCTTCTGGATCGGTATTTTAATTACAACAGGTGGACTAAAATTACCAAAGTAATAAAACTTATCTAATTAAAATTTATCAAATAAAAGGTATTTCTAATGTTCATTTAATTTTCACTTGTTTCTTCATTTCTAATAATAAATAAAGAATAATAGAATAAATTAAAACTAGTATTTAGCTAGAAACTTGATCTAGTATCCAAATAAACCTAAGAAATGTAAAAATTCATACTTTACAAAATATGTTATTAGCAAATTAAGGATTATCTATTGTTTAGAGTAAAATATTTTTTTCAATAGAGTTATAGAGGGTTTTGTGGATCTCTAAACAAATTTATATTAGACGAAAAGAGGTAATATTACATTATTGACAAAAGAATGCATAGTAACAATATTCAGACAGTCTATGTATTTATTAGCCATAAACTTAAAACGGACACTTTGTAGATAGAAATAGCATGCTTTGAAAAATCTGAGAAATATTACGGACGACGGATGCGTGAAATTGTATTTGTATACTAAACAACTAATCTTTTACCTTCATGCACTAAATATAGTATAAGGATCACGTTTTGTGTATCAGTGTTGTTATAGAAGGTGGTTTTCTGACTGGTGTGTCATCTTTCTGTGAGTGTAAGGACACTATACCAACACGGATTGTTCCATTTTTATTATTACTTTTAAATTTTGATTTTAAGTTAATTTATTGAACCTTTCAGAAAAAAAACTTTAAATACTTTAAAATAATTTAACTAACAACTTTAAAATGAGCTTAAGACACGCTGAAAAATTTGTAATCACCTTGGGGGGGAAGGAGTACACTTAAAACAACACTTTATATTTTCATTAAAAAGGAGAAAAATTAACAAAGCTTTATCTAATATTTAGCTCATTAAAATAAATCAGGTGATGCAAAACAACCATGATATCAAACTTATGAATATTATTTTTTATTTCCTATGATTTACTGTGATTTATTTATAGACAAATTGGCCACTAAAAACCCACTTCTTCCATAAATAAATCATACTAAGAAAACCCCATCACGATTTACAAGCATAATTTCCTGGGGCTTGTTTCGCAGATTCGGCGAGGAGGTAGATTGGAGTGAGCCGGAAGAAACCAAAGGGCAACTTAATAAATATTTATAAGTCACGGTCTCGCAGCAGATTGAGTGAAGAGAAGTTTTGACAGATTGATACACTTTGCCCACGCACCTCTGCTGCTGCGATCTTACGTCAAATAAACTTACGCAACCTGAATATCTTTCAAACGCCCAGCTGACGAACACTGGTGGTTATTTTGTTGGAGTATTTATTAATAAAAATATCGTTAAATAATATTAGTAGTTAAATATTTCGGTGCTTACGCATAAAATCCACTCCCTAAATCTATTTTGTAACTGGGACGGTGTCGACGTCTTGTAATCCAGCTATTTGGAGGTCATGAATTGTGGATAGTTGTGAGCGATGGTCAGTGGGTGTATCCGGGAAGATCATCCTTATAATTAGACCAATTTGTAATTAAGAGTCCGTGGTTCGGATTCCACGTTAAACCGTAGGTCCATTAAGTGCCATAGGATGTTTGGCTGTTAATTAACACTCCTGTCTAAGGATCATAAGTCAGCCTTAGTCAGTAACAAGACTACAAGATCGTGACACAATCATCTTACACTTAATTCTCATTCATACTTTGTTTAAAATACCTACCTTGTAGTATGGTTGCCATTTCAATAATCTATTCTATTCTATTCTGCCTGTTATTTTATTTCCAATATATTGTGTAACCCAGAGCTAGGTTATGTTGACCATTCTTGTTCTGATATCGAGACACAGTTCCGTATTATACTTGGAGTTATTTTGGTGCGAATAAAATAATTTGACTGTTCTAAAAACACAATTTTTACGTTTATTTGTTGATTGTATCATAAATATATTTTAGTATGATTTCAAGGTTTTTAGTGATAACTTTTAAGCTACAGGGTGATGAATGCGGAAATTAGGCGGTTTTAAGCAAGGAATAAGGGAAAACTATTTATGTTTTTGAGCTTGTATTTTGGAAACTTTTTATTTAAATCAGGGGTAACCTAATAGTTGTACTAAATAGTACATTGAGATAATTTTATATTTTAAGGTGGCAAATTTTATTTTAATCATTGCATACATTGCATAGTAAATGTCATTTGCATTGTTTAATATTTAGTGTTATTTAGAGCTCATTACTATATGTTTTTACTAATGTTAAAGCAGATTGGTAAAGACGTTCTTCTACAGTAAAATGATAACATGAACGTATTTTCAGCCTTTAACAGTGAAAACTCGTACATTGCATAGTGAGGAATATTTACTATGTATAAATTTACAGTGACTTGTGTAACAATTAAATATACATAGCTATAATTGTATACAGTATACTCAATTTATAATGTACTAATATAATACGTCGAGATATACTTTTAGAATATTGGATAATTATGAGTGGTTGTCGGTGTATGTCATATTCTCTGGTGTGAACTAACATCCAAAATATTGAGTGCTGCAAAGACCATCCTTATAGTTACACCAGCTTAGAGGTAAAAGTGGTTTGGATTCCACATTAAATTGTAGTAAGTCCCTTAAATGTCATTGACTATTGGGCTAATAATTATCAGTCCTGTCTAAGGTACAGCTTTAGTCAGTAACAATACAACAAGATCTCGCCACAATCATTTTACACAGATTTCTCATTCATACTTGGCTTTAAATGACCACCTGGGTAGGTCGCCATTTCTAAAAAGATAATCCAATTTGAGGAACATACATTTAATGTTTAGTGGTTGGTGTGAAAAACTATATTTTTAGTTAAAACTAGGGTTTACTGTACTTTCGCAATCAGGCCGTGTATCGCTGAGAGACCTTTCTGGAGGAGAGCTCATACCTAAAGCGACAAGCAGGAGGATCACGAGGGCAAGGAACATGAACCCAATGATCAGTGCAGCTATGGTTGAAAACCTCTTTTCAAAAAATTGATCCAGGAAAGGCCGAGACACGGGCAGGCCCTCAGGGTCGTGGAAATAAAACTTGGAACGAGCATTTGCAGACGTCCTCCGACGTATCCCTTTATTCTGAAAGTTGTTCATTTAACCACGGCCTAAATAAATTTGGAAATATTTTTAAATTTTGTTATTTCTACGTAAGAGTTTCCGTGGTTTCATGTTAGATTGTCGAAACAACTGATTTTATTGTTTAAAAATACTTAGGTAAATCACTTGTGGTTTTTTACTTTAAGGAATGTTTCAAACTAATTTTTTCTTTTACTCTATTTTACAAGTTTAGTTTTTACTATAGTTTGAAACTAGATTGCAAGAAGTGTTTACTAAAATAGTTTATGTGACGCTTATCAATGGTTTTTGGAATATTAAGCTAGTTTTTTTCTAAAATATAAATATTATTCTAAAAACAACACTGATTATCGCTATTGGTACATGGGCTCTGTAGTGAATTAAAGACGGAAGTGTGCCAAAGTGGCGTTAGTTACATAGGCTGGCTTTATCATGAACACAGAACCTTGGCCGAGGAATAAAGATAAAAAACAATTATAATGATTCTAAAAAAACACCACAGAACACTGAAAACATATCTTCAACCAAAACTCTTAAAATAGTTTCCATATATAGCTTCAAATCCATAATCCCAAACACTAACTAAGAATCCATCCTTAGAAGTGGCCAACACAACTATATCCCATGAAGACAAAATAGCATAGACCTCCCACAACACAGGCTAAAAAATTCAGTAACTCACTAGATTATTAATTCACCTCCATACCTTTACAATCCTCTTCCAGCTGGCCTAAAAAACACGAACACAAGCTCTTTTATCAGTAAACTGAAATAATATTTTCCTTATAGACTATATTACACCCTATTAGAATATATAGAACACACATATACACGCCTCAATAAATGAAAGAATAAGAATAAGAAATGGGCATACTTTTCGAGGGACCATGACGAAAGGAAAAAAATTAGCCAAAACCACTAAAAACACGTTAACCTCATAAATCAGTAAACACTTATCTCATAGATTTCATGAAGTGTTCGAAGAAGTTACTTTGTTTGAAGTTTATAATGTTTGTTCTTCGATCTTCAACAAAAAAGACGCATCACTTAAAAGCATTAAAACATTAAATTATGGTAAGTGCATTCCTCTCCCGTCTCATTGCTATTTTTAATTCGCCGGACAAACCGGTTCCACTGCAGGATAATGCGGAATAAGCATACAATGGCATATTAGCGCCGCGTAGCGGTGGCCGGCGGAACTAAGGTGGTGGAGTGGCCTTGTGACGGGTGCTATAATAGGAACTGGCCATACAGGGAGGAGGCCGCTGGAGTTGGAGAATTTAGAGATGTACAGTATGTTACAGAATTAATGTTACGGCTTTCAAGGTATTTTTTCCTTAGTTGAAAACCCCCTAAAATTAAGCAATGGCCATAACCTTTTTTACGAAAAAAATAGTTTAACACTAAAGTTAGTACAAATTTTTAATAATAATGTAAAAATTGGAATCCTTTGAACTTTAAAAATTTATCAAGGGTTTTCAGATTTATTTTTTTAAAATATGCACACAATTATTTTAATCAAAGTTAGTTGACTTTTTACCAAGCATGTCTTTTAACATACTGATTAATTGTTGGTAAACAATAAAAAGGGACCCCTGGAAATAATTTGTTTTAGGTTTATTTTGAACATATGAACAAAACTCGAAAAATCCTACCATGAATTAGAAAAAGTTTACGTAGAAGCAGCGAAGGAAATACAATTTTGATCAATAGTAGTCAAACAGTACTGATGATATTTACACAACGATTGTTAAAAAAAGTGGTTATAACTAAATATGCATTCTACAATTTGGACCCATGACTGCTTGTACTGTAATGCAAGGTAACCACTATACTAGATAACCAGGACAGCCATTTGTTTATAGGATCTATTCACTAGTCCCAAAAGTTAATTATTCCGATGCGAGATGGCCATTTATCTAAATGTCGTTGTGTAGAAACATGGCCGAGGTTCGGTAAAGGACTTAATTGAATACAAGACGACTAATGGAAGGACTTTTTAGTGAAAAAATACAAAATATAAACAAGTTTTTTAAAATCTTAACTAATCCAATACAGTACTTTTTTAAGTCAGTGAACTATCAAAATATAATAGTATGTAGGGAAACCCTTCACTTAGCAATTCAAATGTTATCGCTGTCAAAACATGAAAATTCATTTAGCATACCAGGCACTGTTTGTAAGCAATATTTCTTAGTAATGGTACAGGAATATGTCTATTTAAAAATCTCATGTGGAAATGAAGAACCTAAATAAAGAATTAAAAACTAAAAAAACTAAATATTGTTTTTATTAATTTTCCGCTAAGAATTTCTTTACATTTCCTAAAAGAATTTATGATAAATCGTGGAATTATGAACGACTTTTTAAATTCCCCCAACATTTTTGAATTTAAACATTCAAGGATTTCAAAGAAATATATATTATGTCATATATAAAAATTTAAAAGTGTAATCATTAGTGAGGGCAAAAAAAAGTATTAAATGTAACAGTATTTAAAAAAACTTAAAATATTACTAAAATTAAATATATTAAGATATTTTATATCCATTAATTTTTAATGTTTAAATATCTTAAAAGTTAATATTGTTTTAATTTTAAATATTTTTAACCGCAGTTTTGAAATATCAAACTGATAATCAGAATATTTTTTTCATTGATATTGTTTATTTCTTTTAAATACAAATTAATACACGTTTACAAGATATTATTAAATTTTTGATGCTATTCTAAAATGTAATTGTTTATTTTTTATTAATTAACACCTCTTTTCATTAGAAGTACAATGAAAAATACTCAATATTATATTCACTCATTATATACGATAGTAAAATAGCACCTATTTGTAGTAGCCAATAATAAATACATAACAATTACCCATAGCACGTTACATGTGTAGTAGTGGTACAAAGCGGGTAGTAGATGCTGGTAATAGTAGACTTGCTTACATTTTATCCTTATCATCGATATTTTTAAGCTCTGGCGGGTGTTAGCAATTAATATGCGTCACGAAAATTGTAAAGAAAATGACGTCAGTATGGTTGTAAGGGCAGAAGTCTATAGTTTAGTGGAACTGAAAAAACCCCTATCAATGTTTTCCACGGGGTAGAAAAATATTCTTAAGCTGTCATTTAAGATATCAATTGTTTTATTTATTTTTCTTCTGATTACCAAATATTAATTAGTTTTTATGAACAGTTAATTTCAGGCTACATATAATTTTAAACTAAAAACTAGTACGCAGGTTATGTTTATCTTGATTAAAAAAATGACGTGACACTTATGTAGGCCTAAAAACAAAAAAAGGTAACGGTTTCAATCATTTCAATCAATAAATCAAAACATGTTGCTATAATTATTGTTGACATTTAATATTTTATTCATAGACTAAAAAGCAAAGTACTGCTTGATCAATTATATTATAACTAAACAATCATTTAAAACATTTACTTTTTAAAAGGTTAAAAACTGTAAATTATTTGCCATGTATACGGACATAATTTCCGTTATAGGAAGCAAACAGGGACATGTAATACGATATGACATTTTATAAACGTTTCTCGAGAGAAGATACAATTTATCAAGTCTACCGCTGTAAGTGTATTGAATGTTAAGGCTAAGAGAGGTCAGGAATATTTTTGACAGACAAACTGAACATGCGGCTGATGAAAAATGTACGTTTCATTTGTAATTTTCTTAAGCTATTTTATAGCTTAAGCATTTCACTTTGTCAACTTTTTACACCGAAATAATGTAAAAAGTTTTAATGCGCATTGCAACTGATCAAATTCAAGCAAAGAGGCAGTCTTTGCTTGAAGGTTAAGGCAGACTACAGGAAAAGTAGTTGGGGAGAAAAATCCTTCGTCAGGAGATAATTTTAGAGGTGATATATTGTTGGTCGATGCCCTAATTAGCAGTTTATTGGCTTACTTAATATTCCTAACTCTTCCCTTAGTTTCACTCAATATGCTGGGTACCTTCGGACATTCAAGGTTTTAAATAATGATAAAAGTTCGCAGATAGAAGAAAATATTTTCAATCCATATAAATAAAATAGATTTGTCTCTTCATTGTTGGGAATCATACCCAAAATAGGTCTTAAGGCCAACGCACAAAGCAACAAACCCACGTATGCAGACTTCTGGAGAGAAAATCGCTGACCATGTGATTAAATTTAAACATCTGCATGCAGACGTCGGTAGACATACGGACGTCTGTGTGCGTAGGCCTACTGTATCTTAAATTCTGTCTGGCTGTCTTCAAACCGTGTTTCTGTAACACCTAAACACCTAACAAGGTCTTTTTGTGACGCTTCGTAGTCCTATAACAGCCGCAGTGGGCCTTCAGCCCACTGAAACCTCACATCCCGAACCCCCCCTCTCTAGTGAAAACGCGAGATAACCAATTATGATGAAACTTTTCAATAGCTATATAACAATCCATATGAGTCATACAAACCACATGAGTCATACAATCAAAAAATTTATACAAGCTATACAAATCATACAATCCGTACGATTCATACAATCCGTACGAGTCATACAATCCACACGAGTCATACAATGCACACGATTTATAAAAGCCGCACGAGTCATAAAAGTCACATGAGCCATACAAGCTTCATTGGTCATACGAGCCACTTGAGTCATACAAGCAACACGAGTCATACAAGCCACATGGGTCATAAATTCCGTATGAATCATAAAAGTCACATGAGTCATACAAGTTACATGAGCCATACAAGCCACGTTGGTCATACGAGCCACCTGAGTCATACAAGCCATATGAGTCATACATTCCGAGGTAATCGTGAGCCTTAAAAATACAGTATAACTAAAATACTTATGATAAGCCAAAGACAAGTAAGTTGCATTACAATAAAATATTGGTTCTTCGCGACAAGGTAGGAGGAGTTGATATAGATGTGTGTTTCTCATTAGCATACAACTGAGCTAGTTTGTCAAAATCATCCGTCGGAACAATCAATTCAGTGGAGAGCCAAGTGTCACGTCTTAAACCCACACGACTGCCTGTAGCACCTGCAGCACGTCAGTGGGATATGGCCTATACCAGAGGAGCCTGGCTGGAGTCTTTACCATTCTGTCACATCGATCGAGAAAAGGAAATATAAAATGGCCTTACAGTACAATCATTTTTACTGAAATTTACGAATTGCGGTTGGTTATGAGAGATGGTTATTATATGGGAATTTTTGTAGAGTTGATTAACGTCGGAACTATCCATCCACGAATGCAGTCCTCATTATTAGAATAGTTTATAATTTAGTGGCAGTGGTTTGGAACCCGAATTTAAACTGTAGGCTCCTTATATATGCCATTGACTGTTGGGCCATTAATTAATTTATACTTCTGTTTAGAAACGTGTCAGTTTTAGTCAGTAACAAGACTACAAAATCGCGCCACAATCATCTTACACTCATTTCTCATTCTTACTTGGCCTTAAATACGTTGCTTCGGCCAGGTTGCCATTTTAGTAACTAAGGAATTTCAAATGATATAATTTCATAAATCATCTAAAAACAACATTGTTAAAAGTTAATGTTTGATCAAAATGTAAGATGATTAATTTTTAGTTACAAAATAAACATTGAATCTCCTCAAAGTTTAACCTTATAACGTGTATGAGTTAAAATTAAAGGGTTTTACGGAATTCGTGGTCTATACAATATTGAATATAAGAATTGTAGACGCTAGTAGAATAGGACAGATTTGGCCATCAGAGAGCCTTGTCATCATAGTGTAGAATTAAGGGTTTGTAAAAAAGCTATTACAGAAACTATTAAACTCAATTTTGGGTATTCGTTAAAAATGTCCTCTATGGTAATAACGTCTTGGACTTCAATGTATGTGGTTACGGGTTCAATCCCAGGCTACACATCTGTTTTATCACTTTTCCAAAAAAATATTATAATACACTACTCTGATCCGCTTTTAATTGATTTCTGATATGGTGAGATGTAAAAGCGATTGTACTTCCCACAAATGTGCATGTATATAAATAAAAAATAAAATTAATTATTTTTGCTAATACAGACAACTTTATTAAGATTTTTATTACAGACATTTTCCATCACGAATTTACGTAAAACCAAGTTTCACGACGTTTTGGGGTCTCAAATCTGATACCGTACTCAGATGTGCTATTACCTAATACATAACACGATTAGGACATAATCCGGAAGAAGACGGTATAAAGTTGAAAATAAAACAAAGCAGTAAAAAAACTTATAAACAATATCGTTCACTAACAGTTACGGACACAAGAAACAATACATGTCCACTCAACACAGTCAACAGATGACGGCATCAGCATGCATATCTCGAAACGTGAAACTTTGTTTTACTAAAATTTGTGATGGAAAATATGTATGATAAAAATCTAAATCCACTATCACCAATTATGGATTCCAAATAACGACAGACAACGTGACATAGTGTAAGACCGTGGAACATAAACTTAATTATATCATGTATTAGTTGATGCATCCTTAATCATTAGGATCAAATCGTCACGTGAAAATATGGGAAATATGAGAATACAGGTGTGATAGTGACTGATCAAAACAGGGATCAGAGAGGATGTAGGCAATGCTGCCAATTTCTCAATCCGAATGGAAATCACGTTTGATCCATATTTACTTCTTTTATTTCCTATATTTATTTCCAATATTCCCTTTTGTTTATTCCTGTGCTCACTCAAGAATATATTGAACTCCTACACGTTTCCTTGTCACTACAGATCAGATTGGAAGTACGACATCGGCATATACGAGTGAATACGGTGATAGATAAATAAATTTATGTAAAATTTAAATAATGAATGTCAAATTGTTGTGTAATTTTTTTACCTAGGCAATATTGTTATTG
The DNA here is from genome assembly GCA_023375725.1 of Nephotettix cincticeps. NCBI lineage: Eukaryota > Metazoa > Arthropoda > Insecta > Hemiptera > Cicadellidae > Nephotettix > Nephotettix cincticeps. The sequence goes on along the minus strand of CM041788.1, from coordinate 14,569,392 downwards.
ATTGGTTGTATAGTGGATAATAGTATTGTGAACAGTAGTTAGATATGGTTAAATATACCCAGTTACTATTTTTTATCAATACAAATACAGACATAGTAAATATAAACACACATTCATTGTATAACACAAAGCATATAGCCTACATATAAATATATTCATAATGAAACTAGGTCTTAAAACGACTTTTTAGCTTTGAAACGAAGATATACAGCACAAAAAACTAATTTCTGTACACATAGTGATCGGGTGGCACCATTGGCCAATGGGAGACGGCCCAAGGAGTGTAAGTTGAAAAACGAGGCAAAAAACCAACTCTGCAAATGTGATCTCACAAGGATGGTCCCAAAAAAATCACGGTGGCATAAAAATTAAGGTTATGAATTTATAACAATCTCCTTTTTGTGGATCAATCCTTAAAGATTCGGCTCCAGGAATTGTATTAAAAATCAAAAGACCTACAATTTAATTTAAAACTGTCACCTATACTAATAATTAAGAACTTCCTAAAACCTTTTATCAGATTAACCCTTACGGAATAACGAATAGTTTTTAGAAGCTACATAAATCAAATTTGGTTTAAATTTGTAAATATTTTAAACCATACAACTCTTGAAGGGTCTAGGTTTGAATTTCAGAACCTAACATTTTCAAACCAAGCCATTTTATTTTGCATCAATGATTAAATGGTTGAAAGATCAGTGACTCCGACAACAATTTCGTTGAAAAACATAAATAAATGAAGAAAAAGACAGAAACTAATTTTTCCATCCAGAATTTTAATGAACGATTTGGTGGTCCAAATAACCTTCTGCTATCGAATTTCGGCTACAGGATAATCTTCAGAATAGGATTAACTCTAAATTTTAATTTACTACGTAATTTAAGTCACGACACTTGAACCAACGCAATATGAAAACGGTATCATTACAATACATAATTAAGAATACAATGGCACAACACAATGGCCTGATGGTCCTGAATGTTTTTTAATAGAGTCACACAAGGTTTAAACCGGCATCTAACTGATCTAATACATATTTATGATCCACAAAACACTTCACGGGGATTTCCCGGTCTTCTCAACAAACCAGTATCAGGGTCTAAACGTTGCTTGGTGAAACATTGGAGTCACTTTCCTGATAACAAACTAAATGTATACAATTTAGGTACACATATAAAAAGTTACCTATTCCAAGGTGAGATAACACTCATGGAAACAATAGATGGAGCTATCGTGTCTTGGAGAAGACTTCCAAAAGAAATAGTGGACTTCCTCTCATCGTGATGAAAGTAATTTGAATAACTTCTTGATTAGCATTATACGTGTTGGTTTTACTATAGGATGAAGTAAAAACTCACGTCTTCCAACACTACTTAATATATTTACACTTATATTGTAATTATATACAACAGTAAATATATATAACAAAATGTTAAATTGGCGATCGATTTCGTCCAGTTACACCAAACATCATCAGGCCCAAATGGAGACTAGAAGAAACAAGATGGCGTCCCTGCTTAAATACTACTGGTTACCGAAAGTTCCTGTCATGGCGTCATAGGTAGCATTCATTGGCTGGCTGAGTTCCGGAAATAGATTTTTATACGTTCTTTCAGAAACAAAATGTATTTGTTCATTTATTCATTTTTTTATCTTTATATTTTTCTTTATGAATAAATAACTGTTCCCATGAATTCATTCCATTTCCTTTTTGTTGATTGAAAGTCATTTGAATCAGCAACTGACACACACCTTACTTTCTGACTTGAGTAAATTAGAACAAAATTATATACTGTTAATAAAAAAATCATATTGATTAATTGATTAAACGCAATTCAAAAGTTGCTTGTTTCAAAAATAATCACCAGACTTCATACCAGATCTTTTTAAGAATGCAATCCAACTCTCGAAAATAATACCAATATTTTTGAGTGGGTGTTATTGGATGTTGGGATCCAAGATAATAAGTTTTAACGAATTTTAAAACCCGTGATTCAAAGTTACATTCCAGCTACTGGTCCAGTTTTTAAAGTGGCGGCGTTCAGCTCGGAGGAACTCGCTCTGGTACCTCGCGAGATGCATAATACATGCGGCAGATGAAGCGATAGGTTTTTGTGTGATCAAGAGCCAATTAGTACGAGGATAATTGGCCTCGTGGTCCCAAACTTATTAACGGTAATGTAATATTAGAAAAAGTAAAGCCGTTCGAGTAATCATTAATGTGAAATAATTTTTTTGTAGCAACGTAAATTCTTGTACACCAACGTTAAGAAATATAACCTATTTACTTATTTAAATTTTATTCTATAGCTTAATGAAGTAAAATTAATGAATATGGGCACATCCACACTTACTCCTTTCCTCCTCGTAAATTTACAGTTAAAATTTTACTAGTGAATCATACTTCGAAAATAGCTATCTGTGGTTTTATTACAATAAAACCCTTAACTGCCCATCACCATGTTCTTCAAGCCCCTTGAGTCACAGCTAGCCAGAGGTGACTGCTTGAGATATGTCAGGAGTGGGCAACTGGTTTCAATGCGTCAACCCAAAGGTCGCTTCACTGGCTCCAGTAAGTTATATTACTGGGTCAGTGCGGTACCACTGAACAACCGAGTCAGTTAAGTTGTTGGTTGTTGATTGCAAAGAATATTAATAGTAGCTTAAACATATTAAACAACTTAAAATGGCTACACAAGGTATATAAACATCGCCTAATACTTTCATCTAAAAATTTATATCGAATAAATACTAGTATGGTAGCTAAGGGGTAACGCTCTGGCCCAGTAAGTCAAAGGTTGTTGGATCGAAACCAGTTGCCAGCGAATCCTGTCTTCTGGCTAACCTATGTGAATAATTCTAATAGTGTCTTCAATTCACTGCACAAGCCCTCAGCTTACGGAAATGGACATTTGAGTTTTTTTAATACTAAATAGATCACCGCATTTACTGGGCTGGGGCTACGAAATAACATTACCTAGATAAGAAAATCAAGCTTTGGAGGGGTTTAGAAAAATTCTGAGTTATTTTATACCTATTATATTACAAAACTGTTTTTAAAATGCGACAGAAACCTTTATTGATGATGTTCATGTCACCTTCTATTTAAAAATCAATTTAGACCTAAAAGTAATAAAATAGATTGTTTTTCGTCAATAAAACCGAGTATTTTAAAATATTTTAGTTTTTTAAAAAGGTGACATGCCAATTTGAGTACAGTTTTTTACCTTCTTATTGTTAGTAAAAATCCCTTTTTAAGCCAAAAACAGAGAATTATAGAGAAAACTTTTTTTAGGCTGGGGCACATTGATTTATTAAGTGTGCTTTTGCACACTTGCACACTTGTGTTGCTTGTGCTTAAGGAATAGTCCCATATTATGTTTTATTTATGAGACTATACATTTTTCTTTGATTATGCAGCAATTCGGTTATGAAACACAAAAAACAATTTCAGAAAATTTGCAAATAATTTTACGTTCATTTTTAGTAACAATTAAATAATATTAATGTAATTATATCTTTTCCTAATATGTTTTAAACGCTACTTTTTTACTATTTCAAAATGTGCTTTTAATTGATTAAACTGCATGCAATTTACATTGCATCTTTTAATTATTTATTTTTAGCAATTTTGTTTAGAAGTTCTCTTTTTCAAACTTCTCACTCTCTATCTTCTATTTAAGTTAATTTTACTAACATAGGTTTGGCATTTTCATTATGATTAGCTGGTATAAAGAATCAACAAACAGTAAAAATAACAAACGAGCATTTAAAAATGTTTGGAATATTTCATAAATGACATTATAAGGTTGGAATTCCGATTTCAGAGTCCTAACGACTCCGCTGGAGCTGGTGAACGGGTGAACACCTACCGGCTACTGGGCGGGTGTTGAAATTCTCGCATGTTGAGAGGGAATCAATTATAGCCGATATCTCCGGGTGGAACCAGTTCCCCATTGTCTGTCAGACTGCATATCTGGCCCGGGCGAGAGCACATTCCCCACGATCGACGACCGACGTCGCAGACTGTACTTTGGCATTTTTGCTACTGAGTAAAAATGTGCGCAACACAGGGATACGTTTAGTTTCATTGAATGTTCCATTCATAGATGTGTAACTCTGGAATGAAATGCTAAAAAATAACTGTTCCACGATTGAAACGATAACGACTTCTTCGGAACTAGTTCCAAGTACTCACCCTCATAAAACTTCTACTCAAAAACGCATATTTTTTATACAATGTAAACATAATGACAGCGCAACGTGTGTTTAGGCTTGATTAATACTTATTAAAGTACGCATTTTTAAGCCGACGAACTAAATGGTGGTTTTAAACTTAAGAAGAAATAATATTTTTAACAATTATTTCTGAATCGAAGACCGAAGCTCCATTCTGGCTCTCTACTAGTTTATAAACTCCATAGCTCATTCCAACGTAGAACGAATGGGTGAAAAGTCATTCCAAGGAACGAGCTAAAAATAAGAGCCGTTTTATGCTTTTTCAAACGGATAGTAAAGATGGACTAAATAAATTCGAACCTAGAAAGCACTTCCACATCATCCACTGTTGTCCGTCTTTTGTTAAGTCAAGTTTAAAAAGTTTTTAAATTGTATCGAAGCAGTTTGGAAAAGAACGACAAACCTAGATCTCTAAGTGCATTGTAGTATATGGACGCATTTCTGCAGACGCCCTACAAAAATAAACGGTCAAGCTCATCAAAAGAAGACCAAGAGTCTTAAAATTAAATGATCAAAGATCAGTCAAAATTATTTCATTAGTTTTTTTAGTTCTGAAAACCGGTCTGCCTAATTATTTTCATAATGATTTCAATTTTATATCTCAAAGTAGTTTAAGAATATCACGCTTTTCTTCATCAATATTGCGCGTACCTCAGCATAAGACCTCTATGTACAGCAAAGCTTTTATTGTTACTGGTTGTCGCCTTTGGAACAGCTTACCGCCATCAATCAAGGCTATTGATAACCGTACCCAGTTTGTGGCAGCACTGAGAGAATTATACCTAGACCGGATGGCTTCGGCTGACTTGCCCTTGGGTGTTCGCATTTGATAGGATCGCTGGTGGAGTGAATGTTGAGTGAATGTGTTTGATAAAGTATGGCAATATTATTTATTTACAATATTTATTTTCTGTTTAATCATTTCCCACATTAGATTAAGTGTAATGTAATATTTATTTAATGATATTGTCAGGTTAAGTGTAAGAAAGGGCCAAGTGGCCCTAACTTTGCCTGGTAAAATAAAGAATTTTTCATTTCATTTCATTTACAAAAATAAACGGTCAAGCTCATCAAAAGAAGACCAAGAGTAAAAAAGTCTTAAAATTCCATGTTAAATTCAAGTCGATAATAAAAAACAGGGGTTCCCATAAGAAATTTCAAAGTTGACCACCATTTTGGAAAATGGCGGCCATATTTTTAAAAACAAAATTAATATTTTTGATCGCTTTAAAAAAATTAAGTAGCCAAAAGCCATCTATGTTTCCAATAGCCACAGGAGCAAGAATAAGTATATTCTAAAATTAATATCCTATTAAAATTATCTTAAAAATATTCGTTATATCTAAAAATACTATATAATTTGATTTTTCTGCAACTTAAGCTAAACTAAGTTTCAAAGTTTGTTTAAAGAATATAAATAATTTTGTATACAATCGTGATGCAGACTTTTGAAATATAATATACTTTAATTGAATATACCTCTAAAGAACGCGATCGGTGGATGAGATGATGAAGGATCTAATAAGAATGGGAGCAGACTTGGAATTGTAGAAAACAGAAGAGCTTGAAGGAATATAGTTGATGGCTACGCCAACTTGTTTCCAGATTGATTACAGGGTGATAAGTAATTACCACCCCGGTGGTAAAAATCACCTGGCCAATAAACCAACTGTTTCAACACATTACCAGTGGCCGGCAACTTGTAGCTCATTAGCACACAACATGTCAAATAGGATGTACAATAGTCCAGGAACAATAGCGTCTTCAACAATAAACCAAGAGGAGCGGCGTATGGCTTTTATCTGCCTACTTCTGTGGCGGTCGTAGATGATGGCTACGCCAACTTGCTATAGATTGATTACGGTGATAAATTACCACCCCGGTTGGTAAAACCAACCACCACCTGGCCAACCAACCAACCAACCAACCAGTGGCCGGCAACTCCTGTCAGATCATGAGCGGTCACCTCTGGCCAGTCTATGTGACACACACAGCAACCTAGTTATTTTTGGTTACAACAGTTAAACATTGGCTTACAGCGCTAAATGTTTGGTCTCTGTTAAATAAATAATGAAAACGACTCGTAAAATACAGCAATTATTACCCTACATCAGTTAGTTGTGAGTGTATATTTTTTTAGGATTATTATTACTATTTTCCTATAGCCTTTCTGAAATGTCGACCGATAAAGGTTAGTATTTTTAGCCGAGTACGAATGAGAAGTGAGTGTTAAATGATTGTTGCACGATTTTGTAGTCTTGTTACTGACTATGGAATGACTTCAGTATCAAACCATATTGATATTTTTTAAATTTTACTAGATTATTAAAATTGCGACTATGTTAGGTATTTTAAGCCAAGTATGAATGAAGATTATGTGTAAGATAATAGGGGCGCAATCTTTTGGTCTTGTTACTGACTAAGGCTGACATGTTCCTTAGACAGGACTGCCCAATAGCCCAACAGTCAATGGCATATCTAAGTGACCAGCAGTTTAACGTGGAATCCGAACAACGGGCTCTGAATCACGAATCGGTCTAATTATGAGGATGGTATTTGTGGATTAACGTAGTATTCAATAGTGCGGACGTTAATCCACACAAGATAACACTACATTCACCGACCATTGCTCACAACTATCCACAATTCGTGACCTCCAAGTAGCTGGATTACAGGATGACGCCACCAACCACGTCTAAAAAAACTGTCAATTTTTTATCCAAGGCCACATCGGAATAGTGGGTATATAATTTTATAATATTTTCCTGAATGGTGTTGGATTAAAATAGTGTCACATACAATTTCTGTATATTGGTTTCTGCAGCCACAATGCCGTATCAGAGATGTACTTCAAAAAGGGTAATGTAGTAGGCTATTGTTGTTTCTTTGATCATCAGACATGACACACTAGCTAATCCATCACTTCCAAACTAGGTACCACAAAGGTTCACCAACTGTAATCTAAAAATGATCATAGAAATAGCACTGGACGACTAGAAGATCAGATAATCCCTAACTATCCAACTAGACACCAATTAGATCCATTCAGAACAATATATGTTACAAACAGCTCAAAGGTATGTTGTCGGTTGAGTTTCATTTAGCCAATTTGCATGCAGCTTCAGCTGTTATCTTCAATCAGTGGTGATAGCTGCATCCTGCCGTTGCAACTGCAGCCGAGATACGTTACACCGGTGGACAGATGACGTCACTGATAAGCAAACGCCAACTGCATTCCCTTTCGGTGCTATCGTACATCTTAGATCGTCTAGGTTGGCAAAGTAGTTTACATAGTTTTCCACGTCGTTGAAACTGGTCGTGTAGAATTATTAAAAACTTTTTTTAACTCGACTGCACATAACCATGAGCCTAGGGCCTGTATGGTGAATTACACAGCATGGTACCATAGCGGCGTGAGTCACATAGGCTATCCAGAGGTTTCAACTTATGACCTTACAGGAGTCGTTGGTCACTGGTTTTGATCCAGCAACCTTAGAATTACAAACATCTATGTACTTGTAATTTAGGAATTGGTAGCTGCAAAATGTGTATAGTATTCTTTTTTGAAAAGAACCGGTTTCAAATCCTAAAACGGTTCATCGTCAAAGCTTCCTTAAAGTGTCATTCTTCCAAATAGGAATTTAATAACAATTTTGGGATTCACCAAACGTAGTTGTTACATATAATACAATATTTAAAGGCAATTATATCTGATAAAATAAATTTGCAATGGCTGGGCAGAACACGCAAAATGTAAAAAATATTAAGGTGAACTAAGATTCAAAGTAGAAAAATTGAACAAAAATATTATAAGAAATAAGCATTTAAAAATAATTCATTAAGAAATCTTAATCAGTCTTTACTCAGTTTTATTGTTAATACTGACTTCAGAGCATAATTTAAATGGCTACCTTCTGTGCCTATTGGCATAAAACCGAAATTACGTTGATGAAATAGAGAAAAAGAGCTTTGCATTGGTTTCGAAAATTTTTCTAAACGGTTTACTGATGATAGCAATACACAATAAATGGGATTTTATTGGGGTTAAGCAAATTTTCTCGTGCTTGGTTAAACCATTTCACTCAAGCGTTTGAATATATATCAACTTTATCATATATTAAACCAAGTGTTATTAAAACTTTAGCCTACAAAAATTTTAAAACATACCGAAAGTTAAATAAAAACTGCTAACCTCTCTAGACTCCCAACCTATACGAAATCTTGTTAATGCACACTGTTAATACGAGTTACTATTAGCGTTTTATAAAACAGGATTCGTTAATTAAAAGCAAAACATAAGTGGCTGAGGTAGACATAACTTTAAGTTTAAAGTTTTTATAAGTAAAACAACAACTAAAATAATAATTAAGCATAATAAATTTAGTTATATAAAGACTTACGTTTTTAAATGCATTTTATTAATATGTAAAACCAATTAAAAAAAACTTGATACATACGAAAATATACCAAGTTTATGTACCTATAATAAGATGTACAAACCTTACCTTGTGTGCCATGCTAGGCCCATGGGAAATGCATGTTTAAAATTGTATCCTTTCAATTTCAATACATTTATCTCTTGTAAAATAATATCTTTTGGCAAAACAGCGCGTCATATTTTCTTAAATTTAAATACCTTTACATTAAATGAAACGGTAAAACACAAACCCAACATCCAATCAAGGGTGGAATGTGTCCCTGATTTAATGCTTATGAAAAGATAATTTAAGTGTATTCCTAAGTTTAAATGTGATTTATTACAAATAAACGACTCAAAATTAAACTTATAAACCAGTCTGTGTTGTATAGTCTAGAATTGCGTATGGTTATGAGACATGAACGGTTGATAGGGTAATTTTCTGTGTCAGTTACGTCTGTCTTATTGAATACTACGTTCATCCGTGAACACCATCCTCACATTTAGACCAGTTCGTAATTCAGAGGGGTAATTTTCGTTCAGATTCCACATTAAGCTGTAAATCCCTTAGATGTAATTGGCTGTTTGGCTATTAATTAGCAGTCATGTCTAAGGAACATACCAGCTTTGGACAGTAACAATACCACAGTCATCTTCTACTCAATTCTCATGCATACCTGGCTTAAAAATACCTACAAGGACAACCATTTCAGACAATAAGGTAAAGATGTGTGTGGCTAAAGCATCATGGAACGTTCTTCCTAATCTACCACGCATGATTATATCGTCTATTCGTCGGTTAATATTCGATTGAGCGGTCTCAGTGGCTCGATGCGACGGTATCTCTGGCTTATTTGCACACAACCGGCCTAATAAGATATAAGAGGGTCTGAGACAATAGCATTCTCCGTGTGGGAGCGGCGGCGGCAGGCGGCAGGACTAACCCTCCTTCTGTACACTCATTGTTTACCCGCCGACGCGTAGGGAATATGTGTTGGGAAATGAGCATTGTAGCGTGTTACTACCGCGCCATACTGTTAGAACGGCCTATGTCCGCTGTGAGGTGCTACTAGTAAAGATAGCTATCAGTTCAGGAAACATTCATACTAGAGTGTTAGTACGGCCTTTGTCCGCTGTGAGGTGCTACTTGTAATCACAACTTTCAGTTCAGGAAACATTCACTCCAGGAAAAATTCACACAGGAGTTGTTAGTATGGCCTTTATCCGCTGTCAGGTGCTGTCCGCTGTAAGGTAGGAACTTTGAGTCTTTTAGTCTTTTTAGTTGACTAGGACGGTGGCGACGACCTATAATCCATCTACTTGGAGGTCACGAAACGTGGATAGTTGTGAGAGATGGTCGGTGAGTGTAGTGTTCTCTTGTGGGAATTAATGTCCACACTATTGAATACTACGTTAATCCGCAAAGACCATCCTCTACGTTAAACTGTAGGTCCCTTAGTTTCCATCGGCTGTTGGGCTATTAATTAACAGTCCAGTCTAAGGAACATGTCAGCCTTAATCAGTAACAAGACTAGAAGATCGTGCAACAATCATCTTACACTCAATCCCCATTCATACTTGGCTTAAAATACCTACCTTGTATGGTCACCATTTCAATAATCTAATCTAATCTAATATAATGAGTGCGGACGCTCTACCCTTTACTCCTAGACCTGCGCGTTTCAAGTCCTCGAGGTAGTATAGTACATTGTCGGTGACACATTTTACGTGGGAAGGTGCGTTATTCCATGGTGATAGGAGAGACCATCCATAATGCATGGTCAGGATACGACCATACTTCTTGCCGCCGACAAAGAAATAATTGGCTGTAAAATTTTGCAGCTCCCGCCATCACTTGACCGCTTTTTCAGAGGGTTTTTACACTCACTGGGTGAAACATTGTGGAAACGGCGACAGGTAAACATAAAAGACCGGGAACGTGTGGCGGTTTTATTTATGACGTTTTCATCGGTTGTAAAATTTACGATGGGCTGTAAGTTCGGTTTAATTGGACGATTTCTTATGGTTAAAACGAGAATTATATTACAGCATCCATTCGCACAGAAGAAGGAGTTTATGAAGTCTGATGAGTTGGTCAGCCGAAGTTTTTGATACGAGTAGTTTAAAGTCAAAATAACCTTGTATGAATCTTAATTCAGTTATGGAGGTTTCTAAATCGAAACAACTTCTCCCTTTTAAAGAAATTCACGTACACTACGTAAGAGTAAATAAACTAATCGTTAATATGACACTCAGGAACTGAGCTGATATCAGAACTATCTCTGTTTCACTTGAATTCATTGTTTTGCCACTAGATAAGTTTTATACACAAATAAAAATTCCACCCTTATATACCAAGTGTAAACACTTTTAATGTGTATCAGGTATGACTAATTTTTATCAACATTAAAAATGCAAAACAGTCAAAGGGTTAATTTTGAGAAAAAAATGTATTTTGTAGTCGCACAAACTGTGACTGGCTATCATTGACTGGTTATTATAAATGTGGATTTTATTATCAAAAGAAAATTTAAAAAAAGTATAAAATATCATAATATCGAAATAAAATATAGGTATCACCTCCTACAATGAAATGCCAAATTTTAATTGTGTACTAAATTACTTCCACGAATATTTACTAATACAAGATATTGTTTACCACACGAATTATATTGTAGCAACATTATTAAAGCGATTTGGATAAAATACTATATCCACATCAATGGAGACCTACTAGAAACAGTGATGTATTAAGGTCACCAACCCACTGGTATTTTTATTTCCCTGTTCGCATGCAGTGCCTCACATCAATTGGCCTTGATAACTTCATCCTGCTGCACCCACCGAACTGCATCACCGCACATGCATCTGCCAACTGCATCGTTGGCCGAGAAACTCACAGATTGGTTATCTAGTTGGCTTATACGTTTGCAAAAACTTAAAAAGAAATTCGTTATTTACTTTACACGGTCAGATTAACTAAATCAGCTTTAGAACTTTAGTTTACAGCTACGAGGTTAAAATTTGTGTAACATTTCAGTCATAATAGATTTTTAGGTGCATTAAAACATACTCTGATTCACACTTAACATTCGTTACTAGAATGAATGTTGATATTTACGCTCGTATGTTATTTAGAATTGCAGTTATGTTATTGAAACTTCAAAATTAGGTTAACAATTTTCAGCCAAAAATGTTTCCAAAAAGATTGTGCAAGTTTGCAAGCTCTGAATGAAAAGGAAACAAAAATACCCACAATACCACACAGATTTACCCTCCATTCATGTTTCAGATTGAGGCTATGTGATTGTATAACTAAAGAAACCAAACCATTAATGCACAAATATTAAGTAATACATTTTTTAAACCTTAATATTGTAAAAGCTTTAGTGTGAATGAAAAATCTGTAGCTTTGAAAACATAGTTTAACAAACAAAACGTAGTGGATGTTTACAAGCGTTTGGCCTATCCTACAAACGATACAACAGAACAAACTTAATATAAATCCCATCCCTTCTAGGGTTTGTTCCAATTAATTTGATCGTATTTGCATAAAATAAATGGCTAATTTTCCGTTAACAAGTTAGCTGAGAATTACGTGTAAACGCACCACTTCCCGTCCACCCCATTTATGCGGACGACGTGGAAGTGCGTTCTTACGTGGCCAATTTTCACTGGTTATGGAACCATGAACCAATTTTAGGTTATGATTGACTTTGAATGTTGTCTTTATTTGTTCATTTATCGCTTCATTTGTGAGTTTAGTGTTTAACAGATAAGAAGAAAAGTAACAAAACCCCAAAAACCCTTTAGCATCGGCTTGCCAAACGTAGAAATTATCAATATTGAACGTGTTACACTATAGTTAGTTTTCATTTCCACTACAAAAGCTATGGTGAAATAGAGGTAGTGGTAATAAAAATATAAATCTCGCTAGTTTCCAGTCACAGTGTGTAACCGTTGTAGTGACTCCTATTCCATCAAATAATGCCTTTAAAAATAATTTAAACAATACTCGCTCTTTTTATAATACAAATACATAAGCTTTCCCACCACTAATAATCACGATTGGAATTATTGTAGTCCTATAAATGCTATGTGTTGAAAATTCCATTGGTTAGAAAGAAGGTTTTATTTGTGACAAACACTATACACTATAAGGAAAAACTAATTGTTTACCCAAAATGAATTTCTATTTAAAAGAAAGGTTTACTACTCAGGTTGAATTCAAAGATTTAGTTTGAGAAGTTTTTGAAAAATGAATGTCGGAAGTGAGGTAATTTGACAAATTGTTGCACCTTAAAATAGATGTTCGCTGCAGTAGTTCACCTCGTCTTGCGCCTGCAGTTCTTAGTTGATATTGGAACGATTGATTTTCTCCGAAAAAATACTAACCACATCGAATATAAAATATTAAAAATGTAAATAAACTATAAATATTGTATAGCTAAATACAATATTTAGCAGTTTATAGAGTTAAACTCTACAAAGTAAACAGTGTCCTAATTTCATTAAACCTAGGTTTTTAATCAGGAACAAGGAGAATTCTGATAAAATAGATCCAGAAATAAATAAATCTTGTTGGCCACATGGCGGAAACAAGTAAAACTTTGAAATTCTTATCAGCACTATTTGTTTGTTTTGTTTGAATCCCTTTGTCTGATTCTTTCGATATGTTGTTATTCTTATATTCTCCATGGATAGAATACTTCACATTCGAATGTACAAAAACTGAATCGTTAAGCTTCATAGCTGGAAATTTACTTTATAATAGAAAAAAAGTACATATGTTGACTATTAAAATAATAAAATAAAACATTAAACTATTTAAATTTAATAAATACAATTAAATTTAATAATATAACTACAATATCATTATAATGTATGTAAATAATAGTAAAATCAGCAATAAGTAATGATAATAAGGTCTTAGGTTATTTTAAAACACTTAACTCATAAAAATAAAAAAATAAACTATTAAAATCAACGAAAACGTAACACACATTTTCCAATAGAGAATATGTCTTCTAAGTACGAATGGTGAAGAAATCTACTTTCAGCAGTTTTGTACCATACGTAAATACTTATGTACTTATAATGTATATAAAACCGTAGGAAACAAACTCTTATTCGTAGATAAGTCAAAAATTTTATAGTTTTATTTTATTATTTTTTTATTTTCTGTATCTAATACTAAGAGAATGTTAAACCCCTGGAAAAACGTTCGCTAAAAGTCCTTGATATTGGTACATTCAGGCTATTTTTATATATTTATATTGCTATTAGTATACTGCAATAAACCTTAAAGTTTATTGCAAAAATCAGAGTCGTTTAACTCACTTAAAACAACTGTAGTTAAAAGTTTTCAAATCAGCACAAATGTTAAGTTTGATACAGTCTAACATACCAAATAAGCTCTTAAATAATGGTAATCCCATGCTTATAGTAGGACCTCTTAAAAGGCTAGTCAGCTAGAGCAAAGCGTATGTAGTTCTTCTCACTGGCGCTAGAGTCGCTGTAATCAGTCTAAGAGAAACATCTGGCCTTTACCTCTTCTTAGTTTAAAATAAAGTAAGCGAACATTCACTTAATACTACTTCCATGAGTAAAAGCTATGTGTTATGACATATTAATATCAATGGTTAAATGGTAGACTGCATATTGTAACAATTACCTGCTTGCAATGTGACTTGTTGTCCAAACTTGGCGACAGTGTCACAGACTAGAACTCCAGACCCCAGCTGCAGGCCGTGAGTTAGTATTTGCACCACAACACTACAGCAGACCACCACCCACCCCCACCCACCCTCAGGGTAGTAATGCTGCTTGAGCGTGAGCAGCTGCCGGAGCTCCGCGACCAGGCCCCCGGGGCCCAACTTGTTCTGGGGCCCGGGTCCAGGGGGGCCCTCGCTGAAGCTGCCGACCCCCGAGTCGCCGGCGAACAGGTGGGGGAGGGACCGCGACCGGTACAGACCCGGCACTGCCACTCCACTGCAACAGGGGTGCTGGTTAATCTCTAGGGTGACAAGGGTGGAAGGGTTGGGAGAAAGATGGAGTCTATCTGAAGAATACGAGGAAGTATGTTAGGTTGAGGTTGGAACTGAAACAGGGATGCTGGTTATTCACTAGGAGGGTACAGTGTGGAAAGGTATGATGGGGTTTATCTAAAAATTATAATAAGTATGGAAAATTTAGGTTGGTACTGCAAAACAGGTCTAGGGTAGAAAGAGGGGGTTGGGGAAAAGATGGAGCTTATCTGAAATACACGAAGAAGTGTGTAATAGAGAGAATTATGAGAAATAATAGAAAATATAATCAGTGTAAGACTGGGTAGGAGGTAGTTTTAAAAGGATAATAGATAGAGTAGCCAGAAGGACAATAACATATAATTTTTTTACCTCTGTAATATTGTTAGAGATATTGGATATAGGGTGAAGTTGGTTGGCACTTATGTTAAGATGAAAAGGAGATAATTGTATTAATTTTAAAAACTTTACATTTTAATTTTATCAAGGAAATAAGTAGTAAAGTAATTACAGAAACTGTATTTACTTCCCTTTGGGAAACAGCTCAGGTCATAGATATATATCTAAAGATAATGTTTTCAATAATTCCTATAAACAGCAGGCTGTTTTTATGTCCAAATGACGTCACTATGACGTCTGACGGATTGCTGAATCCCTCCTAGCGCTAAGGATTATATATCCATATAAAACTAAACATTTTACCGTTATTAGGCTTATTTTATCTACTTTGTTATTAACCTAGTAAGTGATTCCATTTTAAATGTTTAACGGACGTATAAATGAGAAAGGTGGGAGAAATATAAAGTAAAATGTTTGCTTCAAATTGAGACCTACCCTAACAACTAAAAGGTTACTAAAAATGTTTAAATATCATAAAATTGATACGTCATTGATTACATTTAATATCATTCTTGGGTTAGTTCTTTACCAAATTTGCTATACCGCTACTAAGAAATAGTTTTAATACCATTTAATAGTTTGGACATTTTACGTAAATATTTGACGTTTGTATCTTTAATTTCGTTCAATAATTAGAAGTCACTTTTTAAAAAAGAGCCAACCAAACTGAAAGTTACGATAAAAAATGTCTAATTTATCAACAAATATCGGATACGCAAATACGAATAAAATAAACATAATTTCTAATATTCTCAAGTTTGTATAGTTCTGAGAGGAGCCTATAATATAATTACTCATTTCTAAAAGTGAACCGAAAATGCTCTGTCATTACTTCCACAACAGATACCCTCGCAATTAGCTCCTACCCAAGACCCACGTAAGTGACAATCCCAGAAATTATGATGTCATTCAAATACATGAAGAGACTCTGCCTAGTAATACCTACGTGTCAACTTGAACGAGTTCATCTTGTCTTAATGAAGGCGTTTCGCATCTCTCATCACCCACTTATTTGTGACGTCTAAATACAATCCACTACAAATAAACAACAACTATGATAACCCAGCCTAATCTACTGTATTATATAGGTATGTGATGTGGAGGAGGTATATAAAAAGTTATCAAATGGGGATACATGTATTTGTTTAATTGTATTTATTTATTTAGTTTTTTTTAAGATCCTTTAGGTGATTTGCTACTCCTAAAACATTTTTTTTCTGATAACCATTGGCAGTTGTGCATCCGTAGAGACCTAATAATGAAAAACAAATGTTTTGATTTTTATATTGTTAACAAAACTGTAAATTTACCCAAAAAATGGTAATTTTTAAAATTGACACTTTGAATAAACTACTCACTCAAAATCGTAGGTTATTCAGGTGAACTAAAAATTCATGTACTTTGATAATTGTGTTTTTAAAGAAAATTATAGCTATTTAAAAATTTGTATACGTATAACGGAAATGATTCCAATGCAGTATTATTGAAGGACTGGTGTCCTAATTTTTATATTTATTTATAGCATAGCGTTCCTTCTACATCGTAACTTGTTAGCAGTATTGTGACGCACGAGGTGACAGTTCTAGGAACGCGTTCCTAAACAAACATCATTACGTCCTGTTGGGTTGCTGTATAGCGTCGTGTTATTAGATAAGCTTGCGGCTTATTTATTCCATACATTCATTATTTCGTGTTTGATTATTTCACTTAATAATGCTTGGGTGGTTTTAAAAACCCGAGTTTAATAGTTCTTTGTTATAATTCATTGTTAATGATGATGGGTCTATATTAGTTGAATTATTACTATGGTAATTTTCCACAAGATAAGTCAAATTAGTTCATGACATTTCTGTATCTGGCCTCAGGCAACCAGGGACATAGAATCTTCTAATCTTGTAGAGTTTCAGGTTCCAGATCACCTGAGAATGGGACCAGAATCCAGATTTCGAAACGTCGTTAAATTTTGTTTTACAATTTCCAGTATAATTTTCCATCACGATTAGGTACGTAATAGTATGGAAGTTAAGTATTGCAGGTAAGGACAACTTTTTATAAGAAACTCTTATGTATCAGTTCATTGATTATAAACCCAGTACAATATTTTTTTCATATTCTCTTCGCAAGTAATGCATAATAATTAGCATTTTACTTCCTTAATTATATTAAAAATATAAAATTCGACTTCTGAGTATAGCAATATTTCCTATGAAACTTAATTTACCAGATCAAGTACAATAATATCCATCTTTGTGTGATTTCATTATTTTGTTAGTTTAAGACTTTTTTCAATGGATATGTCTTAGCTCTTGAAGGGGGTGTTGGTGATTTTCGAGACTAAAACTTGAAACAGGGTTATTTAGTGGTTGGTTAGTGACGAAACATGATTAGTGACGTCAGATTTGGTTATAAGAACAGCTGTTTAGATAAACTGAAAATATTCCCTGTAGACATAGATCTATCCATGATTTTACCCATTTCCCACAGGGAAGTAAATAACATTTTTACTTTACTAACAACTCAAAGAGGATATATGAATATTAATAATCGTATATACCTATGCTAATTCTTCGGGGAATTATTTGGTTTATACGAATATTATTTTTAAAACAAGCATTAGCAAGATTATCGTAAAGAACTGTTAGTTTCATCTTTCTTGTAATTTTCTAATTTACAAATAATTAGGTGTATTATAAGTTTTTTTATAGCTAAGTAGCAAATGCCATAGAATTTAATTTTATATTGTCAATTGCATATATCATAAACCAGTTCTTATATGGGTATATTATACTTATAAAATAACTAGTTTACGTTACATTGTAACGAGACTGGTTTTGCATTGTTCCCAATTAAACATAATATGCCACTAGCGTTTTAAGTCCACTAACACGTAAAACATTTTTTTATACTTATTATATTTTGCAAAATTAATTTTGTAAGCTCAATTTCATTCTATTTACATAACATGGGGCCAAGTCATTACGCTCGCCTAGCGCGTCAACAGAGTTTTCCTGGAGCAGTTTTAGGCGCCTCTTCGACACTTAATATAACAAGATGCCGCCCTAAAAACAATTTACGAACGTTCCCATCATACTTGACAGGCCGGGACTGGCGGGAAATTTCCTCAATAAGAAAATCTATTAATTTTAATACTTACACGAATGTAAGTAGTTTACAATCCATAATAATCCAAGTATGACTTTACGATTACTGTAAAAAATATATTGGTTAAAATTTGATAAAATATTATTAAAAGAGTTTTTAAAATTAAATTATATTGTAGTTAAATACACCAATATATATAGTCAAACAAAATTCTGAACATTATACGTTTTAACTTGGCTATTTTCATATTATTATTATTATTTTTGGCCATACTGCTTCAAAAACAGATGATTTGGATAAATGTGTTGAGGAGCAAAAGTTATGCTTTTTCTTTCTAGGAGTAAACCTATCATAACCTATTATTGAGTCCTAGGCCACAAAAGATCATTGTTGATGATACTTTTGATTCGAGGTCAGCATTCGATTGTAAATAATCGATAAAGTAGCTTCAACAATGACTATCGAATGGTTGAGATCGTACTATCGATAATAATAACTGACATAACCAATCAGGAATCAGAAAGAACTGTTACATCTCAAGTAACGTAACAGCTGATTAGTCTAAAGCGACAAAACGGTTGACAACTATTGGTACTAAGTCAGGTAAAAATATATGTTTTACGAGTTTGTTTCATTTTTTACAGTATGACGACAAATATAGTTCATCAACCCAATATTGTCTTTTTGATTTAAAGTTTAAGAGTTAAACTTGTACTCGTATCAAAAACGCCCGTTTTTTGTCCTAATGATGAAATATACTATTCTTTTAATTCTAAAACTCTCCATATATAAGTCATTTAATTATATTATTCCCTATTGTCAATTAACATTCTTTTACATTCGTATTAAAATTGGTCACAAAATGTGATTGACTGATAGTTTTGAAAATGTATTTACTACCTATCAACCTATGATTGAGATATTGACAAAATTTTAATAAATTTAGTATACTTATATACTTTTATTCGATAAACGTTCTTATTCCTATACAGCCTGTAACACGAATGATATACTAAACGTACGTAGATAAACATTAAGCATTCCATATGGACAATATTAATTTAAATTCAAGAGAATATTTGGGTGTTCATTTTTTATTGTAAAAACTTCAATATAAGAGCCTATGAAGAAAAATTTAAATATTTACAAACCAACATTAACAAAAGTTACGTAATGCGTTTTTCGAAACTAGCTCTTTTGTGAATTTAATATAAATTATTGATACTAAATGAAAAAAAATATACCGTAACAAATATACAATGTCTAAATAATAAATTACTTATAATTTTACAAAGTGAGAACAAATATAAAAACCTTTAAGAAATATTTTAACTGAAATAGAAACGGACGAAGATAGCTATTTTAAGTAATTTAAGGTTTATTTTAATTCTAAAGAAGGGACAAGAAATTAGTTTATGATAATTGTAGCACGATTATGTAGACTTGTTTTTTACAAATTCTGACGTGTTCCTTAGACAGGACTGTTAATAAATAGTTTCACAGCAGTAAAGTAACATACAGTAAACGTGATACCGGAACCAAAATTTTATAAGTTAACTTAAAACTGTCTAGTAGTTTAATTATTACAGTTATAATTATTGTTCTAAATAAATAAACTCAATCGGGAACGTAAAAAGACGACTACACATTGAAATATCGTTAACAGGAGGCTGTAAATAGCCGTGACTTGTTACCCGTGCGTCACTAGTGTTAAAGTTTATGTTACCGTTAATATCCGTGACACGATTAACGGTTACTGACTGTTAACTGTTATTAACCCAGCAGACGACTCAACCAGGCCGTCTCTCATGTTGATTGGTTGTTGACGAGTCTCAGTTCAGCCGATATAAAGTGGTGTTGGAACATAAATTTTACTGCATGCTTTAATGAGAAGCTCAATTAAACCGATACCGGTTCATACCAGAATATTGGTGCATTGAGTTAATCGTTTAGGTCGTAAAACTGAAATTTTCATAAACTCGAGTTCAGGAATATCCTTTATTTAAAATGTGTTTCTTCAACATAAATGTGTATTAGATATTTAAATTTATTTCGTTCTCGTTACGTAAATAAACATGGGTGTATAATGTAACATTATCCAATAGTCATCTTGCTCAATATATTCAAAAAGGAAATATTTTTGAATCGTGTTTCAAATGTTCATAAATTATGTAACAATAATCATTTAATTTTTTTAAGTATTCACATTTTTTCTGTCAAATTTGAAATTCTTCGTTTAAAATGATTCGCAGTGGATATATGTTTCTTATATTTTTATTACGGACATTTTCCATCACGATTTTAAGTGAAACAAAGTTTTGCGACATTTCGAGTCCTGGAATCCGATCCTATCCTTGTACAAGCTATTACATAAAATATAACACGATTAGTACATAATCTGGACTTAGCAGATATATAGTTGAAAACTAAAATGTTTAAAGCAGTAAACTAATTATAGATTTATACCATTCCTTAGCTATTGCGCACACAACTATCAATTGCAATTGCGCACATTTCTTTTCGGTTTTGTGGCATACGCCTACTCCAACCCAGTTGTGACAGCATCGTTGTGACGAGTGGACGTGTTTTGTTTCTTATTTTGTTTCGTGGTTATGTAATAATCGTTTTATATTTTAGGTACTAGCTCGCCTGAGGACGGGACCAGACCCAGGTTCCAGATCCCGAAACTTCGTAAAACGTTGTTATAATTTAAAATCGTAATGAAAAATGTCCGTAGTAAAAATCTAGTTAACAAAATTAAAATACTTTTTGATAACGCTTGTTTCCCTCAATCAGTCGTTGCGTTTAAAACTGTTTAGTTTACATTATTGTAGAGGTTTTCAGGCTGAAACATCTAAGTTTGTTTCTGAGTGTGAATAAAATAGTCATCATCGCATGAAGTAAAAGAGGTCAGTCTGGTGCACCAAATAGTGCAAATAGTGACGTGTGAAATGAGTTCTATATAAAAACGTGATTGAGCTTTGTAAAACGCTCTTCAAGAGAAACCAATAATTTTGTCGTTAATCAATATACTGACAGCAACATAATATTGAAATTCTGGTTCTATAAAATGTACATCTACATTTGTTACATTGGGCTACAAATAACGGAAACAGTTTAACACTAAAAAAATATAATAATTATCAGGATAGTTTAACGAATTGGGCTTAATGATTTTAAAACATAAACTTACGGACCAGTTAATGAACTAAAATAGTCCATCGTGTTTAGTATGTTAAACAAATTTTAAGAGACAAATATTTTTATTGTTTCACAATATGATCAGTTATTTCGATTTTATTGCAAACATTTTCTATTACGAGTAGTAAAACAAAGTTTCGTAATGTTTAAATATCTAGAATACGATCTAGTCCTCGGGTGAGCTGGATCCTGGATTATGAAAAAACCATAATAATCTAGTAAAAAGCAGAAAAAATGTGAAAATATGCAAGCAATAAAAACCGTACAAAGGAACAAAAGTCACACACACACAACAACGGATTGCAAAAAAAAGGTTCTTTATGCAGTTTTTGGCTGCTTTAAACATTTTTAGTTTAAGCTTCTCGTGTGAGTCCGGATAACTGCGTAAACTAATCTAGATATGTTTTAGGTTCTAGCTCACTTGAGGAAGGTATCAAAGTCTAGGTTCCGAAACTTCGTGAAACTTTGTTTTTTACTAATGATAAAATTTTACGCAAGGGCCACCTAAATAAGTCTAACCCAAAACCACCAGCAACGAAACACAAAAATATAGACGTGACACACTGTACAGAGAGCCCAGGGACAAAATAGTTCCTACTTTTCCCAACAGGAAAAAATCCAACTCACACACAGCCCGTCTCCATCGTTGCTACTCTACTCTTGTGTCACGTGACAGAGGCTAAGGGACTTTCACGCACGATTTGAACATGAATAGAAATGCGACACTCTCTCAACCTCTCATTACGAACCCTACATAACACTGGACTGATGTACATCTTCTCAAACGCTTGTTGCAACAGTTAGGCCCATAAATAGTCTAGACTATAATGTATGGCGAGTGTCTCTATCTAGATTTGTGTCCAAGTGAAACTAAGGTAAATTAATAGTCTTCTATGTTATTCAAAATGCATCATTTTAAAACAGCTTAGTGGTGTTTACTTCAATAATTTTGGGTGAGGACACTAAGTAGTAAAAAGTATCGATTTAATAATTTGAATTTCAAGCTAAAACAAACTAAAATTTTTAGGAAGGAATTTTAATGTGCACCCAAAAATAGATCAAACCTTATATTCAACAAGTAATTGTACTAGGCAACTCTTTTAGTCTTAAGTGTCTCAACAAATCCATTCTGTTTGAGGTGGCAAATACCTGTTTTCTGTATTAAGCTATTTATATATAGTTCATATTATACAATTAGTTTTTTGCTAGGACTAAAACTTGCACTAAAATTATTTCTCCTTAATTAAGCTTAACATTGAGAAATAGCAAAGAAGAATAAGTAAACCAAGTCGATAAGAATAAACACGCGTTTTTAAAACATTCATTGTATTGTATTTGTAATTTATGGATACCTTAATTTCGTTAGAATGCGAAGATATTATAGGTGATTCGGTCAAAATTTACTTCAAAGTTGAACAAAATTAATTAACAAATATTACATTTCCACTAATTGTTGACAAATCTCGTCCTCCCAGAAAACTTTTTTAATGTAAAGGTACATAAATTTTAGAAACTATAATGGTGAATAACTGCTAAAATTTGTTGTGTGTGGATGTCAAATTATTACGTGAGGTTTTTGCAATCTTCATTTATTTACCTTAGTTAAAAGTTAAATTACTACTTTTATTTTTTATTTTTTTATTACTAGGCCAAATATATTTTTACTGATATATCTATGGGATATCAAAAAATGTATACGCTTAAACAAATTAAATGTTGTAGCTGTCATAGTTTCTAAAAAAAATTTAACTTAGTTTATAATTTAACGAGTGCGAGATATGGACCTGGTTCGCCTTACGCCTTGGAAAGTAGAGTTGGTGATAAACTAAATCCACTGCATTATGTGAAAAATAAATTTGATTATTAAAATTCAACTTCCCACCAAAATTTCCCCTCAGAAAGAAACAAGAAACAACCTCAGGCAGGGCGGTTTGTTAACGTGATGCAAAACAAGGACGAGAACTGGCCAATCCATCTGCTGATACAGTATTAAGTAATCCACAGCCAACTAAGGTGCTAATAGCGCTTATAGAATAAATTGACTCGTGTGCGGACATGTTTATGACCAATCATGGGAATCGACACCGCTAGCAGCGCCCCTAGCGGCGCCACGGCCCATCACACGTCTTTCAATTATTTTATGGAAATTTATTAATGAGTAATTTGCAAACTATGTTACGTTATCTTTCGGAGAGTTGTATTTTGTTCGTTTATGGTGTTGTCGAACCTTAAGTGGATATAGGATTTACAATATAACGCCTAACACGGTTAGCAATTTGTATTTTGATATGACGTAAACGAGTCTACTCAATACATGGAAGCAAACTAATTTGTATATTTAGTTTATATACACCCTGAAGTGTAAGATCTTTAAAAAAGAATTAAAATGTACTATCTGATTGAAATATCTGTGTAAACGTTTTTCCCGTTGTAGTTTTTCAGGTTAAAACAAATCAATTAAAACTTAAATATAGTAAACGTTCCTAGATCAGGGTTGCCAATAAAATATTTTCTTAGGTAACTCAAATATTACCTCCAAATACACTATTTTTACCCCTATAATTTAAAGCACCTATAAGCGGTTTGGATTCCATGTTAAACTGAAGGTTATTTATATGCCATTGGGATTTTAAATAACAGCCCTTTCTGAGGAAGAAGTTCGCCTTAGTCAGTAACAAGACTACAAGATTGAACCACAGTCATCTTGCAATCATTTCTCATTAATAATTGGCGTAAATGCCTGACTGGGTAGGTCACGACTTCAAAAATTTATAGTAATATTAATCTTTTTTTATATTTATAATAACGAAAGTAGTAAATTTACTTCTAATAACGTTATTATACATATAATAATTAATTGTAGACTTTCCCCACACCACTTCCAAAACTATGTTTATTTTTTAAATAAGAACAATTCAATTGAAAATAATATTTTAAACATTATTCAATAATAATCCGTGGTATAGGAGGCACTTATCGTGTAATGTTTCAAATAGTTTATTAGAAGTCCTACAATAATATCTTCGTTGGAGACTTAAAACAAAATATAGAATTCCAAATACGCAATGCTAGTTATAATTAATTGCTGTAAAAAGCGTAATAGTTACGAATTACACAAAGAAACGTGCATGGTATTAACAGGAATCTTAATTCTATTTCCATAAAAATATTAACATCCGTGAGGGTTACAGGACTGCCTTAATAACAGACGTCGTAAAAGTGGAAACTCATAAACGTGACGTCATTACAGACACTTTCAGCTTGGGAAACTGTTGGTAATGACGTCATTGTTCAAGGAGACGTAAATATCGTAATTGTCAACACTTACCGACCAATCGCTCTTCCAGTCTTGGGGAATGGTTCTGGAGAAATGAGGTCAAAACCTTTACGGTTGGTAAATACACTGTCACTAAGGTTTTATTGTAAACACAACACGACTTAAATGGTTCTAAGAAAATTTCCTGCTTTTTGTAAGAACTACTGAAAATGTATGTACTGCGATAGCTAAATCAAATATTGTTTTATACAAGGATCTCAAGTATCATACGATCATACGACAATATTAAACTACCATAAAACACTAGATTTTTTTAGCTCTAAAGTATATTATCATTCCGTTTTAAATATATACATTTATACATATATAACTGTCAATTATACATACATCTCATGTTTCAGATTGTGAAATGAAAATCTACTTTAGTCTGTTGATTGATAAAGCTTAGTTTTCCGCTCCATAAAACGGCGAAATCTAAAGAACTCAGTATTTTAGTTTTAGTTTTAGTTTTTATTGTTTCTGTATGTTATTTTTTTTAGATTGTTGGAAGAATATTAAAATTGCATGCGTTTTGATAGCTCGGTGATAGCTATAGGTATAGTTGATGTCATTAGTCTGTGCTCGTCGATTATATACGTAACTTAAAAGGAATATGAACTTACTTTTCAGTCAGATCGAGTGAACAGGCCCATCTTAGATAGAATGGCTAGTAGCTGCAGAGCCGTGCGAACGCATAAATGATACTTTCCGAGTTTTACACTATTAAAATTGCTGTTTTTATGTCATTTATTTGTTCCTAGATATTGTAAGCGTCAAAAATCATGGATTACATCAGATAATCTATGTATTTAACCTCGTAATTTGAGGTTCAATGATTGTATTCTGGATTGAATTGTTAGTTTTTAAACGCAAATCATTATCTTAGCACCTCTGACATGAAGTAAACGTTCCATAAGTAAAAGTCACGGGTGGCAAACGTTCTGAGGTTAGAAAGTGGCTTCGTTTAGACACTGTTGTAATACAGAGGGGTTACATATATTATTAGTGTTACTAACAAAAATTGTGTATGCAATTCTTAACACAAGCCGATGAGGTGTGCAAATGGTAAAAATCTGAACAATGGACCCAGGACGCAGACGGCTTCGAAAGTTTAAAGATACGTGAATCTAATGGATTACTAATAAATGATGGAAACGAACGCAATGAGCTCTCAAAGATGATAAATGCACGGCATTATCTAGTCCTGCCCACTCAGGTCATGGAGTATAGCAGCGGCCTCTATCAGAGGTGTCTGTGAGTGTCGGGCGGGATGAGGTGTCATGTCGTCATATCTCAGTGTCGGCTACATCCACGACTGAAGTATCTCCCCATTAGTCCCCACTTCAACCGCCTGCGTCTTGGGAATGGCTCCATTTGCGTGATCACTTCTGCCACAGTTTCTTGGCTGCTACTTAATCACGTTGATGTTTACCTTCCGAACACCTGAGACTTTGTAAGTGTTTAGCCAATTCGGGACTTAAAAATTTATGTACTTCCTTTATTCTATTCTAGAACTATATCTATGAAGTAGAATTGGTTAAAGCTTTACCTCAGGCTGAGCTTATGGGGATGTGACATCTAGCAAAAATCCTTTGGTATTATGGATTTCTACTAACGTCACCTCCTTTACCCTTTTTCCATGCTATGAGGATGCATGAGTATGAAGCTAGGAGTACACACTACACAAACAAACCAGTTATTATAATATAATATTATTATATTATAATATCCTAATGAATAAAAGCAACCGAGTAGAATATCGAACCATCACAGAATTGTATCAAGATTCTGTTCAGGATTGATGTAGCAGCCTTCAGATCATGTAATGGGTACTATAACAACTAAATCATCTATCCAGATCTCCTATTTCCAATTTTGATTTAATTCTTAAATACTCTATCTTAACACTTCTCTGTTTAGAAATGAAGCTTGTTTGGCGTACCTTAAGAAGAAAAAATATTGACCGAAAAAATCAATGTTTTTTGTACTTTGGGACAAAGCAAACAGAAATCAGTTCACCTAAATGAAACTGCAATGAGCTCTCAAAGATGATAAATGCACGGCATTATCTAGTCCTGCCCACTCAGGTCATGGAGTATAGCAGCGGCCTCTATCAGAGGTGTCTGTGAGTGTCGGGCGGGATGAGGTGTCATGTCGTCATATCTCAGTGTCGGCTACATCCACGACTGAAGTATCTCCCCATTAGTCCCTACTTCAACCGCCTGCGTCTTGGGAATGGCTCCATTTGCGTGATCACTTCTGCCACAGTTTCTTGGCTGCTACTTAATCACGTTGATGTTTACCTTCCGAACACCTGAGACTTTGTAAGTGTTTAGCCAATTCGGGACTTAAAAATTTATGTACTTCCTTTATTCTATTCTAGAACTATATCTATGAACTAGAATTGGTTAAAGCTTTACATCAAGCTGAGCTTAAAGGGATGTGACATCTAGCAAAAATCCTTTGCTATTATGGATTTCTACTAACGTCACCTCCTTTACCCTTTTTCCATGCTATGATGATGTATGAGTATGAAGCTAGGAGTACACACTACACAAACAAACCAGTTATTATAATATAATATTATAATATCCTAATGAATAAAAGCAACCGAGTAGAATATCGAACCATCACAGAATTGTATCAAGATTCTGTTCAGGATTGATGTAGCAGCCTTCAGATCATGTAATGGGTACTATAACAACTAAATCATCTATCCAGATCTCCTATTTCCAATTTTGATTTAATTCTTAAATACTCTATCTTAACACTTCTCTGTTTAGAAATGAAGCTTGTTTGGCGTACCTTAAGAAGAAAAAATATTGACCGAAAAAATCAATGTTTTTTGTATTTTGGGACAAAGCAAACAGAAATCAGTTCACCTAAATGAAACTGCATAAACTTAGTTAAGAGGAACCGCAGAAAGTAAATGTATGACGCCAAGCACTTGACGAGGTTGTACCACAAAGCAGTTTGTAAAATACTTCCATGTAGATATTATTTTATTGGTGGTATATAATTAATGTTTGATTGTTTTTTATTCAAAGGGTACAGTGCCAGTGACGTAAATTAGAGATTAAATTAAATTCAAGCCTTGGGAATCTTAAAATCTCTTAAAGGCTCTACTACTTTACATAATATAAGTAGTTTTACAAATGCCAACTTGGTTTCATTCATGTTTGATGGCCCAGACTGACCCAATTGTGTATTTTATCAAAATGAATAGTGAAGAAAATTTTATTTAGATTTTTCTGTTTCATTTAAGTGATGACTAATTCATTTAACGAAAAACGAATTTCCTTTTTTTCAGTTGTGGGTGAGGGGTTTCTCTTACCCAAAACAGATAGGTAGTTTTTAGCAATTTTAAAAGGTTTTTGCTAAGCACTGGAATTTGGCTTAGTGTACAAACTGAATCCTGTTTATTAGCTAAACCTTCTACTGACTTTTATCACATTAACCCAGGTTTTCTACGTTGACTATACCATCTATAACCCGTTGCTAAGCTCAAACCAGTAAAGCCGCCATATCTTCGAATGGATATGTCGCCGGATATGAACACCGTACATACATATCCAGCTTATAAACACTTATATCTTCCAAACACTGGCCTGGTTACTCCCCCATTTGACCTTGGTTGTCCTCTCAGCTGATGCTGTTGAATAGACTCCACTTCTGGTATCCCGATACACCCGCTTGTCTGCTAGAGCCTCCAGCACGGCCTGGGAAGGTGTGCAGAGAGCGGTTGCTGCTTTCACACACGATTTGAATGTGAATGTGACAACACTAGACGATATTGAGCCTGATTATGTAACCTGCTTCAGATCTGGGCCAAGGGACCAAGCAACCGTGGATATAGACGGGACAACTATAAACAACAATTTGGAAATGGTGTTGGCGCAACTGGTAGCAAATAAAACTGAATGCAGCAATGCCTACTCAATACTTTTACCTATCTTGATTCATATTTAGTAGTCGTTGCACCTGTAAATCCGTGTATAATGCTGTTATAACTCACGCTTTTAAATTTTGAGCTATAAATACATTCACTTTGGAATGCTCACAATTGACTTAGTGGTCTGCATAGGTGGTGACATAGTGGCTGATTGAAGAGCTACTGGGTAAACTATTATACTCTACGATCCATGTTATTTCCGACTGTAGCGACAAATATTTATTTTTCATCTTGTAATACAATTTTTAAAAGTAAAATACGCTTTTGGATAACTAGCATGAAATGAAAACTAATTAAAATATCCACTGCAGCCACCACAAGTTTCACCTACAAATAGTCAGACTGCCAGCTAAGGTTTGCCAATTCCGTCATGACCAGCCAAAACAACTTCATTAGAATAACTCCGTAGGTTTCACGTCTCAATAATATGTTGGCAATAACTTCAAATTCCTACTAACAGGCCATTAATTATCGAGAGCTTAAGATAATACAATCAGTCAAATAAATCAGCCGGCATTCCGCAGGGGTTATGTTTGGCTTCGCTTTTATTTGCATTCGTTTTCGGAGTCGGTCCGTAAACGGGTTGGAAGACCAGCGGACTAGGAGCAGTGCTATACATCAAATTCGCAATTAATGTCTGAGGAGTGGCTCTCCGGCGAGCAAATCATACGACCCGTCGGTACCGTGGAGGTTCAGGCCGAGCCGGTGTGTTACCGACCGGTCGGTACTGTGGCATGCCAGGCACACGGACATCAGTTCGCTCTTAGCGCTGAAAAAGCCATTAACGCTTTGACCTCTCTCTTGATAGTTTATTTGAACGGAGTTCCGTTTGCGAAATATTTGTTTAATGGGTTTGTTTCAACGTTAAGACTTTGGTTGAGTAATTTAAGTTAAAAGCAGTGCGTGGTAGTGAAATCGACTAATACAGTTATAATACCTATATAGATTATTAGCGTTTAATATTTATCTTGGTGTTAAAAAATCCTAAAAATATGCATCCTAAATGTGATAGGCCTACATATATAAATCATACGATTTTCAATATAGTTAAAATTCGTTTAGAAATACAGATTACCAGATAGGTATATCGCTATAATTACTGATCGATGGAAACGAGAAAAAAATCCACATGGAGTAAAAATATAGTATTAAAATTTGGGGACGTTTTTAGAAGATTGATTATGGACCAAACTGCTTCCGTTCGTTAGAAATTACCGACAAACGAATCAGCTATTGACACTAAACGTAAGTTATCTATTGAAGTTAATTTGTATCCAAATTTTCTTAATTTAAACTAATCTCGTCATTTTTACTTTAATTTCCTTTCCAAAATGGTGATACATCCAGGTAGGTATTTTAAGCCAAGTATGAATGAGAAATGCGTGTAAGATGATTGTGGTGAGATGTTTTAGTCTTCTTTTAGACTAAGGCCGACATGATTCTTATACAATACTGTTAATTAATAGCCCAACATCCAATGACATCTAACGGACCTGCAGATCAACGTGAGATCAAAACCACAACTACCCTCCGAATTACGAACTACTTATGAACAGATTATGAGGATAGGCTTTAAGGATAAACGTACTATTCAATCGTACCGACCACACAAAAAAATATCACATCTACCAACTATCCAAATTGCCAGGCAATATGAAATAGCCATGTTCTGATTTATGAATCTTTTATGAATCTAGTCTGATGGTTGTTTGTTTCGCGAATGTCTGCAGCCACTTTACAGTTGCTTACATAATGTCGGACGCTAGCGGCTGCGGCGGCGGCGGCGGCAGGGCCTAGTCTGATCGCGACTGGCCAGATCAAGGTCAGGCTTTCACCCGAAGCGGTCGCCCGGTGACATGGCGGGAAAGTCCGCGCTGCCTGTAATATCCACCGCTTACATGTAATATTCTTTACTACTCGGAAATTGGCCTCGGTCAGCGTATTTTGACACCACAGATCATAGCAGGTTTATACTACAATTTGTATGTTTTTTGAACCATTGAAAAGTGTTTAGAATTCAATGTTTACTTCCCTTTAGGGAATAGCTTGGATCATGAATATGTCTTTCAGTTCCTCAGAACAGCTGTACTTCTGATACACGTTTTTGCGTCTCCGTGTAAACAATTGAAGTTTGTGTCCACCACTGAGTTCATATTTAGTGACTTTTTTATGGCAATCTAAAGGGACGATTGATAAATCGATTGCACCCAAGAAAAATAAGAGAATTCTAGATGATCAATGAAATTTTATCGTTCTGTTTTATTAGGCTAACATCGAATGTTTTTAGAATAATTAAGATGATCCAGAAACTACCTAGTATAGTGGTAAGAACCAAGATAACTTATAAAAACGGTGGACTTTGAACTCACCTGAATAGTGGACCTAGTGATGTGTACATTTCCTAAACCCCTTTTGAATCATTGGAATATTCCTAAAAGAGATTTATCAAAGTAATATTAACCCTACTTACCTTTATTATAGTTTGCATTTTTTAATTTTTAAGGCAGATTTTAGCTCTAAAAATTTTGAAAGAAAAACAATTCTCAAGTACCTCAATGATATTTTGATTGAAATTCAGTATAATACTATTCGTAATATTATCAGTATAAGTGATATTTAGGGTTACGTGTGACTAATACGTCTAATAAAATATTCCAAACGTGTTTTAGCTGTAGATATAATGCTTAAAATAAATAGAATTTTATTTTCAAACTTATTATATACAGCTCATACCTTCACACACTTGCATAGTTTACCTTATAACTAAAGATAAAATAACTAAAGTGCAATCTCATATTACATAATAGCATAAGTAAAAACCTTAAAGAAACCTACTTCAGTTAACAGTTAGGAAAATTTAGGCCTCTGAGGCAAAGCTTGTAGGAGGTTCCTAACCTTCACTTAAAAATGAAATCAGCTTCAATACAAAAACTACTCACATAATTTCCTTTGAAATTAATAAACTAACTAAAATTCTGCAGTAGTTACGATTTGAAAGTTACTTAATGCATAGCCTGAAAAATTTATAAGTTCCAACAAAAATCTAAGAATAGTTTTCTCAATAATTCTCCAGTCTCAGAAGGAGACATTCCCTGAATGCATTACGGCAGCATCAGTAGGCGTAGGATAAACTGAACGTCTTGTTGTCAGGGGCAGAAGGTGTAAAAGAACCGTTCTGTCAAATGGCCGTTAATGTCCTGCCGCCGTTAGGAGCGGTGTAACTTAACACCAGCTGGAGTTTACACTCAGCTGTTTGGTTTATTGCGAAAATGTTTAATATTAATGCCAAGCGGTTTGCCAAATTTAATGACACGAGGTGTGAATTTAGACACCTGTTTTGCAGTTGTACGATCAATAAATGTGGAGGTACTTTTTCCTCATGGAGACTTGGATTTTTTAGATTTTATTTGGAAATTATACAGGATAATAAAGTATTTCTTAATTGGGTAATAAATAATTGCTAGAAACTATGTTTTAAAGTACAGTAGAAATCAATCAAACGGCTACTCTCTATCATCCATCACTGCTGTTTTAGCGAATTTCCTATGAAAAGCTATGCATGGTGAGAGTTAAGCCCGGGACCATGATAGAAGTTCATTACTCAACCCTCTGAATACAATTTTGCTTACTGTTTTTCAGTTTTGTTGTCAATGGATGTGACGGTACTTTTCCTCACGGAAACTGGGATTTATAACATATTTTATTTTAAAAAGTTATGGAAAATTTAGACCTAGAAGACGATAAACTGGCCTTCAATTTTATTATAAATTCAAACTTGATAACTTGAAATTTTGGTTTCTTTAATTTTCTCGAGAAAAAATATTAAGAAAAATTAAGTCTAGATTTATATTCCAACTATAGACACTCACAGACAATGTTTAAAAGCAATACCAACCTATCAAATCTGAAAACCAAAGTTTACCCTTTAAAACATTATTTCGGTAATAATTATAAACTTGTAACAAGTCAAACTATAACCAGACGCGAGATGAACCACGTCGAAACTAGCGTCTCAGAGCTTTCAGCTACTAATATTTTACAGTTATGCGGAGTATGTACTCAAGCAAAATTCCATTAGGCGACAACTTTAAACTGGGAGAGGGGTTCAAAGCAGGTCCCATACCGGGAGCGGGCAGCTATAGAAGTTTATGGTTTTATACGAGAGCTGGCTCTCTAAGGCCACGTCTTGATTATTGTTTTGTTTACACAAACTTCTACAAACAGCGGGATGCATTTTATGTAAATGCAGGGCAGGAAAGTTGTGATTCAGTTAATGATAGTAGACAAGTCTTGAAGAGATATATATTATTAAAGTAGATATTATTAGATCGGTGATTTATGAGTGAACCGAAGGGTTAAAAACAAACCTTTTCTGGTTCGAACTGCAGTCAGTTAATAGTAATCAGTAGTAATCAGTCAGTAAAGTAGATATTATTAGATCGATAAATTATGAGTGAACTGAAGGGTAAAAAAATCGAAATTTGTCTGGTTCGTACTGCTGTCAGTTAATGAGTGATCACTTCTTCACATTTAATGTGACTAACTACACTACACCTTGCTAAATTTTAGAATGTAGTACTTGCGTTTTTCACTTATTTTCTTTTTTATTGTTTCACATCAGAAAAACTTTTACTTTAATACTTTTAAAACTTTTTAACTTACTTTTTACTTTTTAAACTTTTATGTTTAATCAAGTCGCATCTTATTAAATTTTTTTATTTACGGATTAACAATTATCAATATTTAAAAATTATCCCTATAAACATATTATTTACACATTTAAAAAGTGTTCAATAACATTTGTATCATATAGATTGCTAATAAATATACGTCAGATGAACATGTTTTATTTCAAACTATTCTAATTTTTATTTAGCGTAATAGAGGAGGACTTTTTATATTTTAATATTTTATAAACATTAAACTCAAACGCTGACCTTGAATTAAAATTTTCATCAACAATGTCAAAATGGACTTAAAGTCTCATCACAATTATAGGTTTAGTCCTAGGAAGAAAACAAACAGTTTTTACTCTTCGACACATGTATCTAAAACATCTGTTTTTGAAGTAGTATGACAAAAAAGTACTTTTGGTAAAAAATAAACTCGCAAACGCTTAGGGAGAAGAAGAATATGATTGCACCGTGTTCTCTAGATCTTAAACGTTCCATAGGTTAGTTCAAGCCCGCCAGTGCCCGAGACAGTAACGTTGCAGCCGAGCGGTGCACCCTGCAATGTTCTCATAATGGGATTGGCTTCCAACTTACCCGGCTCCGAGGTAGATGAAATTATTTTTCCTCCCTTAACTACAAAGAAATATCTTCAAAGTTTTATGTAAAGAAACTTTTTGTTTGCTAAAAGTTTTAGCTACCCTTACCTAAAAGGTTCTATATTATGTACCACTATTCATTAGGCTATTAGTTACGTAATTTTATTTCGTACGTCTAAATGTACATATTGATACTTGGGATAGGTTAGGTTCTATTATTTTGTGTAAAAGATACTATAAACAGTATTAGCAACGATGATTTTTTTCTAATGAAACACGTTTTAATAAATATTGACGTCATATGGGACGGACGTGTATGGTAACTGTACATGCCGACGTGCGAGTATGCTCTATTAATTATTGTCCTTTGTTATCAGAATAGCTGATCTTTGTCAGTAACAAAGCTAAATATAATAAGACTCATTACACTCATCATTCTCAATTTTCACTAATATTCAACTTTAGCTGTGTTGGTATCCACAAATAAAATGTTTGTATTTATTTCCCTGTGGGAAAAAGTTTAAATCGTGGATATGTCTAAGAGAATGTTTTATTTCATCTAAACATCTGTCCTTATAACATATCCATGACGTCACTGGGTCCAATTTCGGTCGCACTAATTGCCAAACTCCCCTCACAGCTAAGACATATCCATGTCAATAAAAAGAACAAATATTTAGAAAAGGATTGTAACCTGTGGTTTATAAAATTACAGACAACTTTTCTTTGTTTTAAGTATATTCGTTTTTGGTGAGTTTACGTTATTGAGTTTACTAATTTTATTTTCCATCTCTGGTTTTACTAAGAAGTGTTTTAGTGTTTTTTGCTTACCAAAAGTAAGTTAATTGTATTTTACAATATATTGTCAAAGTTTTAAGCTTGATTGCTCATAAGTGAGATACGTAATAGGTATACATATCAATAATTCATTCATTCATAGATTGCTTTAGATGCATTTTTAAATATTGATTTTACAAAAAAACTACTCATACTACTGCTTTTAAAATTTATTTTGGGTGCAGGAAATGTGATCTCTGCCAATTGGTTTTATAATTTGGTTTATTTTCAATTAATACATAGATAATCTACACAGTTGTGCCATTGTTTACCAGTCTAGCTAAAAACTATTTGAGAGGGAGACTCTAAGCTATTGCATTAATGTTATTGGACAATAATTAATTTAGTTTCTTGAAAAATTATGAACAAATAATAATGTGGATGATTACAAAAACTTATAATAATGATCCTTAATACGGGGGAACACAATTTTCAATAAAGTATAATCGTATATAGTATAACATATACATCCGAAAAATATCATATTTAAATAATCGACAGCTTATTGTCTAATCTATAACAGTAACGGTCCAGGAGAGATAACATCCTTCCCTCTATGTCAAACAGTAAAAAAATGGTATTGTTGAAATCCATCTGTACCAAACTAAGACTTCAATAAAGTGTATTCTATTAAACTTTCAATGGTATAAATTAAGAAGACATTTCTTTACACAAATTTTACTGTTCGAGAAGAAAGTCGCCTAAGGGTTATTCATAATTTTTACATCATAAAAGATTACTTAACACCCTTAGGGTGTTATTTTAAAGAAAAAGATAATTTAAATTCAATTTTGATAGAATATTTTAGATTCATACTTAATCTTTGAAGTTTACTTGACGTATATCCATAGATAGTTTAATGCTTTCCATATGATAAAAAAGCCCTGAAGCAGACGGGCGATAAGATATGAAGGAGGGAACCAGTATCCAAAGTTTTATATCTAGAGTTGGCAAAACTTTATAAGGGTTATATTCAAGACAAGGCTGATTTAATGAAAGATGACTTTTGCCCCATAACGTGGCTCGTCCATTGACCTTACAACTTTTAATTTCACCATTCATCGCTGAACTTCTTTAGATTATCTGCGTTCACTTTGGGTTTTACCTAAGTTAAACATCTTAACAGGTTCTATCTGGCTTTGTGACTTTCTCAGCAACGGGGAAACACTTAAAAAATGTTTAAATTTTCTAAATACGTTACAATAATTAATTAAAGTTAATTAGTTAGTGAAATGGTGACCTACCCAGGTAGGTATTTTAAGCCAAGTATGAATGAGAGATGAGTGTAAGATGATTGTGGCGCGATCTTGTAGTTTTGTTACTGACTTAGGCTGACATGTTATTTAGACATTATTTAATTAAGAGTCCAACAGCCGATGTCAACTGATGCCAAGGGACCCACATTTCCAATCGGTCTGTTGGTGAGTGAGCGCGACAATAGCACGTTTGTGTGTGTGGTGGTTGATGTGATGTCTGGCATGTTAGGTTGTGTGTTTGTGTGTGTGTGTGTGTGCGTGTGTGTGTGCGTGCGTGTGTGTGTGCGTGTGTGTATGTGTGAGTTTGTGCGAGTGTGCGTGTGTGTGTGCGCGCGTGTCTGTTCTGGGTTATGTGACTGTTTGCATGTATGGCATGTGGTAAGGGTGGTTCGAATGGACTGGGTTCGCGGTTGGAATCATTATACCGTATTTTCTCTTTTAATGATATATCATAAAATAAAAAATAAAAATAATATATATACCATTTACATGCATGCATAGGATTTTTCACTGACTTATTTAAAAACATTTTTTGTTTGTTAATATAAATTAGTTTCTTTAGTTTTTTATTTATATATATAGTCTTAGGTTTTAAAGATGTCATAGGCGGAAGTTTAAGGACTCGTTCCCCACCCACAGGCTTAGTCCCATGTGGGGAACTAATTTCCAGTATACAGTTATATCATTGTTTCTTGCTGTAAATATGAATTTTTTTGGAAATTAAAGGATTATTATTATTATTATTATTTCTAACGTGGAACCCGAACCACGACCTCTGAATTACGAATTGGTCTAATTATGAGGATGGTCTTTGCGGATTAACGTAGTAAACAATAGTGTTGACGTTAATCCACACAATAGAACACTACACCCACTGACCATCGCTCACAACAATCTACAATCAATGGATTATATATTTTTGAGGTCACAACATTGTAGCTGGACTTTAACAACAGAAAAATCCATTGTTTTTTGATAGCTTTGTAAATCCTGTCATCACGAGCCACATATTGAGACCAGCTGTTCTACATCCGTCGCAACTGCAGCTACGCTCATAATGTAACGTTTAGCCGACGGTAAGTCCGAGTTACGACTCTTTAAGTACGTGAAAACGCCGCAAGGAGCGCTGGGGAGGTGGCGAAGGGTGGCATAAATATAATTGAGCTTGCACTAGAATGTATGCTAAAATTAACCTAACTGTCCTTTACTGCTGGTTACCGCCAACCTGGTGCTTGGAACCATCTGTTACTTGTATACTGTGACTCCTGAAGCAGTTGCAAGGAACGGTTACGTATTAATGATTAGGGAATAGTATAAACGTTAATTTTATTTCTGGTCCTATAATATGTATATTTAAAATGACTTTCTTTATGGTATTATTTATACTTCAAATAGTTCATTTAGTTAAAGTTTTTATTTTTAAATCGCTTACCCCCTCAGGTGACTATTTTAAGTTGATTGTGAGTGTCATAAATTTGGTTTCGTAAAATATCCCAATTAAAAAAACCAGCTAGGTTCGCTTCTATCGTAACATACATTTGGAAATGGATATGTCCTAGCTCTGGGGGGGGTGTTGGCAATTTGTGTGACTACAGTTTTAAATAGTGATGTTATTTGGTTAGTGACGTCATAGTTTGATTATAAGAACAGATGTTTAGATGAACTAAAAATTTCTATCTAGATCCATGATCTAACCTATTTCCTACAGGGAAGTAATTTCAATTTTTTTGAGCAAATAAATAAAGTTACGAACCGAACAATTTTTATGTTTTAAATCATACATGAATTTGTGTCTCAGCACGGCAAATAGATGGATCAAGAATATGTTTATTATTTTTATAGGTTTTAACAATATGATTGTATTTTAAGTGTAGTTAGAATAGGAACTTCTACAGCATTTAAATACCGTGTTGTCAAAATATTTAAATAGTCAATTGGTTACTTTTGATCTGCGTAAGAAGCAATTATAACTCAACTTCTCATATTGTTATGGTTTTTTACAGTGTTTTTATTGTTTTTTTAACTTTGAAATCAGTATTAGGGGCGTACATACGTGGGGCCAAATGAGCTGTAGCCCCTCCTTCAAGTAAAAATTACATTCTGTTTTTAAATTTGCCAAAAATAGATACATTGCATATTGAATAATGGTTTGTGGGAGCTACATTTCACTATAAAAAGAATAAAATGAAGGTTTGGCAAGCTTTTCTCCAATGAAAGACACTACTACGTCAATGCAATTGATTTTTATTAAGATTCATTATAAAAAATCTTTATAAATATTCAAATCCGCTTAAGATTTTTACTATTGATAACTTATCAACCAATATATCAAATACTATACAAGACTATATCACCAAGCAGAGCAGAGCACTCGTTTTCCACTTTTTGAAAATCTGAGAGTTGCCTAAATGACTTAGCTGATCTCATAATTTTCAGAGGAAGATTTCCAGTTGACACAGGCAGTGTATTATCACTCAATTTTGTTTTGAGGGACAGCTGATATAAAAATATTTTATCAACTTTGTAGACAATTTTATAGTTAAATATCGTTTGTAAAAGCATTCCATCTCAGGCTTAGGTTTGGATTTTCAACATGAAGCTTTTACATTTCAAATAATTGTTATGCTACAAACAACGATTTTTACTGCTAGCAGTGGTAGATACTAAGGAAATAATTCAAAGTAATACCTTTATAATACCGGGTTTTTT
Source organism: Nephotettix cincticeps (assembly GCA_023375725.1). Classification (NCBI taxonomy): domain Eukaryota; kingdom Metazoa; phylum Arthropoda; class Insecta; order Hemiptera; family Cicadellidae; genus Nephotettix; species Nephotettix cincticeps. The sequence continues at coordinate 14,530,668 of CM041788.1, read as the reverse complement.
AAGAATATTTTTTAAGTTTTCTGTTGTTTGGCACTGGTTGTTCAGGGACCCCGATTAACCCCCTCCATAATTATTTTCTGAATGCACCGCTGATTCAGTTTGAAGATAAATCAAACCATCACTTGTAACCTATTGAATTAGTTAAAATCCAGTTTTCTTTAAATATATATTGTAAGTAAAAATCTCTTGAGACGGATTTCTAGAGGTCGGCGTCTTGCTGTCAAGGGTGTGAAATGTTCAGGTAATAAAATTAGAACCAAGTTTACAGATCAGAGCGGTGGAAGAATACGATTAAAATGTAAGAAGGGACGAGGAATTGGGATAGATATCTCTAACAATATTCAACAGACTTTGACAACAATATGCAATTATATACGCACAAGTTAAAAGTATACTATAGGTTTCACATAATATTAGTGTAAATGTTTAAATAGATAATGTACTTAGTACTAATTAATTTAGCTAACATCAAAGATGCAATATTTTTCTCTGAATAAGTGAAAAGGAAGTTTTACTTTGATAAATTTTGAATCAAACTTTCTAGCACTCGGTTCTAGTCATTGAAAGGAGTTAAACTAATTGATCTAAAGAGGATAAATTGAAAACTTTTTAATTAAAATATATTAATTTATTAGATACGTTATAATAATAATAATAATTAATACTTAACTTTTGAAGGACTATTATCACTAATAGTTGTTTTAAATTAACAGTAATTTAATATACGACTATTGAAGTTATTTGAAATTAGCAGTTACAAGTTTAGATTTATTTAAAAACTGTTACCATTAACTTAATGTTAATTTTTAAGTTTTTAAATTACAATACATTTTTAATTGGCTTTCAAACAATATTGTATCTTTGGTACAAATATCGTAAAATGTATACAAATTTCAAAAAGATATTCATCACTTAATCAATCACTCTAGTGTTTTTATTTGAGCTCTAATACAATATATAATTTCCATAAGACATTATTTGTTTATTCCAATTTGAAGAGACAACATAGTTGAGTAGTTGTCTATTGATGAACTGAAATTACTTTTGAAGTATTGCTTTTGCGCCGAGTAGTTTTGCCTAACAAATAGTCAATTAAAATCTTAAAGGGAAACTAGAAAGAAATTATATATTTAACGACAAATATTAATCTAGATATTAATTTCAACATAAATTAAAACATTTTAAATTAACTTTGTTATTTTTCAACTACTGTATTTTCATATTATTAGTATTGGTTTTCATACACGTATCCTTTTTAAAATATTACTCAAATGAAATGTTCAACGAAGTCTAGGTAAAAAGCTTAATGATTTTGTATCTATAATAAAAATTACGAAGCGTTGATTTGTGTGATTTGGACGGGTTTACTAACAAGTGATTTAGATCATCAATCAAAAATGTTTACAATTAAAACCGTAAATAAATTATATATGAAAATAATAGTTGTACAAGGGGTATACATAGTATTTAGTATTTAGATATTGTTTAATCTTTAAAAACTAATATATCAAAAGATTTTAATTTATATTTTTTACAATAGCAGTATAATTTTAGTAGTGCAGTCTATAAAATATCGCATTGAAAACTAAAAAGGAACGTACAAAATGTAATATAAATTTCGAAAAACTAGTCATTAACTTTCGATAGTTTAATTTTATACAAGGTTTTATTACACGTAATGTCAGGTGAATTACAGTAGAGGAAATTTAAGATTTTAGTTTAATACTTCCTCCTTGATGAAGAGGCTCATTATAAAGATGATTTTTACTAACGACACGGTTCAAGGGTTTGTTTAGCTGATGGTTTGATTAATTTTTTCTCTAGTGTTAACTAATTTTAAGTAAATTAAAAAAGTTTTGTTTTAAAAATTTTGTATTCTTATTGAATGCTGTATACATTTTAAGACAGTGTAAAAGTAATGATAGAAGTTACGTACCTTGAAGAGTCATCGTCACCGGGCGCTATGGCCATGTGTTGCAGTTCACCCGTCCATGGCACGACACACACTGACACTGGCTGCGGCACGCCGGCACACCGCCGCACGCCCACACGCGCACACACGCGCACACACTGCCACACGCGCGCTGATAACGCCGACCTGCCTCAACACCCGAGCCTGCCACCAGGTCGCGCGCCCTGCACCACCACGCTACCACGCTACCATGCCACACCGCGTCACATCTACGTGACGTACATCTGCAGTGCACACACTGAACGGCTGCCATATTAAGTTTTGGGCAAACATCTAACTTGAGTAAATGTTTTGCATATACATATATTTTATAAAGATATTTTTATAAGGATGTTTCTTAATTCTGTGGTGGGGGCAATTTGCGCCATCAAAATTGGAAACAGTGACGTTATTTGGTTTGTGACGTCATAGTTTGGTTATAAGAACAGCTGTTTAGATGAACTGAAAACATCCCCTTAAGATCCATGATCTAAATTAAAATATCATCTCTTAAATAACATACATTTGAATATAGAGTCAGAATGCCAACCGTATACGAACGAGATATAGAAAAAATAGAAAGAGAAATATAGAAAACCTTTAAACATCATACAGTATTAACTCCCCTGTGGAAAATAGATTACATCGTGGATATTTCTGAAGGGAATGATTTAATTTTCTCTAAACTGCTATTGTAATTTTACCATATGATGTAGCTTTTGTTGTTGCGTCCTGAAAATTGCTGACAGCCACCAAGGCTTATATATGTAAAAACTGTCTTAACACGCCGAACTTTGCTGGACATACATTTTTCAAAAAATATTTATATACATGATTATAATGGTAGTAAGAAGAATATTCAGTAATTATATGCTTTAAGGTACAAACAATTCAATGCTAGTATAACAATTAGTTGTCAAGTAAATTAGTAACAATTGTTAGTTCAATGTTGTGTTAGTCTGAAAAAAACTAAAATAAATTATACGTATTCAAATTAGATAAATGAATATTAACATAATCAACGTAAAAATATAATTAGGAATTCCCAGGAATATAAGATTGTTCAGACCTCCATCACTTTAATAATAATTTAAACAGTTAACTTAAGAGTCTGCATCAGTGGTAGCCATCTTGGATTTTAGTCCCGTAAGAGCAATGTTAAATTCTGGTGCCTATATCTCCTTGACCTATCGTCATAAATTATCGGAAGAGGTGTCAAATTAAAGGTATTACAGTCCTACAGGGCACCACCTTACAGAACTTCTTATTTTCACTCTCAATAAAAAAATAATAATGATTTATTTTGTAAAATATTCCTGGATTTTTGTTTTTATATCAAGTTAAATTTTTGAACGTATTAAAAGGTCATGCCCTTGAGCCACATCTCATCAATGTACTTACAAAGTTTTACATTGATACTTTGATAATTAACGCCACTACAGACGCCAAAGTGAAGGTATGTTCCGCCAGAATTTAACATTGCTCTTACGGGACTAAAATTCAAGATGGCTACCACTGATGCAGACTCTTAATTAATTCTAGAACTAACCGTGCAATTAGTATATCTTACTAATTAAAAACCTGGGAAAAACTAAGCAGAAATATTTAAAAAAATATTACATTTTTGCAGTAAATCGGACATAAATTCTTATATACCATATCATCAGTACTTGAGTGAAGGATCTGTTTTGTATCAGTAGTATAACATAAACAGCAGGACCACTGTTTGACAATACCTCGGTAACAATGGATGTAGGGAAGTGAATCAATCCTTGTCAGAGGTCATTGAAGGTGTAATCTATAACAATGTCAGGAACAACTCGTTAAAACGCTATCAGTAAATAGAATCGTGTCGGCCACACGGCTTTGTGAACCGAGCCTCGCCGCGTTGATGATTTCTACGTTCAAACTACGACGGGTGTTATTTTACTTCCACCACTTATAAATTGTTCTACCATCCCGCTTTTTCATCCCTGGACTTAGTCTTGCATATTTCCTGAACCGTTTTATACTCTACTTAAGAGTCTGCATCAGTGGTAGCCATCTTGAATTTTAGTCCGGTAAGAGCAATTTTAAATTAAGGAACATACCTTCACTTTGGCGTCTGTAGTGGCGTTAATTATCAAAGTATCAATGTAAAACTTTGGAAGTACATTGATGAGATGTGGTTCAACCTTTTAATATGTTCAAAAACATATAAAAACAATTGTATATAAAATCAAACATCCAGGAATATTTTACAAAATAAATCATAATTATTTTTTTATTGAGAGCGAAAATAAGAAGTTCTGTAAGGTGGTGCCCTGGAGGACTGTAATACCTTTAATTTGACACCTCTTCCGTTAATTTATGACAATAGGTCAAGGAGATATAGGCGCCAGAATTTAACATTGCTCTTACGGGACTAAAATCCAAGATGGCTACCACTGATTCAGACTCTTAAGACTCTATTACCTAGCGAAAAGCCATTGGTAACAAGCGAAATTTGAACCTGTGACCTTGGGTATCAAAGTCCTACACTCTGTTCCTAGACGAGCGTGCTCCTAAATACTTTCTCCCCTTATATACTGTATATAGAATTTTGTCAAGAGTGGATATCATTTTGAGGCTTTCTGATTCCAAAGAAGTGGTTTTAGACTGATGACAAGCTATCTGTGTACTTACATAAAGACCATACTGATCATCATTTTTATCTATGAAATTCGCTAGGTACACTGGTGCACATAAGCTGTATCTCTAGATTTCTTCTTTTTTAAATTTTTAAGTATAGTAAAGTTTTTAAGTATATTTAATTTTAATTTCTTTATTAGTTATTGTAAAATACTATAACTTCTGACTTTTCATTAATTTATTTTACTTTTTACCTCTAAAAAGCATAAAAACATAAAAAAGTGGAAATTTTTTAAAATATGCTCCACCGATTTTGATTAAACCATCATGGTTTGTAGTAGCTATTAAAGTCGTAAGTAGTATGACACCTCTGGTACATATGTTAATCTAATGGTTTAAAACTTATAGGGTTTCTTAGTTAAAAAACATTGTTTTCAAATTTTCAGGCAAAACGATTAATTTTTAAAATATATAGTTTAAATATATCCATTAAAACTGGCTTGATAAACTAAATAAAATAGTACAGTATTTTCAATAACTATTCTACGACTAACAAATCAAAAAAAGTTAATTTTACTGTCGTTGGTAAACGCAGTAAAATGTCTGAGAGCGTTCTTCACTTTGTTTAAGTTTTTCTAATTTTTATTTTTATAACTTACCTAATGCACAAAAATATGTTCACAATCTATATGCTGGACCTTTATGACTTTGTCGATACAGCTCACTATTAAATTCTTAAGAGTGATATTCAAATAAATTATAAAAAATAATTCTCAAATTATTAATTAGTATTTAAGTTAAATAAATATTAGCTTTACTGAATAGAACAGGAACTTTAATATATCTTTCTGTAAGAAGGTAAGATTAACAATTGTCATTTTCCACACCAATTTGAATAAAATAAGCGAAAGTAAATTCTGTATCATTTCAATAAACGATAATGTACTGCTATTGAAAATAATAGTGTCTAATATCCCCGGGACGAGAGTATAATGGCCTAGAGGAGTAAGAAGTATTGGGTGGCGGCGAGGGGTGCCAAGTCCTAGATGTATCTCAGGTCTCAAGAACCCGCCAGTGCTCTCTGTCGGTGACAATACTCACTTACTGTCTGCCGCACTGCGTGGCTGCGTCTCGGCCGTTGAAGGGGCCATATCGTTATACTCGATCCCGCCCTCTCCATTGTGTCAAATGGAGTTTAGTCTAGAATTGAGAGCTTTCGATCGTCTCAGTTCCCACAACACTTGGTGATTATGTAGCGTTGATGGATGTTTTATAATTTTCATTTTAATTAAAATTTTTCTAGGAATGATATTTATGAAAATAAGTAAACATAATAATTCTAAAAATATGAAGGACATTTGTCTTTTTATTTTGGTAGGAAATTGTGGTCAACGACTTTATTTTCTTAGATTTTTCCTATTTATATATTCCAATATTTATATTTCTGTAGATACACATAAAAAACCATACCTCTCCATTGAACAAAAACTGATGATAAGAACCGAAACTAGTCCCAGACACCAGCAACATGATGGATTAGTTAAATCAGATATTTTAACTACTTTTAGATCGTTACACTGTGAATTTATTTAGGTATATGTTAAGCTATGTTTCACTATGTATCACAGCTATTATATAGCTCTGCCACATGTAAATTATTTTGTAAAGCTGCGCTTACACTATGTAGGAGAGCTATAGAGCATTGTGTAAACCTAGCTTTAAATATAATTGAAATGTTTTACCATTAGTTTGGATTGGAAAGGAATAGATTTTATGAGGGTGTTTTTGAAAACAAATACATGTATGGCAACTACAAAACTACGTATATAGGATACTACGTTAACCTTAGACCATGTTATATCATTGTATATTTTTTATATAATTTGATTTTTATTTGAGACCTCTGTAATAGCTTTATATCAATAAATTTAGCTTCAAAATTTTAAGGGTTAGGGTATAGGTCAAAAAGTAATGGATTTTTTTAACTTTCAACAAAAAATAAAAACCGGAAATATTTTTTTAATGTACGTGTTCTCTTCCCAAAAAGAACAGTGAGCTACACAAGGTGGTAAACAATAAGGTGTTAGTAGATATTAAGATTTATATGTGATTTTTTTAACATGAGGGTTATAAGGTACCTTTGCAACAGAAAATAATGTTTAGGCTACACTAAATTTGTTTAATCTTACACATTTACGTACGATGTTGATATGTTATACGTGTTAAACAACTGTTTCACATACAAATGACTTAAACAGGATCACTTCACTGACTAGCGAGATCAAAGAGCACGTTTAATCACGTTGTCACAGCCGTGATGAGGAGGCGTGGTTGTGTCCCAGGCGCCCACGGTGTGTTATCGCCCTGGGCGGAACTGTCGTCACTTCAAAGTGAGCAGCTACCGATCCGTCTCACAGAACTGTTACATTAATCCACATAACTCGGACGAGATAACGAGCAACTGTACCACATAGTAGATATGTGCCGGAACAGTGAATTTGGTGGAACAGTTCCGACTGGAACTGTTCCAAAAGATTAACCGTTCCATTGGAACGGTTGTTACAGACCCTTAAACCCTGATGTTTAAAACCCTTTAAAGACCACAGTCATTTAATACTTTTTATAACTATAAATTTTTTATGTTAGTATGATTTTTATGTCTATTTGAGTCAGTATGCTGTGATAAAAATGTTTGCATTTCCTTCCCTTTGGGAAATAGGTTAGATCATGGATATGTCTAAAGGGAATGTTTTCTGTTTATCTAAACAGCTGTTTTTATTATTTTATATCAAAAATTCAATACAAAAGCTCTGGTAATTTCTATGGAAACCTGTTACATTTTTTCCATCTTAAAAATCACCAACACCCCCTCCCCAAAAGATACAAAATATCCATGACAAAAACCATGTGAAATTAGCATTTTTACAAAAGGTTTGTACTGAAACCTACTTTTAGCATATCTTGATTAATATTTTACTAAAATGCTTGTATTTACTTACTCTAGCAACTAAAAATGATGTATTGATGTTATTATTTATTTAAATATACGTATCTAAACATATAAATAATAAAATAATTGAAATTTATTTATAACTTTAATTTAACTTTCTACAGATAACCAATGAAAAAACCTTTAGCATAGGAAACACGTTTAAGTTATTAGGTAAACTATAGAGAGTGTGTACAGATTTTTATGGGATTTTGACCAAGGATAATAATATTATCGTAGGAAATTTTAATACAACTTATTATGTTGTTTTCGTTCACAACAGTAAATTAACAGACGATCAAACAAACGTATTATATTTATTTCTGTATGTAGCTGAAACAATAAAAACCATCCAGACTGTAAAGGAGGAAACCAAAGACACCAAAAATGAAATGAGCTACATTAAAATGTACCAGAGAACAAATACAATGTGAAAACTACTATCTTTCGATTTTTCGTCATCAAAGTTTTCACGATGCTATTTGCGAAATATCATCAGTTCGGACTTTTTTGATAGTAATTATACTGATGAAATTTCGTCAGTCAGAACTCAAAGGGTTATACGTTTTCAACACATGCTAATACATAGGTACAAAATACACTACTTGTTAGACCATAAACAATTCAAACTTACCTTTACGTAGTTAACAAAAAGCTGCAGAAAACGGATTGTACACGCCCCATACCTGAAAATACATGTGACATTTAGGCTTATGTAAAATAATGTAGACGTATATGCCTATACTTTTCTCTCATTAAAGTTTTTTGACATAGTTTCATATTAAATGATGGTTTTATACTGTATGAAATCAATAATATATTTAACTATACCGTTCTAAAAGCTATAAACTGTCAATATTTTAGGAATGTCCTGAATATTTAAATTGTAATGGTGTATATATTTAGGTGTTTATTAGATAGAAAACTTTGTATGGAGTGTTTATGTTTTAGTTATACGCAAAAAAGTCTAAATGTAGTAGTATATTATTCACTGTAGATGAAGAAGAAAACTTTTAAAACACACAAATATAAAAAAATCTTAGATCTATCAAGAATAAATATTTTTTTTTGTTAACACAAGCTAAAAAAATCAAGTTATTGGGTAGTATAATAAAAACGTGTATTGGAGTCGAAATGAAGTTTATTGAGGTGAATACAGTGAATGTCGAATATAAAATGTTTAACATTGGAATTAGTTGCTACAATGATTGGTCTTGCAGTCGTTTATATTTTTAATTGAGTCGTTCAACATTTCAATCAAATTTTTGTTGCTGTCGTCCACACATACTTTTAACCTTTCCTTATATTTATCTAGCGCTTTATTGGCAAGAATACTCAAGCGTTCGATTTCTTCTACACTTGCAATTTGTTTGATTTTTTCCCGTACTTCGTCTTTATATCTCACACATTCCTCGGCTACAGGAATTATTTTGGAGTAGCAAATTCTATCATTTGTTTCAATCTTCTTGTCATGAACTTGTATTTTTTTCAAGTCCGATATCTGGTTTTGCTCAGAATCTTTGAACTCTTCTTCAGTTATATTGCTGTCGCAAATTTGAACAGTCGTTTCTACATTTTCCTCAGCGCCGCTATATCTATTTCTATCTTCCTTTGGTATCTCACATGTAGTTCCTTTCACTGATTCTACGTCTTTATTGTACAATCTGAGCAGATTTAGAGCAGTATTTGAGTTATAAGTCTCATTCAAGAACTTATTCCTATCTGATTCTGTATCCGTCTTGATTTTTTTTATTTTTTCAGCTGCTTCATTCGCAACATCATCATAGTAATTGAAATCGTAAGATCCTTCTGGTGCTGGATCTTCAGGTTGAAGATTCTGAAACATATGAGATTTTTTAGTGCGTTATAACACATACGGTAAGAAGTACAACCATTAAGCTATTATTATTGTAGACATTTTCCATCATGATTAATTCCATCAGCATTAGTAAAAACAATTTTACAACGTTTTGGGATCTGAAATTATACGGATCTTCATGTGAGCTCGAACCTTTTATAAACAAGTAATAATAACACCTTAAATATAATAACTTAGGTATAATGCTCGACTTCAAAACTGAAGGTCACCGGGTTGAATCCCGCAAGGATCGAATCTGAACCCAGTCGCCATTTGTCATTGGGCTATTAATTAATGATGCTTTCTAACAACATCGACGTTAAGTAGTAAGAAGACTGGGGTTTGACCCGTTCCCCATAAAAACGTAAAAAATGACTCTGGCGTAGAAATACACAAATACAAGACTGGATCGGGCTGCTAGGGCCCAACAGGCTCAACCTTCCATGGCTTTTATGCGAACCATTACGCTAACACGACACCCTAACCTCCCTCCTAGCTTATTCTCCCTTATAATAGAGGAAGCTGTAGCAGCGGGTGGACTGTACGTATATGAGTTGATAGGGAGGCATAAAAACTCTAGATAGATATAATTTTCAGACTGCCATAGGAAAGCAAAGATATTTGACAATGAAACATTTAGTGTACCGTATTTTATATTGACATTGATATGCCTTAGCTATGTGGAGGTGTGTTTGAACCAGAGACGTAATTTTTTTAGTGACGTCATATGGTTAGTGGCTATAGCTTGGTTGTAAAACAGCTGTTTAGATGAACTTGGAACATTTCCTTTAGATACTACAGGGAAGTAAGTACAAATATTTTTAAATACTTTTAATAGCGGGTTTCTCAGTGTTTGAATTTTATTTATGTAGTATTATTGGGGAAGTATTTGCTATTTTAATGTGCAGCGAGAAATTCTTAACACCCAGGTGGCAAACCGTAGACTTTAGAGTAATGAATGCTCCTTTCTTATGGAATAGATCCTACCCCAAAACTGAGTAAATTACTGAAACAATCCTTAATCTGTGATAGAAATTAACTTGGGAATTATTTGAAATTTATTTGTATTAGCTCAGGGGACGGGGTTAGAAATTTGCGAGGCGAAATAACGTAACGAAAGTGACGTCATATAGTTATGAGCTGCTTACAGGTACAGAAACCATTTTTTACATATCCATGATCTATGCTATTTACCATACACATAACTGTAAAGAAATTGCTCTTTTACATCACGCTACGCCCTGATGTAAAGTAAGCCTTTAACTATGTAAGCCTTACTATGTAACTAAGTAACTTTATTCTGGCATTCAAACAAAATGTCCGCAGAGCTTCCATACAGTAAGAAAGTGAATGATTATTAATTTTCTGTGATTTTTGAGATAAAAAATTTACAGATGAAATTACTCGGAACCAAAAAATGTTAATATGGTTTTCATTACCTTGAAATAATTTTAGTTTCATCTGTTCGTTGCTTTATTTAATGACTTGTTTACTAATTGAGATTTTACACAGGAAAAGCCGCAGTGCGCCCTAATTCCTACCTGTCTAAAGCGGCTACTTTCCGTGTACCGAAAATTCACAGAAAGTAAATGTCGCATAGTTATGCCATGCAGTAGCGGGAATAACCTTTTTATTGGCTCATCTTACGTTTAGAAAGTGTTACTTTCGTGTGTAGAGGAATGGAAATAATTATATTATAACCAACGGGTGAAAAATAATAAAATAAATATCTTATTTTTGTGTCTAAAGATATATTATGTTAATAAATTTAATATATTGATATATTAAATCCATATTTTATATCTCAATGACAAACGCCTTTTTACTCTACAACGAATTGCAAATTAATTGAATAGTTAATGAAAAAATAAACAAATTAAACCAGTCATGAGATATTATTTGTTTATATTAATACTATGGGTTACTTATAAATTTGTATGCACATCTATTTTACTTATACAATATGTTATGTATTTTGTATTATAGGGTTGAGAGGAAATCATTACATTTTTGACATTGCCATGTCTAAGCTCTGGAGGGGTGTGAGTTATTGAATGTGGAATGTGAATATGAATCCAGAACGATTTTAGGTGCATTAACTGTATACATTGAAATGTTGAATACAGCTTACCTTCACTTCGATAGTTGTTGTCTCATCGGAAGCGACACAGGCAGCCAGCACAGAACACAACAGTTGTAGACACGTCAACATGGTGCCTGGTCGTTGAATGGTGAGGAGACGCACACTCTTATAAGGCACACATTACCTGACATCTGGCCCATTAAGCCTATTGTCTAAGTAGACAATTCATCAGTGTGTTTAGTAACCTTCTATTCAAGATTAGGCAGTAGCCAACAACACTGTTTACAACGGTAGACAGCTTGAATAATTTTACTCTAAAATACATACTTAAAAAATATTCTTTTGTGATTTAAAATGTTTTCAAATGAGTTTAAACAATTTTTACTAAATCAAAATAAATTTAACATTTGAAAGGTAGACCCCTAAACCTTAGGATTTTTTGAGCACAGTAATAAATAAAACTTGCATGTTTGAACTGTAACTAGCTGAGGAAAGATTGTTTAAAAATAAGTTTACATGGACGGCTTGGCCCAACACTGTATGCATTTTTCCAAAAGTTTTGTTTTGTATTAATTGTTCAAGTTTTTGTTTCATTTTCTCAGGAACTACTTGGTAGGTGCTGATGAAACTATTTGACAGTGTTTTGAGTTTTTTTTAACATTTAACAAAACAATTATTTACTAAACAAGGTTTAAAAATAAAAAGTTTTATTCACAAAAAATTGTTTTGTGAAATAATTCTAAAAACACGTTTTTGTTAAAAAAAGTCTAATAAAGACTCATTGTATGTCCGAACAGTTGTTTATACTTTATGTATAATTTCAAGTAGTTTATGAGAAAAGGAACATATATTAACATGACGTCTTATGAAGGGCTCGCTTCTTCTTAAAAAATATATATAAAAAGATGCATCCGTTAAACCGATTATATATGTAATGGGAATGTTTCCTTGTTCCTTTCATAATAAGATAATCGACAAATACCGTAATCCATTATCTTAAAGTAATACAAAACTTTACTATAATGACTAGGTTGTATTATGTTTAATATTTTGTAATATTAAAATATATGTAAATGTAAAATCTTACTATTAAGAGGTATTAAAAACAATCATAATGAAATATACGCATTATTTAGTGTGTTTTAATATTTTTTTATTTTTCGTTTAATAATTTTCTTTCATTTTTTTATAGAACTATGTATTGTACAACATATTCAAACTGAAAACATACCGGAATAGTATTTCACAAAATATATCCGTATAAATTGGTACTGAACATAAAGTATTCTTGGTACGAAACATCGTTTTTGTCTGAACCAGACAAGTTGGTGAGCGGTGAAGTTTTTATCACACAATGCAGCGCACCGATGCAAGTTTCCTAACTTTAATTGACCAAAACTGCAAGTAAGTAACTTCTGATGGTAACAAGAAGTTATTTGTTCGCCTTTGGTGGTTTATCGATCTTATGCAACACAAAGTATTTATGTATTTAAAAAATATAAATTCACAAATTTTATTTTGAACTTTTTTAATTTTTCTTTGCATCCTCTAAAGATACTCGCATCTTCACACTTTTTAAAAATTAGAATGAAAGTAAATCAAAAAACCTTTTTATGGTATTTTAGCCAAGTCCTGAATATAACTGTTTTTATTCCAAGCTATAGAGATAGTAATATTTTCATACATAATTTTCAAGTTATAGAATATACTAATCAAAAAATGCAAACCCCTGGATCAAAGGTTTGACGAGAGCGTGTTTGAAAAACGAAAAAAGACTTTTCTTACAACTTTTCAGAAAAAAGGGAATATTAACATAACAAAATTGACATTATAGGTATAGGGCTAAGCTGACTATTCTAGCGAATAAACAGAATAAAAGCAAAAAGTAAATAAATGTAGGAAACCTCAACAATGTAAAACTCGCTGGAATGATAGATCGGGTCCAAACTTGTTATGAGGTACTACAGTTTAAAAAAAACGATTCAATGGATCATATTTTTGAGATGAGGTCTTTTTCAGCTTTATTTCATTTACACCATTATTTAGTTAAACAATAACAGAGTAGATGAATAGTTTAATTTCAACTTAAAACCATGTAATACCCGCGTAACTCGTTAATAAATACGAATTATTCGGTAAGGTACAAAAGTGAACCGATGACCCTTGTGACGCCATGTTGGATTACAAAGTGTGACGGGCTATCAACTGTCGAAAAAGGCATATTTCCCTTTTGTTTTTTGTATTTATATTATACATTTAAAAACATTTATATTGTAATTTGAATACACTGTAAGACAAATTGAATTTACCCGATATTAAAAAAATTAAAACAGCTTTACTAGTGACACCATGTTGTGACGCCATGTTGGATTGTAAAATGTGAAAACTGTGAGATGTTTGGCAATCAATGGTCAGAAATAGGACTATTTTCCTTTTGATATGGATATGTCACAGCTCTGGGGGGGAGGTCTCAGTGAATTTTAAGATTCTAACCTATTTCCCCCAGGGAAGTAAATACAAGTATTTTATTTGTATCTATATTATACATTTATAATATTTATACTGTATATGAAAACATTGTAAGACAAGTTGATTTGTCCCGCTGTCTAAAAAATACTAACTTCAAATAGCTTTTTTAATATTGTTTTACTTGAATCTCCACTGAAAGTTATTTTGTTTCAAAATGAGTTGAACAAAAAATTATTAAAATTACTTTTACACATAACTTAATTAAATTGTTTCTGGAATCCAAAAGTATTCTGTAGTTTTGTTTCGAAGATCTTGGCGCAAACTATATGCATCTGCCAAATTAGAATAATTATGATTTTACTCATTAGCAGAAAAATCTGAGAAAAGTGATATTTTTGGAAATATTAGCTAGTCTACTAAGTTTAGGAATAAGAATCGTTAAAGTCACTATAACTCCATTGTAGGACTAATAAATGTAAGCATTAGTAAAAAACTAAGATAATCAAAAACTTTCTGTGATAAAACACTTCAGGAGTTACTTCACCAGGAAAAAAAGGATTAATAGATCAGAACTTTGTAGTTTTATATGATGGAATATGGTGAAAAAGTATTGACACTAAACATTTTAGTAAATAATTTTACTTCCGAACTACTGTTCTAATCAACAGCACAAAAAACAGAATCAATAACCACACTCAGCTTTACAATTTTTTATACTTTCAGTTGAATTATTTAACATTATTATTAATTTTTTGTTGCTGTCGTTTACGCATACTTTTAGGTTTTGCTTATATTCATCCAACGCCTTTTTCGCAATAGTATTCAACCGTTTAATTTCTTCTTCACTTGCAACTCGTTTAATTTCTTCTCGTAATTTTTCCTTTTCTTCCTTACACTTCTCCGAAGGAGGAAGTCTTAAGGATTCGCATACATATGAATTAAAACGAATTTTTCGATCAATAGCTTGAATTTTGGCCAAGTCCTCTGTAATGTTCCCTCTCAAATATTCAAAATCTTCTTTAGGAGCGTTTCTATCGCAATCGTCAACAGTTTTATTTATTCTTTCTTCAGCGCCGCAATATTTATTTCTATCTTCCTCTGCCACTTCACACTTTGTTCCATTGACCGACTTCACTAGTTCTCTGTACTCTTTTAGCTTATTTAGAGCCATATTTGAGTCCTTAGTCTCGTTTAAGTATTTATTCCTCTCAAATTCTGTATCCGTCCAGATTTTTATAAATTTGTCAGCTGCTTCTTCTGCTTTCTCATCGTAATAGTTATAATTAAAAGATCCGTTTGCAGCTGGTTCAATCGGTTCAAGATTCTGCAACATAAATTTATACTGTATGGAATCAAACTATGAAAAAATGAGTTTAAATTAGTAAACTATTTCAGAAATTAAGAGGATATATTTTTAGGAAATTACAGACTAGTCTAATAAGTATTAAGAATGAGAATCTTAAAATTATAAGTTAATATACGCATTACGCATTAAAGTGTAATTAATATTTGTTTTTTGTTCAACAGCTTTTTCATTGTTTATAGAACTATTCATTCTACCACATATTGAAACAATAAATTTTCCCAGAATAACATATCAAAAAATATATCCGTCTAAATTGCTTCTACTCATAAAATAATAGTTTTGTAATGAACTATTATTTATTAAAAATAAACTTTATAAAAATAACTGTTTATGGTAAAACAATGAGAGATCATTCTCAAAATTCATTTATATAATTAATATAAAGATTTGTAAATGTATTCTTTAATTTAAGCAACCTACAATGGTAGGAAGATGTAAATTAATAATTCATAAAAATAATATTTCATATTGTAATTAAAATTTTAATTTGTTAGGAATAGTTCATATTTGTTCATTCATAACCACCTGAGGAAAAATATATTTCAGAAAGTACAATGGCCGGAAGTGATGCTTTTCGTACTCAAGGTTTTCAGCCAAGCTGGCGAATGGAATTGCAGTTTGAGTGGGTAATGTGTAGATTCATTAGACCTATGTTGTAAATTATATCAGATACATTGAGAAAAATGAGACATGACATAGAGAACTAGTGCACAAAGTTTAAGTTTTAACAGACGAATGAGTTGCTTTTATCTTCTTCTTGAAATTTTAAATAACCAGCTGATCGTTTGTCATACTAATAATCGAATATAGCTTTCAATACTATTGGTTACTTACCATTGCACCTCACATATATTATTTTTATTTTGTTCTGCATTGATATGACAGTCAGCTGATGAAGTCAGCTGACTTTTCCTCCATAGGTTGGGAAAGCATTACTTTCGAATGATCTAGTAAAAGTGGTAGTTTTTGCAGCAGTTTGACAAAGAATAATTTGTTGCTATCTCATTAATGTACAATAATCAACTTCTTTCCCACAACCAAGTTCTGTAACTGGATTTTAAAACTTGTTGTGTTCTACTATCTTATGCAAGGAATATCTAGCTTTCTCCTAAAATCGTTACACGCGTTAACATTACATCTAAATATATAAAACAAAGTCGTGTTAGTTACACGCATTATAAGTCGAGAACGGCTGGACCGATTTTAATGATCTTTGATTTTTTGGATTAGTCTCTGCTCCGGTCATGCTTTAGGCATATTCAGTTTCCATAAGTTCAATTAGTTTCCATTTTATAGCGTTTTAAATTTCTAATAATAACCTTATGGGAACTAAGTTTGTTTACAAATGTTCTACAATGAAAACTTTTGATTTCTTAGCTACAGCTGATTGGTTTACTTTCCATTAGCAATATGATTTACTATCCAATACCATCTGAATCATTCATTAATGTAAAACTATGAAGTAAATTTGTACTATACAAAATGAACAGATATATTCACCACGTTAATAGTTACCGTTTTGGGGGATTATATATTTATATTTTTATTTTCTGTCTGATTAAAGTCACGTGTTTATATGATCATTACAATGTTTATATCATTACGTTTATTATAATAATCAGCTATTGTATACCTTTCCTATAAAAGCCGTATTACAGTTAGGTTTGGTTTGGTTTGGATTGGATTTGAAAATTGTGAATTAATCCACTCAGATTTATTTGTTTTATGGGAATGTTATTAATATGTCTTATCGTTTCAGTATTGTTATCACTATGGCGCGACCCAGAATATATAACCTTTTATAATGAAGCCGTATTGCTATTCGACTTCAGAACATGGCCGATCTGAAAGTTAACACGTATTTACTGTTAAGGCGTTACGAGTTCGCCGGGTCAGCTAGTTAGATATAAATATCTAAATGTCAGCATTACTAACCTTCACCTCGATGGTTTTATATTCTTCGGAAGCGACGAAGGCAGCCAGAACGGAGCATATTAGTAGACACAACATGGTGGATGGCCGTTGAATGGTGAGTAGACGCCTTGCTTCAAACACTCTTATAAGGCACAACCGCACGACATGTAGCCTATCAAACCCATTGTCTACGGATACAGTTTAATATGTTTAGTATCATTCTATTCAAAATTAGCCTGGAACCAACAACCGTGTTTATAACGGTAGGCACCTTTGATAATTTTACTCTAAAATGATCTCTAATTTAACTCTGAAAAGTAAAAGTATGTTTTTGTTATTTCAAATTCAATGCTTCATGTTTTTACTTTCTCCTTTCTCCTTTCAAATTTTCATTAAAATTTTAAAATTTCAGTTGAGAGTGGATATATGATAATGTTTTAATTAATTAAAATATTTTTGAAATTATATTTAGATTAAGTTTAAGAATACTATCGTTTTATTACAGATTTTAATTTTTAAATTTACTTAAGGGGGAAAGTATGTGTCAGTCCAGTGACACTGTTTACTTATGTCTGTTGCAAGTTTAAATGATTAGTGTGTAAATGTGACTAACTGATTATTCTAAAACAGTATATTGAGTTTTTGACATGGATACGTCTTAGCTCTGGGGGGGTGTTGGTGATTTTTAAGATGGAAAACATGTAACAGGTTTCCATAGAAACTACCAGGGCTATTGTATTGAATTTTTAATACAAAATAATAAGAACAGCTGTTTAGAAGAACTGAATAAATTCCCTTAAGACATATCCATGATCTAATCTATTTCCCACAGGGAAGTAAATACAAACATTTTTGTTATACTAATCAGACACATATTGTGAATTTGTTCATTTCATGATTTGATATCTGTCAAATAGGCTAACTTAATTACCTTAATGTTACAGTCATGTATATCTTGACTGTAAAACCTAGGGTTAGTTACTTTAATATTTAATAAATACGAAATGTGTTAATAAAGAAAATGTATTTACTTCACAGATATTAAAAAAATAATTAAAAATACTCATAAAAATATTAATATTTACTTCTCTGTGGGAAATAGGTTAGATCATGGATAAGTCTAAAGGTAATGCTTTCACTTCATCTGTACAGCTGTTCTTATTCTTTTATATTAAACATTTAATACAATACTTTAGTGGTTTCTATGGAAACCTGTTACATATTTCCCATCTTAAAAATCGCCAAACACCCCACCCACAGAGCTAAGACATATCCATGTCAATATAAAAGTGCATTAACTTTTTTTATTTGTCAATCATTTTCCTAAAAGTTTTATAAAAATTAGTATACTATCACATACTCTAACTGAAAAATTATCTGAGTTAATTAAAAAATATATTTCAGTTTAAACTGTGTCTAAATATAAAGTGACTTATGACTAGACAAGAAGTTGGTGAGCGGTGAAGTTTGTATCACACAATGCAGCGCACCGATGCAAGTTTCCTAACTTTAATTGACCTAAACTGCAAGTAAGAAACTTCTGATGGAAATAAGAAGATATTTGTTGCCCTTTGGTGGCTAGTCGATCTAATGCATCGTAAAGTAGTTGTAGTAGATTTTGCTTTAGAGGTTAACGGACACATATTAATTTTAAAAGTTTATATTTTTTATCAATATTCTCTAAATATATAGTACGTTTTTTTAAATTAAATTAAAGCTGTACATCTGGTATTTTTACCAAGATCTGAATACAATTTGTTAATCCATGTTATAGGTAAAAAAATATTTTATTAATTTTTTTCAATTGTATAATATAGCCGACTGTTAAGAAAAATTAAACCCCTGGGTCAAAGGTTTTAGGAGGAAGTGATTAAAAAACAAAGCAGAGTTATAACTTATTAAAATGGCTGGGTCAGTGCTAAACTGACCCTCCTTAATGTCTACCTCATTTAATCTTGCAATCAGAATCAACAAAAATGAATGCCAAAAACCTAATAGCTATGTTACACTCATTTGAAAATTTACCCCAGCAAAACTTGTTATTAAGAAATTATATTAATCTATAGAATATACCTAATACAGTGGATTATACAGTAGGGCATTGTGATGAAGTGGTATATTCAGTAGTATTAACTTTGAATTATTATTCAATGTAAAAGCCTCAGAGGGATCGATAAATGAGCTATCCTCAGGTTAAAGCATTTTAGAACCCGCGTGACTCTTGTATCAACACGAATTATACGGTAATGTAAAAACGTTCAGTAATGACTCATACAACGCCGTTTCGGATAACCGAATGTGATGGTCTATAAAATGTTGCAAATAGGCCTATTTTCCTTTTTCTTGGCATTTAAAGTATACATTAAAAATGTGTATCGTATATGAAAACATTCGTAGAACAATTGAAATAACCTGGTATCTTTGAAATACAATTTTTAACAGTTATTTAAACTTTGTTTAATTTTAATAAATAGTTTAATAATATGGATAATGCATAGAGTGGTAGATCTGAGAAATAAGTAATGCTTGTCTTTTTGGATTTTATTCATTAAATGAGTTCTTAGCTGTAATTTTTGTTATACTGTTAAGTTGCATTTCAAAATTAAGGAGGGATTTTGTTACACATGACTCTCGGTTAAATTTGTTGTGAGGGAGGTTCCATCTCAGGTTTTCCTAAGGAACCCTACATTTTTCATTGGATATATAATCTATTCATTTATATATTTTTTTAACTGAGTAAATTGTTTCCTAGTTATTGTAAAATATGTTCAATGGTAATGTTAAGCGTATTTTACTCATGTATTATCCGATGAGAAATAAAGAATTTATTTATTTAGTATCAATTGTCCCAAACATTATTTTTGATTTAAAATTATTTTAAATGAAAATATTATAGTCTTTTCGTAAAACGCATATAAATAGAAATTATTTCTTACACATAAATTGAATTAATTATTCCTGAATAGAAAAATAATCTTTAAATTTCTTTTGAACATATATTTTAAACATTGTTAAACCTGTATTGTAATATGAGACATAACTGATTGTTTTTGTTTTTAATTCTGATAACTGAAGTGAAACTGACCGTTTTTGTAACCGTACTATGACGAAACTAACTATATGACGTTACCGTTTTCAATTTTGGTGGCGCAAATTAACAACACCCCCCCAAGGTAAGACATATCCATGTCAAAATATTTATAGATCATCATTAAATAAACTTAACCACATTAGATTCCACCAAGATCTTAGAAGCGGTCAATTATTTGCATTCACATAATATTATCAACTAATATTAATTTAAAATTTGTCTCAAAACGTAAAACGAAAAGATTATAAATGGGATATTCTCAATGTTTGCTAATTTGGTTGTTATAAAACAATACACAAAAAATAAAAAAATACTACATATTTAAATTTTTGTGGTTCTAGTTTAATATTAGTTAGGTTGTCTGAACGCATTACCTTACAGTAATAGTTCACAAACTAAACAACTTTAGTCTACTAAGAATTCAAAATAAGAATCGTTAAAACCTCTCATTATGTAGCCCAAGTCTAGAACTAATGATATAGTAATATTAAAGTTAATTAACAAAATGAGATGATGAAAAGTTGACTGTGATATAACTCTCCAGGAGTTATTTTACCAGGAAATTTAATGATGAAAGGATCAGAATTCATTCATAGTTTATTATAATATAATATAGTTATAGTAAATTGATGCGAAAAATTAACTAAATGTTATACAATTTGAATTTTTTACCGACATATTTTTTCGCCAACAGAATGAAAATAAACTAAAAATCATACTCAGCTTTGCACTGTTTTATACATTCTATTGAATCAATCAACATTATTGTCAATTTTTTGTTTCTGTCGTTGACACATACTTTTAGGTTTTCCTTATACTCATCCAGCGTCTTTTTCGCAAGAGTATTCAACCGTTTATTTTCTTCTTCACTTGCAACTCGCTTGATCTCTTCTTGTAAGTTTTTCTTACTTTCAACACATTTCTTGGAAGGAGGAAATCTTAAGGAAAAGCACACCCATGAAACAAACCTTATCTTTCTATCAATAACTTGAATCTTGGTCAAGATCTCTGTTATGTTTCCCTTCAAAAATTCGAAATCTTCTTTAGGAGCATTTCTGTCGCAATCGTCAACAGTTTTATTTATCCTTTCTTCAGCGCCACAATATTTATTTCTATCTTCCTCTGCCACTTCACACTTAGTTCCATTGACCGACTTCACTAATTCTTCGTACTCTTTAAGCTTATTTCGAGCAATATTTGAGTCTTTGGTGTCATTTAAGTATTCATTCCTCTTAAATTCTGTATCCTTCCAGATTTGTATGATTTTTTCAGCTGCTTCCTTTGCTTTTGCATCGTAGTAGATATAATTAAAAGAGCCGTTTGCAACCGGTTGGACTGTTCGAACACCCTGAAACATAAATTGATGATTCATACTCACTTTTTATACAATTTATGCTAAGCATTCCAAAATCATGTTTATTTTTAGATTTATTATAGAACATTTATTTCTTAATATATATTTCGCAATACTAGAGCTATTAATTCACAAACTAAGTTTTTAAACAATGAGTTATACGTATATACTAGTGGTGGGTGTGATAATCCACTACCATGAAGAAATCAAAGGAAGAAAGAAAAAATCCACTTTAATTTAAGGAAACTATACTGGATAGTAGACTACAATAGTGAGGAATTTTAAAATAGAGAGGTGGTATGTGTAGAAAAAATAATACTTAGATTGGATAGAGCTGTGTAATTGTTGGGGAGCTTTCAAGAATCAACCAAGATAACGATCGAATATTTTTTTCCTTATGATAATAATACTTGTTACAATCAAAATATAAAATTTATCAGGTAGAGTGAGTATTTTTTCATTCAACACCACCTGTGTAAAAGTACATTTCCTTACCAGGGTCGGTGGTAAGCAGCCAGTTGAAGTTTTAGTTGAAATTAGTGACGAAAATTCATTTTTGTGTTTCAATAAGTGTATTAATAACTATATTTTCCAGACTACAAAATACATTGAGATTCGAGAGTAAAAATTTTAGATTTTACAGCGGAATAATACTAATTCATGAGTATCACTTTCGATACTCTGGTTAACGTTGAGTTAAAGATAGTATCGGAGGTCATATTGCTGTTTACTTATTTTCATTTGTTCCACATTGCAATATTGAGTATCTGATAATCTGAAAGTAGGTTCTTTTCCTCCCTATGGTAGAAAATGATTACTTTAGACTAGCAAAGACATATTGAAAACGGTAGTTTTTGCAGTAGTATGTCTAAAACTAATTTAAAACTACTACATTATTACTGCACAATTATTGTAACCGTTTATTTGAGTTCAATTCCCATTAAAAACTGTCTGTGTCTACTAATACTGTAACGCTAGATAAAAGAAATGTAGATATGTTCCACTTTTGACTCTAAAAATATCTAGGCTTCCTCTTGGAGCTTATATACACAATTCAAGTACAATAACAATACGTAACTAGATTATGACTACTTCTTGCCTTTACATTAACAAATTTATACCCTATTGGGAGCGCGCTTGTCTAGGGGTAGAGCGCGGAGCATTAGTGCCCAAGGTCTCGGGTTCAAATCCTGCCAATCACCAATGGCTTTACGCTATGTGATAATGCCACAACCCACACAGGGGTGCGCAAAAAGCCGCTATGGCTGAAGTGCCTTGGGAGTAATCCGCCCTTTTCAATATGAACTGAATATAGAAAATGAATAAGGAATGAGGAATGTGAATATGGATGGGATATTATGTATATATCCAGAACGATTATAGGTATGTTAATTTTATACATCAAAATGTTAAATATAGCTTACCTTCAATATGATGGTTTTTGTCTCATTGGCAGCGGCAAGAGCAGCCAGAACGGAGCACATCAGTACACACGTCAACATGGTGCTTGATCGTTGAAAGGTGAGGAGACGCGTCGCTTGGAACACTCTTATAAGGCACACATCACGTGACATGTAGCCCATCAAACCTATTGTCTACGGATACAGTTCATAAATGTGTTTAGTAACCTTCTATTCAAGATTAGCCTGGAACAACGGTGTTTATAACGGTAGGTTGCTTGGGTAATAAACTCGTAAACACCAAGTAAATAACTTGAATATAATAACGTTTTTGTTATATTTAAAATAGTATTTTGGAAAGGTTTTTTATAAGGTTGATGTGTTTGTAAATCCATAGTTCTAATTCACAATAATTTAAAAACAGTATATAGCTGTGCCTTTAATAAATATATTGAAAATTTGTTTAGTTCATAATAAGACAATCGTAAAATATTTTAATCGATTATCTTGCAGTGATGTAAAACTTTACAGTAATGTGTTGAATATGATATGATAGTTAACAAAAGTTTTGATAAGCGAATTTCATACTCAACAGGTATTTAAAAATTAATTAGTAATATCGTTATTTGATAGTAAAGTATATTGTTTTTTTTCAACATGTAATTAAAACGATCAGTTTAATCACATTCACACATCGTATAAGTAACTATTTTAAATATCTGCCTGCATACATTGGTTCTAAATTAATGAAATTTTATTGTACTTAGTAAGAATAACAGCTAGTTAGAAGAAAGTCTTATTGTAATATACTTTAAATGTAATCTATTTATAAAATAAATTCGTCTTTGTATTTTTGATCAATCAATATTTTACCTTACATCTTTTTGAATTTTTCGCGTGAGTCGACAGAATAACCATTAAATTTATATAATTTTATTTTTTGTGGAACGTAAAAAATGTCTAAATTTTATATAGGCCTATTTAAAGTATGATAAATTAGTCAAGTATTCATATTTTATTCAAATAAATTATCAATCCAACAAATATATTATGCAATTAGTCATATTTATAAAAGGTTTAGACCTTACACAGCTTATCAAAAGTTATCCCAAGAACTTCAATATATTTCGACAAACTGTTTTTTTATAATTTTCTGCGATACGATATAATTATTTTTAGTATGTAACATCTTTGAATCTCTTGTAATGGCTGCAAAAATAGACTGTTACATGGTAAGTAGGCACGTCAATGGGTGTTTTATCAAAACACCTCATCTATTACGATTCTCTTAACTGACAAGTTAACGGTGTTAATCTGAGTGGTATAATCTTTTCTAGTCAAGATTTTTGGTAAGCTTACCAATAAACTTTTAATTAGTAAATAACTGGTATTTACCAAATGAGGACTTCATTTCCCTAAAAATAACTACTGTATTTCAAAGGAATAACCACTTCTTGTAATACATAACGCGATCTAGGTATTCCACTAAAATATATAGACCTATTACTGACTGGTAAAATTAATTTGGAAACACTCGTCATATTCGGCTTTATATTTGATTAAACAACTGTATCCTAATCATATACCGCATATTTTGGTACAAAACATTGTTTTTGTCTGAACCAGACAAGAAGTTGGTGAGCGGTGAAGTTTCTGCCACACAATGCAGCGCACCGATGCAAGTTTCCTAACTTTAATTGACCTAAACTGCAAGTAAGTAACTTCTGATGGTAACAAGAAGTTATTTGTTCCCCTTGGGTGTTTTATCAAGTTTTCAAGTTTTAGCAAAGTTTTCTCAAATTTTCTTTTAAGGTTAACCAATTTAACATGTTTTAGATTGATGAATATGCGGTCAAAATCCGGTACGTGCCTACAACTGAAAAATTATTTAGGCGCGTTTCTTCCCCGAAAAACAACTCATTGCGGAGTTGAGTTAAGTTTTTTATTGATAGTATAAAATATTATTAACGCGATAAAATATCAATAACCAATCTAACGTAACTCCCTAGAGCACTATTTGTCGTCAACCACTAAGTGTTGCGTTACATCGTAATATAAGCGAAATTGCCGACATACAGCGCTCAGCGGAGTTAAGTTAAGCTATTGACATTTTTAAATAGAATTCCATAATAATCATCCAGAAATTTAAAATAACAAAATCGTTACTATACTCTACTATACTACTACTTTACTATAATAAAGAATTTTGGCAGTTGTAAATGCGTAACGAATTTTGAGGCTGTTTGCTGTTAATAACGCGTATTTAGAAGAAAAAAATGAACTGTATCAGTGGACTCCCTTAAGTAGATTAAAAAATGAAAATCTGTAATAAAACTATCATATTCTTTAAAGTTTATCTTAAAATAATTTAATAATTTATTGTTCCAAAAATAACCATCCAATCAATTTCTGACAAAAACAACAAGAGAAACGAAATAATAGAACAGAAACAAAGTAAAGTTATGACATGAAACTAAGTAGTTGTTAGAATTTTATGGGGGGGAACCCCCTCTTCCCTCGGTAATACCAAGCTTTTTTGAGTGGGTTTTGTTGGGTGATTTTACATTACGCTTCATACCAAGTTTCATGAAAAACGGTCGGAAAATTAGGAATAAATAGAGTTTATAATGTTCTCCATAAGAATAACTTTGGACGCACTCAAACAACGTACTGCATTTATCATAGACAGTAAACTTAACTTTTCTCTTGAACTGTTAGTCGTAAACCAATAATTCAAAATACATAATAATTACTAAATAGTTTAACATAATAATTAAGAAATTTTATGTATTTTACTTAATTGAGATATATAAAGTAAGTGCTGTCTTCAAATAATGTAAACCTGACCAATACAGTTAGGGAAGTATTAAAAACAAAAAAATAATCATCGTCGTTATTATACACTATATCGCTAACACATAGCGCCCTTTGGTGTCCATATTTGTTGGTTACTGATGTTTTTAATATTTTATTAGTGATGTACACTGTAAACAGCCTAACTTAATTCCGCAGTGTACTTTTTGACGGCAACCAATACACATAGTGATATATGGCCAGTGGCAATAGCAATATAATGGCAAATAGTGATATACGCGTGGCAGAAAATATCAAAACTCAAAAGCAAGTATACTTTTAAATATTTTATATTATACCTTAATTTTCAAACACCAAGAATATTACTGAAGGTCATCTTTTGATGTTTTATGTACTTTTTTGGTACCTAAAACTGTGACCGGGAAACTTCCAACCAAGGGGAATTGATTAGCAATGTGTATTGACATACAGAAAAAGTTTGTCATTTGTTTATTTAATGTCATTCATTATAATTGTATGCTTTATCTATCATTATGGTTTTATTTAAATATTAAATGTATATGAGTTAAACGCTCTTATCGTATATCGGTATAAATACACTATCGAAGAATCATTAAATACTACTTAATGAATAAATATGTAATTTGTAACAAACCAAGATAACCAAGCGTTCTCTATAATAAAGTGGTCTTTTCGTCATACTGCTTCAAAAATAGCCATTTAAATACATGTGTTTAGTAGTAAAATTCATTCTTTTTGTTCCTAGGACTAAACCTATAATTACAATGATTTTTGAGTGTTAGGGCGCAAAAACATTGTTTGATGATACTTGTGATTCGAAGTTGGCATTCGATTGTAAATAATCGATCATGTAGCTGCAACAATTACTATCGATTTTCCAAAGTATTAATGTGAAACTGAAAATCGACTATTTAACCTAACTATCTGATGATTGAAAATCGAACTATCGATAGTATAATAATTAGTTACACTGACGTAACCTAAACAACAGGTCATAAATCAAGAAAGGACTGCTAAATACGAGTACAACGTAAGTAACATAACAGCTGATTAGTCTAAAGTGACAAAAATGGTCGACAACTAATGATAGTAAATCAGGTAATAATTTATGTTTTACGAGTTTGTTTCATTTTATTTACAGAACAGCAAAAACTTTAGTTCATTACACGGCCTAAAATTGGCTTTTCGATATATACTCCCACAAGTCATAACTGCCTTGGCTATTAAACTTGTGCTCGTATCAAAACGCCCGTTTTTAGTCCTAGTGATAAAATATACTACTTTATAACCCTAGGATAATATAATAATAAATAATAATTCAAATGTAACATAATAGAAGTTAAATAATTTTTTTTAAATTTATACTGACATTTTTTTCTCCCCTACCACATGAAAGCAGAATTAGTAAGCACACTCAACTTCACATTTCCTTATAGCTTCAGTTGAGTCATACAACATTATCATCAATTTTTGTTGCTGTAATCGATACATATTCTCAAGTTTTTCTTGTATTCATCCAACGCTTTTTTCGTGAGAGTATTTAACCGTCTCATTTCTTCTTTACTTACTACATGCTGAATGTCTTCCCGCAATTCTTCTTTCTGATACTCACATTCATCAATAGGTGGAGGGCCTCTTAATGCAGGACATGCTATTGAAAGCATCAGAATCCTTGTGTCGGTATATTGAATCTTGGCCAAAATCTCTGTAATGTTTCCCCTCAAATATTCGAAATCTTCTTTAGGAGTATTCCTACCGCAATCGTCAATAGTCTTATTTACTTTTTCCTCAGCACCGCAATATTTATTTCTCTCTTCCTCTGGTACTTCACACTTAGTTCCACGGACCAAATTCACCAACTTTTTGTACTCTCTAAGCTCATTTTGAGCAACATTTGAGTTTTTAGTCTCATTGAAGAATTTATTTTTCGTAAATTCCGAATCCGTCCAGATTTTTTTTAATTTTTCAGCTACTTCTTTTGCTTTGTAATCATAGTAGTTGTAAGTAAAAGAGCCATTTTCAACTGGTTTATCAGGTTGATATCTCTGGAACACAAATAAATTATTATTACTGTGTTTTAAAATTTACGCTAAATATTCAAAACTAAATTTAGTGTTGGATTTTCTTTACAATGTTTATTTTTATATCGATCCAAATAGCTAGTTTTTAACAATGATCTTTCGGTATGAAGAGTAGCTAGAGTCAAGTTTAATAATCTACAAGCATGATGTAGGAAATGAGGTTTACCTAGATGCATATGTTCTCTTGCTTTCAGGAGACTGGCAGATAGAAAGCCCTGAATATGTACAGTAAGTGAGGTAAATATTTAGAGATGGAGTTGGAAAATTACATTTAATTTACATGAGATGAATTAATACTTTATTTATAATGTTTAACATTTAAACTGACGTGTGAGGTTATAGTTTTAAACGAGTAACAAAAAGGCATTTATGACCTTTTTATGACTTCATAAAATCTGACGAAAAAATTCTTTCTTCTTTTTCTTCAAATATTAAACAATCGGCTGATTCTCTGATAATACTAATAATCAAATATCACTTCCAATACTATCAATAACCTACAATTGAATTACATGTATTTTCATTTGTTCTACATTGTTATATAGAGTAGCTGATGACCTTGACATATGATAGCTCTTCCCTGCCTAAGGGAAAATAATTACTTTCGATCCGCAAAGCATGTATTAAAAATGGTTGCTTTCACAACAGAACGACAAAAACTAATCCAATACTACATTATAATGTATAGTCATAATCATCCATATCAACTTATTTGTACGAAAAGGTCTTTAATCCAACTATTGTAAACTCGGTTAAAAAATTTCCCTCCTTCATTATACAGTGAATATCTAGGATTCCCGTTAGTATAATTGTACTCATTAATAATTACTATAATTAGGTGTATCAAAATTACTAATACTTACCTTTACTTCTTCAGTGTTTGTCTCATCGGAAACGACTATGGCAGACAGTACGGAGCACATCAGTACACCCGACAACATGGTGGATGGTCGTTGAACAGAGAGGAGACGCATCGCTTTAAACACACTTATTAGGCACACATCACATATCATGTAGCCCATCAAACCTATTGTCTACGGATACAGTTCATCAGTGAGTTAAGTATCGTTCTATTCAAGATTAGCCTGGAACCAACAACTTTTTTAGCGATAGACGGCTAGGCTAATTTACGTAAAAAAGGGGGTTTTCTTGTTCAAAAGTAACCAAAATGAAACTTTTATTAGTTTACAAGCTAACCAAATAGATATTGTTAAACCCAATTACTTAAGCCCAATTATATAGATCATTGAGAAAGATGGTTTTTAGCATTTTTTACTTTGTACTGTAATTTTGTTTTAAAGTATCAAAGGGATAGAAATATAAGCTATGCTTACGTCAAAATTTAAATCCATGTGATTTTTAAATCAACACAAATTTAATGGAAATGTACAAACGATAACAGATGACGAGGTAACGCCTTTACGAATTACTTAGTGTATCTGACTATCGAGTATGGGGTTTTCATGAGACAAAAGTATTAGATTGGTTAAACTAATAATCAACTATTTCAAATGTACTACAACTCCTTCTATGTACTAAATAACCTAAAAAAATCATTTGACAAAAAAAGTACGTGAACTACAAAATCTATAGAAAATTTTCAGAAGATAATATTTATAGTTTTTTTTATATTTTTGTATAGTTATATATAATACGTTATAAATTAAATTCATTTCATTTCAACCTAATGTGTGATATTATGATGTACAGTACTTACACCAAACAAAAGATTATATTTACTAATAAATAACTTCTCACTTGAGACTGAAAATATATTTTAGTGTTGACTCTAAGACATTTGTACACACGTTTGTTACATTATTTATATTATAATAATTTAACATTACCGCGATGTAAAGAATATGTATTTTACATTGTAATTACTATGTTACACTAAGTGTACAAATGTACGTAATGGTGTATAGTTTAATGTTAATGTAAAACATAATGGGTATCCTTTCAATATTTATTGTTTAGAGATTTTAAAGTGAGAAATATAAAGATTCCTGCTTATTTTATTAGAAATAATAACACCTAAAAACATGATCCTGATTGAAATTTTTTTACAATACCACCGATTGATGGCAGTTTTATTTGATATTGGGTCACCTCATTCATAATTTAATGTATTTAAATAGTAATAGATAGAGGAGTTTTCGGAAATTAAAGGTTTACAGTACAAAAGAGGAACGAAAAAATTCGAGGATGCAAATTATAAAAGGCAAATATTTAGTATAGCATGTTGAAATCAAGTATGTAAAATTCCTTTCAAAAGAAATTAAATTATAAATCATAACAAATAATATTAAAAAAACATTTATTAAATAAAATTAACATTAGATTGCATGAATACGATGAAATATTATTCTGTACCAGCAATATTAGTAAGAAAATCCTAGCCTTCAAATTCTGGATGGATAAAAACAAAATATGCCTTGTTTCTTTTTTTAAAATGATTTCTATGCATTTAACAAAGCATTCTGACCTTATTTCACTCAGTTAAGCGATCGTTTCTATTTGCGAAACACTTAATACTAAATTATAAGATTTCAACGAATAGGTTAGGTTAGATTAGGGAGTATTTTATGCCAAATATGAATGAGGTTTGAGTGTAAGATGATTATGGCGCGATCTTGTTATGTTACTGATTCAGGCTGACATGTTCCTTAAACAGGAGTTGAGTGAAATAGCCTAACAGCCGATAACAATTAATAGACCTACAGTTTAACGTGGAATCCGAACCACGGCCTCTGAATTACGGATTAGTCTCATTATGAGAATTGTGTTCGTGGATTAACGTAGTATTCAACTTTGCGGACGTCTATCCACACAAGAGAACATCACATCGACCATCGTTCACAACTATCCACAATTCGTGACCTTCAAGTAGCTGGGTTACAGGACGTTGCCACAAAAAAATAGTGCCGTCTATGGAATAGGTTATCAGTATTCTATATTAATTAAGCATTAAAGTCCTCGGCAGTTTAAATAAGTCTACTTTGTCCTTATTCTTCATTCTGTTTATTATTTTATAGGACGTTTTAAAAACCCAATAATTAATACCAATCGTTTTCGGAAATTAATAAAACTCCTTTTGATAAATCCAGCTCATTACAAGGTAGACGATTATCAAGTTTGTTAGCTTGACAAATTTATTTTATTTTAGACATATTAACTGTAGTTCTTTTTTCAATATGATTGTATTCCTTTAACTACTACTATACAATAATTTTGGAAATTAATACTTACTATGTAAATCTATTTTATTTTATAAACAATATCTAGTTTAATAGGTTTGAATGATTTAATGGATAACAGATGATTGTGATGTAAACTATATCTTTGATACGATACAATACAAAACAATATATTCTGGAACCAATTTTTGTTTTGTTATCTCAGGAATATGGTTTAAATAATACCAATGCAGGGTAATTATTTCCCAAATTCGGTGTAATATTGTTTCGTACGACTTTACTATCAGCTAAGGTCATGATAAAATTTTCATTTACCGCAGGAATAAACAGAAAAAATAAATAAAAGTTAGAGTTTAATATGATAGAAGCATATAGACACTAAACATTTCAATATTTTATTTTTATATCGACATACTGCTACCAAAAAAAAAACAGAATTAATAACCACACTCAGCTTTACATTTGTTTATATATTCCATCGAATCATTCAACATTTTTATCAATTCTTCGTTGCTGTCGTTTACACATACTTTTAAGTTTTCCTTATATTTATCCAATGCTTTTTCCTCCAGAGAATTCAACCGATCAATTTCTTCTTTACTTACTAAACGCTGAATTTCTTCCCGTAATTTTTCCTTTCGATACTCACAGTTATCCTTAGGTAGATCGAGTCTTAAGGAAATGAAGCATAACATATAACGTATCTCTGAATCGATACGTTGAATTTTGGCCAAAATCTCTGTAATGTTTCCCTTCAAAAATTCGAAATCTTCTTTAGGAGCATTTCTGTCGCAATCGTCAACAGTTTTATTTATTCTTTCTTCAGCGCCACAATATTTATTTCTATCTTCCTCTGCCACTTCACACCTAGTTCCATTGACCGACTTCACTAGTTCTCTGTACTCTTTTAGCTTATTTAGAGCCATATTTGAGTCCTTAGTCTCGTTTAAGTAGTCATTCCTCTTAGATTCTGTATCCGTCCAGATTTTTATGACTTTTTCAGCAGCTTCCTTCGCTTTCTCATCGTAGTAGCTATAATTAAAAGAACCATTTGCAACTGGTTCTTTTAATTGAAATCTCTGAAACATAAATAGTTCGTTCTGTGTTGTAGAATTCACACTAAGCATTTCAAAACTATAAGTAGTTTCCTATTCATTTTTGAATGTTTTTTATATACTATCGTGTAATGCTTTAGCCACCCATACAATTAACAAGTTATTTTCAAATAAAATATTTAGGGAATAGTTTAATAATATAATTCCATGGTAGAGGAAAAGGGGTCTAAGGAAAAGTACCAAGGTACACATTATTTAAAGACGCTATGGTGACTGGGGGACTACAATTGGCAATGAATTTAGAGATCCTATAGAATTTAGAGATTGTTAGGCAATGCGAGCTGTAAAAACAGAAAAAATAATAGCCTAATAATCATACTGGTTTGCATTTTTCATATGTAATAAAAAATATTAATTTTATCTTTCACCAATAGAATTAGCTGAAAAATTTACACCGTTAGGTAGTTTAAAGATTTTCTCCAACGGCTACCAAAAAGTCCAAACACAGTACGTTGTATTTTGACGTTTTAATGTTGATCTTACAGAGGATTAGGAAAATAATTATATTTCACTTATTAATAAATGTTTTTTCAAGAAAATTCGTATTTATCTTCACGAAGTTAGAATCCATACAATTGTGCTAAAACTCATATCTTATCTGTTTATCATGGCAGCTAACCTGCATACTCTTTTTCCCATGTCAATCACATATGCAATCGGCAAACCCCTTTATTTATAGACAGATGTTGAAACTTGGTATAAATGGGCACAATAAAAGTTTTTTTTATGGTAGAAATTCTTACTATCAGAGTTCCTCTTTGCAGCAAACCTGCATGCTTTTTTCATGTTAAACATCCGGTACCTTTCTAGAGTACCTTCCAAAACATTAGATTTATACTAGAATGAGGAAAACTTATTCAACACAACATCATTAATGTACAATCTAATCATCCATTTCAACTAATTTCCTACATAAAAAGACTGAAATTCTACTGCTGTGATTCTGGAATAATTAATTTTGTTATGTTCTACTTTTCCATCCAAGGTATACGCGGGCTTCCTCCCAGAACCTACAACTTACCTTCACTTCGACCGTTTGAGACTCATCGGAGCCTGCTTGGGCAGCCAGTACGAAGCACACCAGTAGACTCGACAACATGGCGGATAATTGAGGAAACGCGTCGCTTGGAACACTCTTATAAGGCACACACCACCTGACATGTAGCCCATAAAACCTATTGTCTACGGATACGGTTCATTAGCGTGTCTGGTAATATTCTATTCAAGATTACATTGGAACCAATAAGCGAGTTTATATCGGTAGGTAGCTGGCATAGCGTAAAAATTACCCTACACTAATCTAATATATATTCTTAAAACATCCCTTTATAACCATCTGTGAAGTAAACTTATTTACCTGTTACAGAGATTGAAACCCAATTTTTCCTTTTATCCTAGACGACCAATTTGTTACAAAAGCATTACGGTTTTAATTCTACGAATTCGACACACCGTGGGGTGTGCTACCGAGTAACCGGTCTCAGTACCTTTAAACTACAGTATAATTTGTGAGTCAAACCCGTTTTCACCACTTAAATGAGTTGTTGTTTTGTCACGAGACGCGCGAAACGACTTGAGGTACTGAACCGTTGTGTACGTAAACAAAGATTCAGGATTAGTTCAAACGAAAATTGCGAGGAAAACAGGTGCTTCAAGGTACGTTAAAAATGCTGTATTGAACTCAATTATGGATATAAGCTAGAGCCAACATATTAATTCAATAATTGATTTTTATATATTATTTAATTTTAATTTCAAAGAAATTCCAATTTTTAACGTCCGCACTATTAAATACTACGTTAATCTGCGAATACCATCCTCATAGTTTGACTGGATCGTTATTCAAAGGCAGTGGTTTGGACTCCACGTTAAACTGTAGGTACATTAGATAAGGCATTGACTGTTGGGCTCATAGGCTAATTAACGAAATCCTGCGTTTAACTGTAGGTCATTTAGATAAGGCATTGACTGTTGGGCTAATAATTAACGAAATCCTGCCCTGTCTAAGGAACATATCAGTCTTAGTCAGTAGCAAGACTACACGATCGCTCTACAACCGTATTACCCTCATCTCGAACTATAGACACTTGGCTTAAAATACTGTACCTTTATTATAATACATATGTAATGGTCTCTTCACGAAACTTAAAAGCTCTAAACACTACATACAGTATATACTGAATAAATGGTATGAGAAACAAAACAAAGTACAATCAAAACAAGTAACTGGCTTACTATTAGGATATGTTTGATTTTGCATTAGATTTTTGACATGGATATGTCTTACTTCAGGGGGTTTTAACAATTTGAACGACAAAAGTTTGAAACATAAGAACAGCTGTTTAAATAAACTCAAAACATTCTCTTTAGATATATCCATGATCACAGGGAAGTTAAGACAAAATGTTTTTGCAATCAAATTGCATTATAGGATAATTTTATAGACAAGGAAACTAACATCATTTATTAGCAGTGACCCAAATTAAAGCAATTATTATTAATTTTTGTTACTGTTATATATATTTACGTTTATTTCACGAAAACAAATGTAAAAATAGGTATTTCTTCTGGAACCTACCTGAAAACTTGACTACAAGCACTGTGTAGGACGGAAGCCGAAATACAACAAACTTAGAAATCGCTGATGCGGTAAAACAAAATTGTTGTTTGTACAAGTTCTGGCGTCAGATTTCTGCACTTCCTGAAATAAAAGGTCTCGCCGAATCTTACATCCCATTCCCGGATTAGGTTATAAGCTTCCGTCATTCAACCTCATTGACCCGGTATCCGGTCTTGTATTTATCTGGTTCCCCCTCTTCCCCTTTCATAACCCGTTCTTGCAACCCCCCAATCGTGTATCGCTTCACTTCTGTTCAACCCGTAGCAGATCATACTCAATATAAATTTGTTCAACTCTCCAATAATTGAAAATAAACTTTTATACTATATGATGAATAACTGTTTTTTATTTTGCCAAGAATCTGACACCGATAATATTAAAGAACAAAATTGTTTACGTAATAATTTATTTTTACAAGACATATTTTGTTTCTGTTGAAACTAAAAACAAAATTTTGTCAACCCATTATGGTCTGTAGATCTTAAAAAGTATTCACATGTTCTGGAAAATGTTTGTATTTACTTTCCTGTGGGACATAGGTTAGGTAATGGATACGTCTAAAGATAATATTTTCAGTTCCTCTAAACAGCTTTGATTATAACTATTTGAGAACGCCGTTTTAAATTGTTGAAGAATCCTCAAACGTGAAATAATTCCATAAACAAGTAATGTCTGTAAAAAAGGAGCTAATTGCATAATATCTGTCAAGAGAAAATAATGGTACCTCAATTTTCTTGAAAAAAATATATTATTTTATAGTTTTTTTAAATAACACAGTAAATACAGTGTATTCCACAGTATATATCAAACAAATTTAAATATTTTTACAGAAGAAAAACATCAGGTAAGTAAGATAAATAATCATAATTCATTTATTCCCATAGGGCATCACCGAATGCAAAATGTTTTCAATGTTAACAGCTTGTTTGTTCAGGTGTTGACCTGTGTAACACGTATGTTTTGACATGGATATTCCTTAGCTCTGAGGGGGAGTTATCATTTTGTAGGATGAATCTTTGTAGCGAAATATAGTTATAACGATAGCTGTTTAGAGGAACTAAACCATTCCTTTTGAAATATCCTTGGTCTAACCTATTTCTCACACAGGGAAATAAATACAATCTTTTTTTATTCAAATCACTTCAACTAATGAATAAAAAATGTGTAGAGAGCTACAAAATGATTGCAATAAAAAAAGCAAAATAGAAAAACGAATGAAATATATTTAAATAGTTTAGTGAAAATAAGACGCCATCATTTGGTGTGGTTGTGCATAGGATTCCAACAATATCCTTCTTAGAATATCACGATAAATATATTCTGTAACCAGTTTTTTAAGAGCATAACTCAATTACAACCAAAAAGTGGCATTTTCAGTTCAAATACCTATTTAAATAACCTGTAAATTTGTGAAACTATAATTTATATTTTTTAAGTAGTTATTCCTTTTTATAGAGCAATTTATAATTGATTGTTTTTTATTCAAATTGATTTGCCTGATAAAGATTTTTTGTAGAGGGATCCTTAACCTAAGAATGTTTTATTTCATTTTAGATTGTTGCATTACTGAATCACATGGAGTAACTTATAAGAGGTAATTTACCTTATGTAAGCCTTGTGATCATGTGCAGTAGTTATACCAGTGCTACGTGTTTCGATGAGTTATTTCATCATCTTCAGGTTTAAAACATTGACGAGACAAATACTGGTCAATATCAGTTTTGTATTTAGCCTAGCATAGCTACTGCACAGGATCACAAGGCATAAATAAAGTAAATTTCCTCTTATAACGTTTTACTATTTCAGGAAACTAAAATCCTAGAGCGCATTAGTCGCAAAATCTTAAGTAAACTTCAAACTGAATAATACAAGACAGAATATAAAACGTCTGCTGTAAAAATGTCTAGTTAGTTTCAAATGTTTTTAACCTATGTAAGTTGAAAACATTTAAAAAAAACTGTAAATTTGTTTCGTATTTTTCAATTTGAATTTGTTTGAATTAATTAATTGTAAAACGAAGATGTCAATTATCATAAAATGAAAATGGCTATGTTCATTTGTTAGGTAACATACCTACGTTATTAATACTCTATAACTTATTTTTTACAAAAGATAAAGAAATTAATAATTTTATAAGTCAAAGAAATAGACTTACAAAACTTGTATTTAAGTGGTTTTTATAGTATTTACTTTATAGTTTTTTGTACACATTAACATCTGGATTAAAAAAATCTATAATAAAAAGTCTATATTGTAGTCTTCTTTACCGACACAAGCTATTCTCAGTACAGACGCCAGCTGCAACCTAGCGGTGGTTGCAGACACTACTAGAAATGGCGTCGATCCGCAGAACTACTGGCTATAAGTAGTTCGCGTCTTTGCCGGCAGATCGCTCTGCTGCCAAGTAAATTGTATTTAAATCTTTAATATTTTCATCTTAAACATCCCACTAATACGTAACTATATTATATTAAAAAAGCGAAAGTTGGTAGAATGTTATTTTTGAACTTAAAAATTGCGTAAAATCATAAGTCATTGTGTAAAGAATTGACTCTTATACATAAACTGTGTGATATAAATTAAAGGAGTCGATACAAAGATTTATAGAATCATGTCTACAGTAATATTAACATATTAATTTTAATAATAACATAAAATACTTATGTTAAAAAACAAACGAAAAATTTTCTAAAATTTAAAAAGTGTAAAATATGGTTCTTTAATTCCCGGTAAAGTTCATAATTGTTTAGGGATATGATAGCTTAGGACAAAAATAATTTTATTGTTGAGAAAATACTTATTCAACATCAACTGTCTGTCTTCAGTTCTGAAACTGTCTATAACTGAGGAACTGAGACTTCGTAATCATTTGAGGTGGATACAATAATTAATGCACTTTACTTCAAACATAAAACTATAATACTAATAACGAACATTAAGTAAATTTATTGCACGTTAGGAGTCATGTGACATAATACCAGTTTCTATGTTTATAGGTCCTTCTGAAACGTTAAACTTACATGTATTCACTCTACCCGTGTAATTGTAAATAGTGAAAATCTAATTATTACATAAAGCAGCAACTTCACTGGTTCAAATCTTGGAGCGACATATTAAATTTCTGTTCATTTACCGATGACTATTTTTGTTAAAAAATTATTATTATATGGATTTATAACTGGGGTGGTGGCGTGTTCTGTAATCTAGCTACTTGGAGGTCACAAATAATTGTGTAAAGTTGTGAGTGATGGTTGGTGGATGTAGTGTTCTCTTGTGTGGATTAACGTCCGCACTATTGAATACTACGTTAATCCACAAAGACAATTAGTTCGTAATTCAGAGTCACTGGTTTGGACTCCACAGATATGACATTGACTGTTGGGCTATTAATTAACAGTTCTGTCTAAGGAAGTGTCAACCTTAGTCGGTAAATAGACTAAAACATTGCGCGACAATCATCTTACACGTATTTCTCATTAATACTTGTCTTAGAATACCTGAACAAGTTTCCATTTCTGTAACTAACTTACTAACCGTGTTTAACTCACGACACAGGCCCTAGACATCAATAATATTAACTCGTGCATTTCACTTAGATGTTTTGTATAGGTCATATTAAATTTTCATACATTTATCTTTGTACACATCCATTTTAGCACTACCACTATAAGGCTAAGCCCCGCATCACTTGGCTAGGCAGTTTCTCGACAATGTTCCCTCTTTATGACAAAATGGCGGACGCTGCTCGTTAAAAGGCCTGTGACAACTGCCTTCCGAAGATAACAGGCTCGTAAACCTAACTGTTAAAGTGGCAGTCGTTTTAAAATAACTGTTATTTTATCACAGGAATACGTTCCATGGAGGATCGAGATATCACTTTGAAACCTGCAAAGGTTGCAGAACAGAATAGAATAAACGGTTATTATTATTATGAAAATTGTGATTTATTACTACAACCTTTATGGTGTGTCGATTAACATGGCTGTTAATAAAAAACAATTTAAGAATCTTAAATGGAATAAAAATAAATAAAACATTAAAATCATAAACGTATAACAGGCTTCATACCTTTCAGTCTTGATCTTAAATGTTTCTGAGTTTATTACTCCATCAACAGGGAAGAGAAATCTAGACGTGTCACAATTACATCACATTAATTTATTTATACTTTGTTTGACATTCATTTTTGGTGATTCATTATTTATGTTATTTAGTTTTTTATGGACAATTCCCATCACGATTTAAGGAAAAAAAGTTTCACGACGTTTCGGGATTTGAAATCTGAATTCATCCTAAGGCGAGCTTGAACCTAGGACAGTACATAAATCCGGACTGAGCCAGTATAAATCTGAAAAAGGTTTAAAGCGACAGAAAAACTTACAAAGAGAACGTTACGCAGACAAGAAAATTCAACAATTCAGTTGTGTGAGTATTTCTTTTGAGTGAACGCGTTTTGTTTCTTATGGGTATTGGTGCATGGTATTGTTTGTTTTTCTGCCATTTTTTAGCCATTTTATTTTTTTTCTACTGTTAAAAGGATTGGATTAGCCCGGATTATATACTAATCCCTTTATATTTTAGGTTATAGATCACCTGAGGATTGTTCAGATTACAGACCCTGAAGCGTTGTGAAACTTTGTTTCACTTAAAATTGAGATGGAAAATGTCCTGATAAAACTAAATAGCATAACTATATGGTAAATAGAAATCATTTTGAGTATATTACAAGAAGAATGCTGTAAAACACTTTGCTAAGATAAAAAAATATTACAATATTTTCCCACAAAATTATATGCTATACAAAACTTAATAAAGAATTATAAATATAACTACAGTTGCACATATATTTGGATTTCGAGTAGAGTATTGTAATATTATGTTACGTAGTACATTTGAGTAAGTATTTTTTAGACGATTTGGGCAAAGCTGTTTTCTAGTGCAGGCTGATTTGAGAGAAATATTCGTACAACGTTACACTAATTGGGACCAAATAAAGTTATTACTCATTGTTATTCGTTTGCGTAGATGTTTCCGGCACAGAAGCTTAAGGTGAGTATCTGTTCCGATAAGTAAGAAGTTGCTGGATTGAAACAATTGGCCGGAGACTCCCGTCAAATCTTGAGCGGTGAAGTCTTACTGTCCTATGTGACTTCCGCCACTTCGGTAACACACAGGTTATTTATTTATTTATTTGACGGAAAACCCTTTTTACAATGAAATAGTAAAATATGAATATAAGTAAAAATATAAGAATTTAAATACATAAATATAAGATATAAGAATTTAATACAATAAACATAAATATAAGAATTAATATATAAATATAAGAATTAAAATACAATAAGCACATAGTGTACAGTACAAAGCAGATACTTAATAATTATTAAGCAAAACAATGCAAGAATGAACAATAACATTAAATAAAATATACGGGAATAACAACAACAATAAACTATAAACTATTAAAAAATGTTGTAACAAATATATATGCAGCTAACGTTAACACATAAAGTTATAGATAAATAATAAAAAGTAATTTATAAAAGGTAGTTTATAAGAAAAAAAGTTATACTAAACATTGGTGTTGGTGTTGGCCATCAGGAGACTTCTTCTAATAGTAACAGGTATTAGACCCATGTTTATGGGCAGTTTAAAAATGTTTGTATTTACTTCCCTGTGGGAAATAGGTTAGATTATGAATATGTCTAAAGGGAATCTTTTCAATTCCTCTAAACAGCTGTCATTTTATTACGTCACTAACCAAATTATGTCCATGTTTCAAATTTCGGTCACGCAAATAGCCAACCCCCCACAGCTAAATCATCTATATCAAAACTCCGTTTAATTTAATATGAATACAAACACAATTCATTATTCGGATATAGAGTAATAATTATCTCTGATTGTTTTCTTGGAATAACCTGGAACCTATTTATAATTTGTTACTCTAACTTAATAACGGTTTTCATTGATCTAATATCCTAATATTTTAGACTGAAGATATCAGATGTACAACGAATTTTTTGGAAATGTTTTGGGATTTGTTTAAAATTTGTAAACGTTCCATTAAAGATAGACAGTAGTTGTTCGTTGCTGACGCTCCAAGTAGCACCAACACAACAGTTTTATGAACACCACCGTCATAAGCGATATAAAGATGTCTATAAAACATTTACTATCATCGTATCACCGCCTGGCTCAAGCACAGATTATTAAAGGATTGGAGATAAAACACCAAGTCAGATTTAACAGCGCTTTTCATTGTTAAAGTGTTGCAAAACAGTTTTTTTTTAGTTTTTAAGGTATTTTATAAATTACCTTTGCTCACGTATTAAAACAACAACAATCAAATTACGACTTATTTTTTTAATCTTCAACATGTAATAATGCTACGTATTCCGCCATTTTACTGAAAGTTGAAAAATAGTGTTTTATACTATACTTAACTGGATGATGACCCTAACATTTATATGATTAAACCAAAAAGCTATAAATCAAAGTTGATGTATGGAGGTATTGGAACATCACATTTAAACCCATTTCTATTGTCTAAAAATCAACCATCAAAGCCGTTTATTAATGTGCAGGTGATTCCCAAATAAGTTATTTTCTAAAACAAAATTACTTTTAATCAGTTAGTTAAATTTCAAAATACAATTCATCAATATACTAGTAAATGAACTGTTATCACCCATAGTTGTAGAATCAGAAATACTGCCAACGTTGTAGTTCAGGTACTCACAGCAGTAAAATCAATTCGTCATTTAAATTCGTTCTTTATATCTAAAACTTTTTTGTGACGAGTAAAACTAGTAATATAAGTGACGTCATATAGTAATGAGAATAGCTTTGTTCATAGTGATAACATTTGATATAGTTCTCATTGAGCATAATATTCAAATTTAAAACATTATTATTATTTGAAAAATTGTGATAATTTTTTTTCTTTCAGTATGTTTTATTGACCAGCAGTTGCGACTTCTCCTGTTTTGAAAACCAATCTAAATTTGAAATTACACAGTTATGCAAATAACGTTTCATCAAGATAATAAAATGGGATCTTCATAATCCCTGACATAGTGCAAGTCTGGTGATATGAAGGAGGGGGTGTTAGTGACCGAACAGCTGTTACTAGCAACCAGCTGACGGCACCTCTGACTTTTACAGCTTCAGCCCCTGTAAGCGACAGGCTTAGGCCACCATCCTACGGTGGCAGTATGGTAATTTTATGTCTTTTTATCGGTAACAAATTAGCCTAGAAAATACCTTTTGTCACCAAAGGCAATCTACATTCACTCATACTTTCGCGTCCAATATGTATTACGAGTTCAAAACAAATGCATATTTGACACACATATTTTTCTGTTAAAGTTTTGTAAATATTATATTCAATAAAGGTTACGATTGGGTCTAGTTTGGTTATATTAGTTTAGTTTGATTTTTACCTTCCTAAATGATCCTGAAAAACCTTTTGTAACTGGTCAAAGAATATGAGGTAGTTCTATAATGTGTATTATATGTTTGACACGATATGTCTAAGAATTCTTGTTAGTGAATTTGTTAATATAAAATATAAAAATTTGGAATGAATCATTTGTTTTTACCAATTTTTAAAATCCAAAGGTCAATATACTTGACTGGGACGGTGGCGACGCCCTGTAATTCAGCTACTTGGAGGTCACGAATTGTAGATAGTTGTGAAGGATGGTCGGTGGATGTAGTATTCTCTTGTGTGGATTAACGTCCGCACTATTGAATACTGCATTAATCCACAAAGACCATCCTCATAATTAGACCAATTCGTAATTCAGAGGCCGTGGTTCGGATTCCACGTTAAACTATAGGTCCATTAGTTGCCATCGGCTGCTGGGTTATTAATTTACAGTCCTGTCTAAGGAACATGTCAGCCTTAGTCAGTAACAAGACTACAAGGTCGCGCCACAATCATCCTACATTCAATCCTCATTCATACTTGGCTTAAAATACCTACCTGGGTAGGTCACCATTTCAGTTAAAAGTATAAAGTATAAAGCATAATTTAAATAAAATATCTCTGCTACGCATATTTATTTTAGAGTAACAATTTTCTAACGAGACACCAAACAAGTACAGATATTCTAAATAGTTGAATGTGGCTGCTTCAAAGTAAATTCTTGAACAATGTTAGGCACCTACTATTTTAGAGCAGGTTAAAATATACAGTGACATTAGGTACAAGGAAGCACAAAGGGAAGAGTTATGGGAAGTCGCAGTCGTAGACAAGGAGATTTATAGATCACGTTCTTGCTGCGGGCTTGTAGGACTGTGGACGGCTGAGGAGTGGCGAGCCGAGGGCGCAGAGCACATCAGCTGACGGATGGGAAAGGAGGGAAGGGGGAACGGAAACGGATATATTAATGTAAAAGTTTTTTGTTCGTATATAGATATAAAGAGTGTTTTAAAGCTCCTTGGATACATTAGATGGGTTAAATTTTTTCTCCGGTTAAAGCAACAAAGCAAAAAAATCCTTGGGCTTTAACTGTTTAAAATAGTATTCATTGAACAATTATACATATTTACATTGGTTGTTGTCTTTCAGAAAAAAGCTATTAGCGTATGTTACATAGCAAGACTTAAGTCTGGGACCATGTTACCTTTTTAATTTTGAGGTGCCTAGAGGGATAAAATAGTCGTTAAAGAATTTATGATATACCTGTATATATTATTTTATTTTATTTTTTCCATTATTATCTATATTTTTGGATGTAACTTATATTAAATTGATTTATATAGCTGAGTTTAACTGCGGTATCCCGTATACTCTTTTCCCATGTTGATCAAATAGAAGATAGGCAAACTTCTTTATTTATGGACATTTGCTGATAGAACTTTGTATAAATGGTCAAATTAAAGATCTTTTACACTTATACATGCTTACTTTCTGAGTTCCTCACAGCAGAAAACCTGCATACTCTTTCCCATGTTAATCTTATAGAGAATAGACAAAATATATTGTTTTATTTTATCGATGGATATAGATAAAAACTTTCCATATATTATTATTATTGTTATCACATTGATTTTAAATTCACAGGTCTGCAGTGATGGTGGAATTTTGGTTTATTATTCATTCATCCTAGATAGATATATTTTTATCTTAATTGACATCAACAATAGGAACGTACTACCTAATACTAAATCAAAGACTATAAATTCGTTCCATTTATTTACGGTGCAATGCACTCAAAATTCAAGCGTATTTTATAAACATGAAACAACTGTAAAACAAAGATGCAAAAAATGACACATTTGATAAATAGACTGCGCTATTGTGGCATGCTTGCGTTGCACTATTATATCGTAGGATAGCGGTAGAATGCATTTTTGAGATATGTTGATGTTTGTACTTTGACGTTATCACGGTCGCTACAGAAAAGTAGGACACCAGTATTATATTAACGTATTTTCCAGAAAGACGACATTCTTATTTTATTTAGTATTTTATATAATACGTTATTGCACAATTGTCAAATGGCTATAAAGTGACACCTGGGCCCTCTTGCACAATTTCACTAATAATATTAATCTTTTAAACTAGTTACAAGTGCAAACTTACAAGTAATCAAATAAAATCAAATCAAATCAAGTACTAATCTCCT
This sequence comes from Nephotettix cincticeps, assembly GCA_023375725.1. NCBI lineage: Eukaryota > Metazoa > Arthropoda > Insecta > Hemiptera > Cicadellidae > Nephotettix > Nephotettix cincticeps. Next base: position 14,486,097 of record CM041788.1, on the reverse strand, counting down.
AAGATCAAATTAAAATTTTACCAAAGTATTAGAGTGAACAACGCCAATATATTTCCCAATTTCTACTAATTTACAATTTATTTTTTACAATTGCTCGTAGATGGTCTTGCGTATCAATAAGGCTACTAATAATATTAGTTGGAATTTACCAAAAATTTCATAGTAATTACAAGTGAATTTTACAAAATGTAATGCACTGTATAATGTCTAAAACAGCTTATTTTTATTTGAATCGCTTTATTAAATGTGTGTTATTATTAAAAGGTAACTGTTTTAAAGTGTTATATGGTTATCGTTAATAAATATAGAATTTTTCTTTGTTTTGAAGTAACTTAAATTGAGTTTTTAAAATTGTTACTGAGAGAGTTTACTTATAACAAGTATTGTTTATCGTTGTGAATTTTATTTTAACTGTACGATTAAATACAATTTACCTCACTAGTAAATAAAACCACTAATCCCTAGACTAGTAGAAAATTATTAGTAAACACTTGTAGATTAGTAAATAAATTAACATTGGGCAATCGGAGATTATAAATTTTACTAATAATGTTAGTATAATTGTTAACTTATAAATAATTACTAAATTAAAGGTTGTTGATTGTGCAATAGAATATACAAAGTTATTAGTTATAATTTGTAAAAATATAAGTTTTATTCGTGGATTTAATTGTAAATTATAATCTACATTTTTGTAACTGTGCAATAGAAAACTATTAATAAATGAAAAAGGAAAACTTATTTTTCCCTTCAATTATGTAGTATTAGTTTTTATGTTATAAAACGTCTTTAATTAGTAGAGTTATTTTTACATAAGGATGATATTTTAATATGGATTGACATTCAACGATAAATAAAAACAAAGTAACCATTTTCAGCTGGTTATTTATTTCTGGTAAATTACTTAATAGAACACGGTAAAAACATTTTGCTAATCACACTTTAAACTGTTAAAGCGTCAGTTAAAAATCAGTTTTAAGTATTGATCCTTTAAAGAGAAGTATCCATCTTCAAATGGTAAACAAAAACAAAATTTCACAAAAGTATGTGCTCCATTTTTTCATGGATAATTGGTATTAAACAACTTTTATACAGTTATAGAGAAACGGAAAATATTTTTTGGGGTATGATAATTATAAATAACCGAAAACACAATGATTTTAAGCAATTTACAGACAAAAATTTCATTTTATTTTTGTTGGTAGTATGTTTTCATGTAAAAACTTGTATTCGACGTAGTAGGTTGGCACCACTGAAGGGAAGGAGTGAGGGTTTCCAACAGAGGTAACGACGCCTGTAAAGCTGCGATTTACAACCAATCTCTATCATATTAGGTGGCTGCACTGCTGTCTTGGGACGCGACGCTTTATACTGTCGTGATCCACGTTTATATTTGTGACCTTCTCAAGACAAAGTCACTTGGGATAGTCGTATGGATTTTAAACATATTGCATCTTATAACATACGCTTTCTTATTCTGTAGTCATTAAACATTTGTCATTGTGTTGTGATTTGTCTCAAATCATTAAGAGTCTGCATCAGTGGTAGCCATCTTGGATTTTAGTCCCGTAAGAGCAATGTTAAATTCTGGCGCCTATATCTCCTCAAACTATTGTCATAAATTAACGGAAGAGGTGTCAAATTAAAGGTATTACAGTCCTCCAGGGCACCACCTTACAGAACTTCTTATTTTCGCTCTCAATAAAAAAAATAATGATTTATTTTGTAAAATATTCCTGGATTTTTGTTTTTATATCAAGTTAAATTTTTGAACATATTAAAAGGTCATGCCCTTAAGCCACATCTCATCAATGTACTTCCAAAGTTTTACATTGATACTTTGATAATTAACGCCACTACAGACGCCAAAGTGAAGGAATGTTCCGCTAGAATTTAACATTGCACTTATGGGACTAAAATTCAAGATGGCTACCACTGATGCAGACTCTTAAATAGAATTACTATGTTATTAAAACGTCTCGAAAATGATTTTATCTTATCAATTCGATCTATGTTTTTTTATACGTTTGTTAACACAATAAAATATTAGTGAATCTGTAAAATTGAGCCATCAAATTACAACAATAACTTAACTGTAGTAAAAAATGTATATATTTACTTACCTGTTGTTAGATAATGGATATTTCTAAAGGGAATGTTTCAGTTCATCTAAACAGCTATTCTTATAAGCAACCTATGACGTCACTAACCATATGACATCACAGTTTCAAAATTTGGTCTCGAAAATTGCCAACCCCCCTCAGAGCTAAGACGGCTCCATTACAAAATAAAATAATTAAAAAATGTAATATAGATCTATTTAGGTTTACAATATTTATTTATTTATTCTTATTATATTGTGTAGCATAATTCACGTCATATTTCAGTACTTGTATGTGTCCTTGTTTTAAATCTTGTTGAAATTCATTTTCTATTTAATAATGGTTAAGAAAACTCAATAACCTCTATGTGATACGTGAATGTTTTCTGAGTGCGACCACATTTATTTGCATAATATATGAGTTTCACTTGTGTATAATAAATAAATCATGCATAGATCTACCACACCGTTACATGCCCGTTTTATGGAAAATAAATAAATAAATACCAACTGGATGTAAATTAGTTTAATAAATGGTATTGGAAATATCAATATATAATACAATTAATTGCTACAAACATAAAAAATGCAAATAAAAAGTTTGATACAAATAGGTTGATACAAGTTGATAATAAGTTGATACAAATAGGGGCTATTATTAGAAAGTTAGTTTTTTTAGAACTCTTTACACTTTTTGGCTACTAACTTATTATAGCATTTCAATTTAATTTAAATATTAGCCTTCACTACCGCTATTGTAACTATAAGGTGGAATAAAAAAACATTAGTTATTTTAAAACTTGAAGTGTTGAGCGGACTCAAAACTTAAATCATTAAGTAGCCTAGTTACATTATTTTATATAAACAATATATTATATAAATCTATTTTCTGAAAAATAAAGATAAAATCTCCAATTAACGATGCAACTTAGAAATTGGTGTTTTCAAATTTACAGATTGCAGAAAAAACTTAGTTTATAAAAATACAAGAAAAATACCAAATGAAACTTTAAATACTTTTTATCGTGTATCAAAATAAAACAAAAATTATTCATTTATAAAAAAACTGGACTTTATGTTATATATGAGAAAAATTAATATTCCTATCAAAAAGTGATCGCTGATATATAGAAAAACTTCAAGAAGTTTATATTAAGAAAGTTGCTCTCCTAAAGACAGAGCTGTTCGACATTGCTCTTATACTTATCCACAACCTTGCTTTACACATCTCTAGGCGTTAAACTGTTTTACTATTAAAACTTGAACCATTCCATGTAAGATTGTTAACACTTTATAAAACGTTAATAATGTGTTAAAATAGAATAAGAAAATTATTAAAAAAATTAAATATTAAGGCTACAAGATGTCTTATAATTAGAATGGTAAACTCTAAAAAACGTTCGAAATATAGGTCAAAATTACAAGAAAATTTAGAGGAAATTCTTTTTCCGAAAATGACCCGAAAGATATGTACCATTTTTTGTTTGTATACAACGATTTAAAAGAATCGGTCAGAAAAAAAACTTTAATTTGTTTGGAATTTAAAATGGCGGTTATATTAACTTATTTCTAACATGTTTGTACGGCAGACCAACCATTGCAATACAAGACATTATCAAAAAATGTTTGTATTTACTTCCCTGTGGGAAATAGGTCAGATCATGGATATGTCCAAAGGGAATGTTATAAGTTCATCAGAACAGCTGTTCCTATTCTTTTATATTTAAAATTCAATACAATAATAGTTCTGGTAGTTTCTATGGAAACCTGTTACACGTTTTCCATCTTAAAAATCACTAACACCCCCCCCCCAGAGCTAAGACATATCCATGTCAAAAGAGTTTTTTAATAGTAAGTGTTTTTGTTTTTTTTTACTGTTTTCACTCATTATCGGTTATAAGTTTAAAATATCCATCATTTTGAAAATTTACATTTTGCCAAGTTTAATTCTTTATACTGGAGATATTTGTATGTGAACATACTTACCCTGTTTTATAAAGATTAGTTAGACATTTATGAAGATAGTAATTATTCTGTAAAAAACTCAAAATGTCGGATTTCTGGGCAACGAAGTTTTTTTTGGGAAAAGCATATTTTTTATTTCCTCTCGTTTTTGACCTCGGTAAACTTCGGGACTTTACTTACGGGACACCCTGTATAAAAAGGAATTAAAAAGTATGTATCAAAAACATAAGTTAACTATGTTGTATTTTTTACGTTCCTTTGGGAATATTGGAAGTAGCTGAGTATTTAGATAAGGACGGTCTAGAGTATACACAGAGGTCCTTTGTTCGACGTAGAGCACAAATATGAAACTCACATTTCCTTTTTTGTTGTGATAAGTGAGTTTAAGTGTTCCTGTAAAGTCGTGTTCAATATTTTTAACATTTAAAAACTGTATGGTAGATTTTTTACATAAGCATTTATATATTTTTTTACATAATCATAGCAATCACACAATTATGTTTTGTACGGATTTTTTAACCTTCTTCCTACTATTGAACCTAGATACGTTCCGTGCTTCAAGCACAACAATAAGAACATGTCTAAGCTGAGGAGTAAGCGAGTGTTAGCAATTTGCAAGACGCAAAACGTGTAACGTTAGTGACGTCGTATGTTTATAAGAACAGCTGTTGACAACATATCCATGACCTATGATTTTTAAGTGTCACATACTCGTGTTGAATAGTTCTGAAGTTAATGAGTAAAATAAATATTATGTAAGTTAAATTGTCTATTATTAAAACTGATTACTTGCTAAAACAAAAAAAAACAATTATAAACCAACAATTCAGTTCATTTCGCCTTTGAGGAGCAATCAACTGATAAATGACGTTTCTCTTTGTAAGGGTGATACACTGCGCAGCTGTGTATACTGTACTGTTATGTACTGTAGCATTGTTGAAAGGCGAGTAATTTATAACATAAAGAAGTTTCCGTAGAAGTTTTAAAGGTAAGCATCACCAGCGATAAATAGAAGTTGAATCTGCATGCGACACCGACAAATGAGTGTTGGTGAGGGAAGAGTCGATCGATTGATCGATTTATAATAAGAGTTTGATCACTCGATGGTTCTGTATCGATATTGAGCAACTTTGACTGTTCCTCGCAGATGTTCTTAGGAGTCTTGGGACGAACAACTTTACATAGCGCAGTCTCCTGCCTCTTCAACAATACAGGGTTTACATTAAATTACGGCGGGGTTTAACAATAAAGAACGGAAAAATACAAAAACTATTTGTTTTGTTGGATTCTTGTGACAGAAAAGATGTTATATATAGTTAATTAACTTAAATATGGCTATTATTTCTTTCTCTACGGAATTCCAGACGATAATTCATTTCAGCTCGCATGTTGTGCAAAATTTACCTTGATATTTTTAAGAGTTTTTTCTTGATCGAAATATATGTTTAAAAATACAACAGGTTTATTTAATATTATTAATTATTGTAACAACAACTTTTTGTAATTAGTGTAAACACAATTTTTTGAAGTTACAATATGGAATATTGGATTTTATCTTATACAGTATTATGTTTATACACAGGTAAAACCACAATATTGTTTTTATGAAAGTTTTGTATTTATAAAAATAACTAAATTCTTAAGAGTCTTCCCCACACTGGAGAAACACGAAAAAAACATGCCTGGGCATTCCCTTACTCTGAATGAAATGAGTAAAGATGTAATGTTAAAGCCTTTTTTGTCTTACATATGAATGTAAGGGCCCTCATACCTGATATGTTGGAAAAAAACAATTTTGTAAGTACAAAATTGGGATGTTTACTTTTGAAATAATTAATTTTTTAAGAATTTTTAGATAAATAACAAAGCATTATTATGTATTTTTCTTTCTAATATTGTTTTTTTATCTCACTTACAGGAGAAACTGTGTGTCATTCCACTAATACTGTTTATTAAACGTAACTTATTCTTTCATTTTACAACTAATAAATTAATACGACATTTTTACCTGAACCAAATTTCTTAGGTTCTTCTGTTCAAGAATGTAAATTTAAATGTTTACTTTTAGGTTCATAAGGTTGAGAAAGTAATGTATAAGAAGAAAGACAATTGATTATGTAAACGAGAAGCATCTGAGAAGAGGTGCAAATGAATCACACCAAGGCTATTAAACCAACAAAGCTTGGGACAAATTCCTCCGGAGAAACAGATTTCTTCCATTCATCTTCTTACTTCTTCTTTTCTTTGAATTATTTTCGTAACAGTAAACTAAAATTGTAAAAATAAAAAAAAACACTTGTCCGTCTAAGTAAAATTTATCATTGAATTTGATTACTTTAGTTTTTAAACTTAATTTCAAATATTTTACAAAGAAATGTATGAAAATTATGGAGCTTTGTTCAAGAAAAATGTCCTTGGTATGAAATTAAAATATACTGTGAACAATTTATACAAAATTTTAACCTGAAGTTGAAATCAGTTTTATGTAATTTTTTTATGGAACCACATCTTAAAATTCCCCAAAACCTGCTAAGAAAAGTCAGAGACATTTAATTAAGAGTTTTGTACGTTATGCATTGAGTTAAGATGCACTGGAGTTTGCCAATAAATAAATATTCGTTGAAACCAAATAAAATATTGGGAACGGTCATAGGGAATTTAGGTTTTTAAATCTTCCAATCCTACTTTTTTTGATTTTTAATTGTGCAGGAGATATCCTGATAGTATAAATATGACATTATATCAAGCCACTTTTTGCTAGGGTCAAATTATTTTACCTTCGACTTAGCTCTCAAGTCAGCTCTTCACCACTCTTCCATCATCTATACTCTTAGCGTGCCCAAACCACCATAGTCTTCCAATTAAAATTCTTTACTGTACTATTTCGTAACGACAATTATATAAAATAACTGAACTTATTATCATCTTTTTATGTCGATGATATTGCAAATTGACCATAAAATTTCCAAATATGCTAAATATTTATCATACCGACACAAAACCGATGCTCCTTCAATGGCTTCAAATTACAAGTAACTATTATCTCAAGCAAAACAAACATTATTTAGCTACATAAACAAATAAAACCTTTTTTGTCTGCTAAAACCGTTCTTTAAGTCACAGAAAAGTAATTATTTAGCAAGTCTGTGTGAGTATTGTGTTTGTATATGCTAAGAGCTCAGCTAAGAAGTCATCGGAATCAGAATGCTCATACGTCATTTCCAGGATCCATAAATTCCCATAATCTCGCGCTGGTTGCCTGTCGCCAGCCGGATGGATTTATTCACTTAGATATCCAACGACGAAGCGCGCTCTAGGGTTCAGATGAATCTTGTACATTTGTCATAACACAATGTAGTCTAGCTCAAGCTGTGTTGCTATGTAGATCCTTCAAACCCTGGTTGAGTAGATTTATTGACAATGTTACTACGATATTAATTAAAACTAGCCAAAGTACTCATTCTTCGCACGGGCTAAAAAGGCTGAAAGGTGTAGGCTCTACTGATACATTAATATTGTTAATTAATTCTTCATTGTTTACAAAATGACAAAACAGGAGTGTCTACAACATTTCAAAGTAACATATGTCAAATATTGGGAGAGGATAAGGATTAATGTAATAGAGACAGTCGTCGGAAAAAAACTTAAAATCTACCATTCCGCTATTTCAAATAATTCACTAATTTCGATCCAGCAGTTTATCTGAAAAATCAACTTTATTTCTTCTTCTTCCCGAACTGTCAAAATATAGTGCAAACGGATGTTGTCATTAGAAAATGTAAACATTGAAACCTAGGACGGTCACGGCAGCTCTTTCTTCTTCTTCTCCTTCTTCTCGAACTGTCAAATTTTAGTATTCACAGCTGTTGACATTCAAGTAATTTTACGTTTTCATTCTCTAAAAATGTAAACATTGAAACTTAGGACGTTCACAGGGCGTAGCCCGAGAGGATTTTAAGGAAATGAGTATGTCTATGTGTTGCATGAGTTTAGGATCTACCTTTGCCTAAAATTTCAAACCGGTCGGTTCAGTATTTTTTGCATTCACTTGCCACAACAAACCCACAAACAAACCCACAAACAAACATACAGAAACCACCTCTTCTTTATAATATTATAGATAGATGTCATTCAATGACATGCACGCGATTCAAACACTTGACGCAAACTTGATCTTAGTGGATTTAATTGTGTTCATGTATTTTATTGAATATTATTATACAACCAAATGTAGAAATTTTGACGTAACACAACGGGTTCTAACCCAGTTTTTATTTAAAAAATTCAACTGCCCATTAGGATCTGTCAATTGTTCTAAAACCTGTCCAATGAATAAAATACATTGAGGTAACATTCGACTGAGACGGTGGCAACGTCCTGTAATCCAGCTACGTGGAGGTCACGAATTGTGGATAGTTGTGAGCGATGGTTGGTGGATGTAGTGTTCTCTTGTGTGGATTAACGTCCGCACTATTGAATACTTTTAAGCTCTTTATCAGTTTGGTTCGGATTATGTGTTAATTGTGTTATCGGATCAGATTTCAGATCCTGAAACGTCGTGAAACTTTGTTTTACATAAAATCGTGATGGAAAATGTATGCAATAAAAATCAAAATAACATAAATCTAACATCACCAATAATTAATTTCAAACAAAGAATTGTACAGGACGTTACTCACTTTATACATCCACTGATACACTTTATCAGGTACACTTTCTGAGGCATAGTGCATATAAATATTTGATACTAATTTTCAAACCTTATTTTTTTAAGAAGGAATATACGAAGGTCCGCTAATCAATTAAATTACGAATTACTGTGTCACCATGTGTGTCTTTAAGTCACTACAGGGTTTCCTCTCAAATCGAAATCAACAGCAGATGAGTAGTAAGTCATGGATGGAAAATATCAATATAGAAAATTATTTTATCAGCTCGACATAGAATGTCTAGTGATAAACGGAAATGTCCAGAGGATAAGTCGGTCAATGTGCCGCGCTTCGTCGTTTACCTTCTTATCTCTTATCTCTTATCACTGCTAGATTAATGAACTGTCACTGCTGAGTCTCACTAGTGTCATCCCGGGCTTACACTGAGCTCAGATAAATGATTCACCCAGTGTCTAAGCTAATACAGGATGCTCATTCACTCCTTATCTTAAGGAAAAAAACTATTTCCTTGGCAATATGATGGATTAACGCGTGCACTTAGTAACTTAATTTATAATTTAAGACCTCTCAAAAACGGTAGTATGAGCTGTGACATACTGACTACTTAACTATACTTGTTAATGGGGGATTTCAATTAGTGGTCTTCTGTAAAACATATGGCACAAGTTTTGGACGTAACGTATTTTCAAATAAATTAATTTATCTGGATTTCTGTTCAGTTAAAACTATATGGGTATACAATTTGTATTATCCTTAAGATCAACTTTAAATTGTTGTTGGGTGTAAAGGATTTTTAATAAATTTAGTGAAATGATCCATTTCCACGATGTTTGAAAAGATAAGAATTTAGGAACCTTACTTCTATTGAAATGGCTGTATTTTTTGTTAGGAGCAACGTAGAGACCTCTATTTTGCACCATTTTATTTCTCTTTTTGATTTCTATGAAAATTGGGGATCACAAGATGGTAGTTTACATTGCAAAGGGATGGAAAAACTTTTAACGACCTGAATGAGTAAAAACAAGTGTTTTATGAGTTAAGGCCAAGGTCTCACATTGATATATCAGGCCGTTTTAATTATATATCCGGAAGTGTTAGGACATAAAACTCACTTTGTATATATTGTTGGTTGTACTCTAATTTCAGTTGTTTTTTTTATAAAAGGCATATAAAATGATATTTATTAAAGTATTTGTTGTATTTATTTCTCACTAAAAAGGTAAATATATATGACTAAATTTACTATTAGGCTTGTTTCCTCAACAAAAAAGTTTATTTTACAATTAATAATAGGTATAACGAGGATAGCTTGGATTCAACTTTAACAATGAATTTGAATTGGAACTAGGTTACCGTTTTTTTAATGCTCATCCCAAACATTACACGAAAGAAGTAAAAATAGATTCCCTATTTAGAAATAAAATAAATCAAGTACTCATAACACTCGAAATCAAATTTTTTAATAATTAATCCAAATCAATTAAGAAATTAATTATATAAATTTTGCATAAAATGAAATCATTGAAGATTATTAGGTCAATAGAATAAATTGAAATTAATTGTACAGACTAGTTTCCATTTCAATATTTTTTACTTGTTGAACGTTCGAAATTGGTCTATGATAAAAAAATTTACACGACTAACCATTTGAAATTCATGTAGCAGGAAACTATGTATGAACTATGAAGACGATTTCGAGTATAATTTACTATCCTAAACTACAACAATGGTGACTAATTTATTAATAAAGCTGATACACTGATTATCTTGATAGCAATACCCATCACATAAATTACATTCTTGATTTTTTAGTGAAAGAAAAGAATACTGAATAAAATACGTGCAGTTGGAAATTAAATTTTCACTTAGCAAAAAGTGCTAAATGTATTCTCCAGGCGGTAATTACAATATTAAGATTAAGAATACTCCGATCATTAATCTTGCCGGTTTCTTTTACAGCAAAGAAGTGGAGTTTGAAATATGACCCGTCATCACAGCCAGATTTAAGTCTGCTTATCCAGCATTAAAATGGTTCATCAATTATTATGCAATTCATCTAGACTAGAACGATGTTTAATACTATTGGCTAAATTTTATAAACAACTATCTAGACTTTGTCTTAGATTTAGATTTAGATTATTGTAATGGCAACCTACCCAGGCAGTTATTTTAAGCCAAGTATAAATGAGAAATGAGTGTATGATGATTGTGGCGCGATCTTGTAGTCTTGTTACTGACTAAGGCTGACATGTTCCTTAGACAGGACTGTTAATTAACAGCCCAACAGCCAATGGCAAATAAGGGACCTACAGTTTAACGTGGAATCCGAACCACAGCCTCTGAATTACGAACTGGTCTAATTATGAGGATGGCCTTTGCGGATTAACGTATTATTAAATAGTGCGGACTTTAATCTGCGCGAGAGAACAATACACCCACCGACCATTGCTCATAACCATCCACAATTCGTGACCTCCAAGTATTAGGTGTTAGCTTCTGGAAGATTGGGAGGCATTTGCAAAGTCGGTTAAGAACGAGGTCTTGTGGAATATTTTACACCTACAGGAGAAAAGGAATGAAAAAGGTAGGGAAATGTAGGAAATGGAAAGTCTGTCCACTAATAGTATATAGAGAAGTTATTGTTTTCGTAAAATTTTTCGAATTTGAGTTGAGAGTTGATATATCTGTTTTGGGATCCCCTGAATCTAAAAGTTGGTTTCGACGTAATGTCTGTCTATCCGTGTGTGAGTCTGTATGTGTACAGAGCCGAAGCCTACCCTGTTGGTCCGATTTAGATAACATTTGGTATGTATCTACATATTCACCGTTTCTATAGGCATCTTTTTTAGTTTTTTACTACAAAAAAACAATAAAAATATTTTTTTTAATCGACCGAAGGAACTTATTTGTGTTTAAGTAACCTTAATTTACTGAATTTCGATCTTTGAATAAGAAAAAAAACTGTGAAAAATCGACTGAGATTTTGTTTTACACAAATCCACATTTCCAATCCAAATATAATTTATTTATATTTAATCTACATTCAACCATTATTTACTGTTTACCAATGTCATTTTGTTATACATCCCCTTTATTAGCCAAATAAACATACAATTATAAGTGTAGTCAGAAACTTGAACAAGAGCAAAGAACAACTAACTAAAGATCAAATTAGAAAGAGATGTAAATAGAATACACTTTGTAATACTTTTTAATGTAAATTAATTTTTAGTCAGAATTTTTAAAACACCTAATAGCGAATTCACTTAAAGTAGCTAAAAACTAACCCTGATGTGAAAGAACGTTTTCCCATAAAGGGAAGTACAGGTGTAAAACTTTATATTAAGGAAGTTTCGCCCGTCAAATCATGAAATGAATGAAAATGTAATCTCAATATATGAAGGGTTATGATCCATATCATCAACGGAAATTGTTTTCTATAAAATGTTGTTTGTTAGAAAAATAAATGAATATTTTCTCAATAGTATCGTTAAAAACTAAACTTTATAAACCATTTTTTGAGTCAAGAGTACGTGTTATTTATGATATATTGTCCTTTCCATTTAAACATATGAGGCTTTGTCGGATACAGAAATCTTTTGTAATATTATTACTACTCGGACTGGGACCGTAGCGAGTTCTGTAATCCAGCTACTTGGAGGTCACTAATTGTGGATAGTTGTGAGCGATGGTCGGTGGGTGTAGTGTTCTCTTGTGTGGATGAACGTCCGCACGATTGAATACTACATCCGCTAAGACCATCTTCATAGATCGTTTCGTAACGGAGTGGTTGGGACTCCATGTTACACTATAGGAGTCTTAGATATACATTTGATTGCTGGGCTATTAATTAACAGTTCTGTCCAAGGAACGTGTCAGCAACAAGACTACAAGATCGCGCCACAATCATCTTACACTCATTTCTCATTCATACTTGGCTTAAAATACCTACCTGGGTAGGTCACCAGTTCAGTAAAAAGTAAGTAAGTATGTTAAGGTTAATTTATGTTACGCACCGCTAGGGCGCATCTCTGTCGTTAATTCACCTGCTGAGACCCAACGTCTTTAGTGATGGTCACTTGAGATTTAAAAGAAAATTATAAAAAATAAATAATTATGTAATTTTTAAATTGATTTTCTTTATTCATAAAATTATTTTTATAAAGTCGTTAAAACCTTTAATACAAATTTAATAGCACGAATAGAGAAAACTAAACACTCACAATTTCATATTGTTCATGTCGAATGAATATTTTTCAAATTAATATTTGAAACTCTAAATAACTTACAAAATGCTTACCAAATGTCACTAATTATACAAGTTTCCCACAGGAATTTTTGTGGGTCAATACAATTTAGGTATCTCCTTTTCGTTAAAAAAAGGTAAATAAACTGTAAACTGTTCTTAAAGTTACTTTGACAAAATTTAAAATAAAATACCTGGATAGGCCTTTAACAGTAATTTCACAGTTTTCAGTAAGTTTAAAATATAAAACACCATAGCTTAGTTGACCTTTATAAATGTGTTGAAAATAAAAAAAATAATTTTACTATATTAATTTGTCTGTTAAACCATCAGGCACTATTTTTATACATTAAATATTTTTAAACGATTGATTTGAAACTTTGTACGTGTCTTTAAATAGTAAAGATCCAATATATACAAAAATAGCAGGTTATATTTATGCGAATTGTCAAAAACACATATCCATTCCTTGTAGTATTTTTCATCTTCTACCTCCATTCCATAGGCTCTCATAAACTAGTTCCTAGAATCAATCTCGTATCCTATGAGTATGAGGGCTGTAAGGGAAACCAATCTCTGGGACGAGGGTAGTTTTGTTGGAACGTGTCATCTACGTTGTGTTTCTTACAGACCACGTTGGTGGACCGCATATGTTTGAAATCAACCCTTAACCTTAAAATTACCCTTACCCTTCTAAATTTTTCAAACGTGTTTTCTTTTAATTTAAACTATAATAAAATTAAAATATTAGTCATTTTAATCACTAGATTTAGATTTTTACTTTCTTCCCTTATTCATAATATGTGGAGAAAGTATTGTTTTCGTCAAAGCTTTTGAATGTGAGATGCGAGGTGATATGCCCTTTTTGAGGCTTCCTAAATCCAAAAACACGTTTTTTCAGACTGATATCTGTCTGTCTGTATACATACACTGAGACCAGAGAGTCAGATTTTAATAAAATTTAGTACATAAGTGCACTTTGCCTATATCTCTACCATCTTTTTAATAGGGTCATAACTATTCAAAGAATGCAAGGAATGTTTCAAAATAATCGATTGAAAACTACTGAGACATTATATATAAAAAATAATGTGGCGAATCACGGCTAAGTTAAGCTAATACCCCCGTCGCAGCAGACCTGCGTACTCAGCGAATTTCCAAATCAATAATATAATAATAATTATAATATATGACAAGTTTGGTCAAAATCTGTCGATAAACATGAGAATCATTTGCCTATTCTCCATAAGATTAACATGGGAAAGAGTGAGCAGGTTTGCTGCTATGAGGAACGCTGAGAGTAGGCATTTATAACATCAACATTTTTTATTTTTACCTTGTATACCAACTTTCATCAACATCTGTCCATAAATAAAGGAGTTTGTCTATTCTCCATATGATTACATGGGAAAAGAATATGCAGGTTTGCTGCCATAAACAAAAAGATTTTTCTTCTTTAGGTGCCCACAGAATAAAAACAATAGTCGTTAACATTTATATATATACGTAATTTATTTACATTATATATTATTATATCTATTTATATACATATTGTTAAAATATACACAAAAAAAAGAAAAAAACAGTATTTTTTTATTGAAATTTATTAAACGACATGTTTCGTCTACACCTAAGGACATTTTATAAGTTAAAAATGAATGAACTTATAATTTTCCTTATGGTACGATTAACATGTCGGTTTAATAAATTTCAATAAAAAAAAGGGTACTGTGTTTTTAAATGTTTTTTACATTAGTAACAATTATAATAGTAGCCCTCCTTACCTTAAACAAGAAGATTATAAATAATATATATATATTAATTTACACATATAAATATAAATATTACACAAAAAGAAGATCTATGATTTTTTACAAAATTATGAGTCCCAACAACATAAAGCTAAACATCAAGTTTTATCCAAAAATATTGGTTAATAAGTGAAATATTAATTTTTCCTTATCCTCCATGGGATTAACATTGGAGCCTTAAAATACAACGTAAAGCTAAAATCTAAAAAAATTGCAAGCATGTTTAGACTTATTTTACGATGTAAAAATTGGTACTGCAAAGCACGATACGCATTTTTGTGACACCCTGTATTAACATGATAATTTTAAGGTATGGTAGTCAAAACCTTCATAATATCTTTTGAGCGTGAGTTAGGTATTAAAGTTAAACATATTCCTTTATGATAACTACAAGAGTCCAGCCATTTTGTCTCAACAATTACATTTTGAAAAAAAATTATATATATTTCCGTTACGGATAAAAATAATTATCCTACATACCACACAGGTTTTACTGTGATCTCAGCAAAAACAGGGGAATTGAACTAATAATAATTTTCCTATCATCAAACGTGTTATAGTTTACTATAAACATATTCATAATATGTACAGAAATACTTCCAAAATTAGATTTTTTTACCACATTAACGGCAGGAAGCAGACTAAATGAGTTTTTTTTAGATTAAAGGTTCGGAAGACTAGATATGAAACATAGTGAAATCAATGGCTGTTCAATACAATGCCATAACATACCTACTTAATTAATATTGTTCAATTATCGACTCAATTATAATCTCACAAAGTCCTAATACTCTTCTAGTTACCACACCAAACGCAAGCCTTTGATTTAATTCATTACAGGAAGTCCAATTTCCGCGCCGTCATGTTGGTAGCAATTACCCGCATTGTTGCCACCTTACGACTCCTAATGACTGCTAGTTCTGTTTCAATTTACAAACATGACAAAGACACATTTGTGCTTTTGTGAAGCCTCCTTTAGTTGGAAGCTGTTTACGAAAGAATGGTGTCGTATGGAAGAGTTTTAAAGATATAGATTTATTTTTGGGTAATTTCTTTGATATAATTGGATCTTTGTAAATGCAAATAAAGAAAATTGATGTTAATTTTTTCCCACATATTCTATAACATTATTTAGGTCTTAAAATAAATACCTAAAAAAGGTATATTTTCTAAAATCTATTCTTATTTTAGGTAACGAATCAATCCCAATCACAATATACAGCATTTAGTATATATATATCATGATATTTTCTGATATAATGGGGTATAGCAGGTCTGGACAGTATGACATCTTGTAAAAATAGCTTCATTTATCTTAAAATAATAGCCCCACCATGTATGTATATTTATGCTAACTTGGTTTGAATCAAAGAAAATTTAGTTTTAAATCAGAAACAAAATCAACAGCATGAGCACAGTACTAGATATAAGAACAACCGTGTTACACCATATATTACACTACATAAGACATTTAAAAGTCATAATTATCAACAATATTATTTAGTATTATTTAATAAAGTACCTCTATTTCTCAGAAAAGTAGAGAAAAGTATAAATATGTTAGAGTTTTTGTGTACATGCCCATTAAATAAACATTAATTTAAATTTATTATGGACTCTTCCTCATTGGTAGTAAAAACTCAGTGTTGCTTGTTTAATTTATCGTAAAAAAATAAAAAAAACATTGAATTCGGGAACAAATTAAAGGTAAAGAAATGTTGCAACAACGGCCAACACAGTAAATAATTAAAGCTGTATAATGTTTGGGAATTTATTTGGGATCTTTAATTTTAGGCAACATTTTTTTAAAAAGGTACTGATAATAATATTGGGTATTTAATTTAAAATCTTGGTAATTCCTGTCGTATATGGCATGTAAAAGTAGTTTAGTTATATTCCATGGTTTGAACTGTTCATGCTATTTAACGAATTACCTTTTTAAAATGATAACCTAACCAGGTAGGTATTGTTAGCCAAGTATACATGAAAAACGAGTCTATAATGATTGTGTTGCGATCTTGTAGGCTTGTTAGATTAAGTCTGAGATGCCCTTTAGCAGGACTTTTAATTATTTACCACAGCTAATGAATTGATTGAGAAATTCACAGTTAAAGTCAAACCACGATTTCGTGTCTGAATTACAAACTGGTCTGAGGATGAACTTTGTGAATGAACGTAGTATTCAATAGTGCGGACGTTATTCCAAACTAGAGAATGTCCCATTCACCAAACATAGCTTATTTCTATCCACAATTCGTGACCTCTAAGAAGCTGGATTACAGGACACGTAAAATCAAACAAATATACTCATTAATAATAAATATTAATTATATAATCTGCCACACTACAATTTCCATTATTTAGTATTCTAGTTTCTAGGTTTCGCCGAGCAAGGCTGTGTTCCCCATATCACTGGCAAGCAAGACGGGCGGTAATGTAATGCCCATAGATGAGCACGGCCACCATTACAGGGCAATGAGCGTTAGCTAGCCATTAGTTCAGGCACTCGCCGACCGACGGCGCCACTATCTTTGATTACAACGCATCGCAGAATTAGAGTGCGCCGACAGCGACATCTGAACGCGGAACGCACGCATTGTTGCTGCCCACCAGCGCCACCTGGTGGCAGCAGATAGAAACTGGAGTAGCTCACGTGAATGCCGGTGAAGCACTTTACAGAAAACTACCTACGCTCTGATAGGTTTCTGAAATCACCGCAATATTTTGTTGAATTTAATTATTGAAATCCGAACGACGTTAAATTTTACTTATTCTTTACGTAGGATGTGAACAAGGCCCGTTTGACCTACGCGTTACCCATAAACAATAATGCCGACAATTATTTTTTAAATTGTGACTTTTATTGTTTATTCTTGCTGGTTGTTCAAATACACATTGAAACTCATTCGGAATTAAGAGTTTAAATTTGTTTCAAAATATCCATATTTTAGTATAGATTTTAGGAGGGGATTTTAAGTTATAGATATTAATAGGACGGTATTTACCTTTACCCTCACAAAAATTTCAGTGAAATATTTCAATTGTAATTGGAGCAATTTTCTGATGACTGCTCTTAAACAATTAATTGCTTAATCTGAATCAGGGCACAACTTTGAAAAACAAAAGCAGTTCAAGAAAAAACGTCATATTATATGTCGTGAATATATGTGTGAGCAAAAAGTTGATACATCATTCTAGGAAAATTGTTTTGGAATTATATGGAAGTATCATGAGATATCTTGAATTATTTTAACAGTTATATTGTTTCAATGTAGGCTTGAATATTTGTCTACTAACAGATCTGTTAGCACTAACTTAAGAAATATTCCTAAATATATACCTTTATGATAAAAAAGTGATAAAGATTTATTTAAATAAAATTAAGTTTTTTCTGTACATCGTTTACAAACAGTAAACAGTTTTGGTTATGTTTTCGTTTTATACCCCATAAAAAGCAAGACTTATCTTAGTTTGCGCAGGTCTATCTTTTTATAACGGTTCTCAGTGAAAACGAACACACCTACTGTTATAAATAATTTTATCTATTAGCTATATACCTGGTTGTATTTTCTTAATGTTTGAAAATGTTTAAAAATGATTCAGATTTTCTAATTTATCCAATTATTGTAGATTAGTTGTCTAATTTCTAAATTATTGAGCAGAGGATTTATTTTTATATAATCGTTTAACATTAGGTTTCTATTGTGATCATAATAGTAAGTATATTTGCTTCTTAACTCTGGATCATACAAACCGAACAAGGGATGGAATTACCGCTAGATATTTCATATTTGTGTAAATATGTCCAGTATATTAAATTAGGACCTGTAGCTTGTTTGCAGACCAAATAAATAGTTGGTTGAGTAAGACTCATACTTTGTACCTTGTGTAATATGAGGGACAGACTGAAGCGGCGAAACACCTTGACGATAGATTGACGACTCCATTTGCATTTTACGATAACGGCTACCGGTACTGATAAGGCGATAAGACGTCTCCACTCTGAACAGAAACGAATTACTGCTAGAACATCTCATTGCACATTTTATGTTGGCCTAGCTCAGGAAATAGTTTGAGTGATACTTCAATGTAGCTTCCCACTTACAATTTAAAAGTACTATTTTATTTACATTGTTATAGTGGAAACTTTCCACAACGATTAGTAAAACAGTTTCAAAACATTTTGGTATCTTAAATTCCGTCCTTAGAAGAGCTGTAACCTAGAAAAGAACAAGACAGTACATTCATAGTCCATAAGCCGGTATAAAGCAGAACAAAATATGTTTGTATTTACTTCCCTGTGCGAAATAGGTTAGATCATGGATATGTCTAAAGGGGATGGTCTCAGTTCATCTAAACAGCTTTTACTATTATTTTACATTAAAAATTTAATACAATAGCTCTGACAGTTTCTATAGAAACCTGTTACATGTGTTCCATCTTAAAAATCACAAACACCCCTAGAGCTAAGACATATATCCATGGTAAAGCATAAAGCATTAAAAACACACAACAAATACAAGCATTAAAAGCTCACGCACACAAAAATGAAGTGGGCACTACCTAGCACATCACGGCTCACAAAAGATTATGTACTAAACTTGTCATGTTTTATGTTCCAGTTCTTCAAAAACGGATTCAAATCCCAGATCCTTCAAAACATCTAATAACTTATTTTGTGAAACCAAGGTTCGTTATATATAGAAAATGCTCGCAATAAAAATGTATTAACATAGATCTACCATCATTAACGATGTAAAAAGAACAATATTTAATACCGCGATTGTATGATAAGAATTAATTAATATTCAGTCTGAAATACAGTGTATTAAAATGAATATTCTGAATTCTAAAAGTACAGTACTAGATTTAACTTTGCAATTTAAATGCAATGGTTATACGTTTAGACAATTAATGATTGTTCCCAAAATGAAACTTATATTAAAAGTTGAATACACTCAATACATATAATTATATTTTATAGTTTAATAATTAATACATTTAGTAGATTTATACTCATGAAAACATTGTGATAGTGTATGTTGAAGACTTTTTCCTCTAAACGTCAATGTCAAATGTAAAATTTAATTATTTAACATATGTTCATTGTTTGTTTTACTTTGTAAGCTGATGTTCCTCTAACTCATATTAACATGTTTTTTCCTTCCTTACTGATTTAAATATTAACTATTTATACCGCAGCAATTGGGTTTTTGAGCCGGATCTGTGTAAGCACTGATTAAAAAGTTGCCGGCATTATATTTTAGATAATTCTATTAAAATACTTCTGTGCATTATACATACAGCATTTCGGTTATATATTGTAGATAATTCTTACTAAATAGTGTTTGTATTTACTTCCCTGTTGGAAATAGGTTAGATCATGGATATGTCTAAAGGGAATGGTTTTCAGTAGGCTAACTCTGGCTAACCTATCTGACTCACGTCGCTACTACCTCGCTGTTTATAATTCACTACACAACCCTTAGGCCTACAGTGATAGACAGTTGAGGTTAAAAAAAAGAAAGTAACTGAATATATTATTTACTTTTCAGCTGTATTTTATTAATATTTGCCTTTAATTTTTTTTATACAAATACTTAATCAAACCAAACGTATTAGCTATTCTTGGACGAATTTCCTTGGAATTTTCCTTGGATAAAGGTAATAACCATAATCGTTAATTTTACGTAATGGCTCGAGAAACTGATGAGTATTGAACCTCTCATCAAGACCGGCGCGAGTCATCATCCGAGGGAATTAGCAGATTAAGTGGTCATCGAGCATTAACCCCAATTAGTGCTGCTCTCTACCGGCCAAGCTCAAAGGTAAAAGTCTATAGCGAAAGGCAATAAGTTTAAATACCTAAAAGTATACGTCTGGCGTAGTTTTTCACACTTAGACAAAAACTACCCAAAGAAAATAAGGATAAACTGGACTGCATCCCTAGTA
Organism: Nephotettix cincticeps; assembly: GCA_023375725.1. Taxonomy (NCBI): domain Eukaryota; kingdom Metazoa; phylum Arthropoda; class Insecta; order Hemiptera; family Cicadellidae; genus Nephotettix; species Nephotettix cincticeps. The sequence continues at coordinate 14,465,352 of CM041788.1, read as the reverse complement.
CTATATGGCATGTACATATATAACTTTTGTTGGTCAATATTATATTTTATCTGAAAGTACTTGGAGACTGACCTATGCTTGGATAGAATAAAAACACGTATTAGATTAGCTAATCAGCTAAATTAAAACACATTCAGTATTCAGTGTAAGTACCATTTATGGTTTAAAAACGTTTTAATACACCTTAATAAATAGATGTTCTACACTTCAACTTCCAGGTTATTCGGTTTTGTTGTATGGTGGGTTTTAAAAGCATTAGATGCATTGTTTATAACTTATTTCCATATTTCGTTGCAAGAATAAAGCAAACTAAATATGACCATCCTTTAGAACATTTATTTAAAAATCTATATCCACAAAAAGTTCGTTATTTACATATAATGTTATGGAAATAAAAATAACCTATATTAACTGTAGCTATGAAAAAGTCCTTAATTATAATATAGACACTTTAAAGGGCTGTAAAAACTGGATTTTCCAACCATTGAGAACTGCTCCAATCGATTTATCATGGCCAAATACCCTGTATTATATCCTAAAACGTTATAGTTCCTTGGACAAAACTAAAATTTGCTCGGACAGTGCTTGTTGTATAATATAAGATTAGACACTATTTACGAGTGTCTGAAACTGTAATCTATGATAAAATTAATTTTAAATTTGGTTTATTTTTTAGTTTTTATAATGCAATATATTATTTTTTTAATGATACATGACTGTTACGTGACTGTATACTTACACCTAAAAGAATTACGATTTGTATGATTTTTTATATTAGTAATTGAAAATGTATTAACAGATTTTTCCTGAGAAGGATTTACGTGACATGAGAGTTTTCAATTTTCTGTGAGGTGGATGGGTTGGGAAGATTGAATGAGCCACCAAAATTCACCAGCAACAGGAGCGTGGAACTAACTCCCGACGTACTGGATTTCATATTTTGAATACCAACCCAACGAAAAAATAATTACCAGTCGATGGCGTAGTATAATATTTATTTATGGTGGTAACATATATTTTAGGACTATTTTATTTTAACATTCTATATCGTCCAGGTGTTATAAAAATTAATTGTTAGTTATATTTGGGATGTACGTAATTTATTATGATTAAAATATATTAACTTATTTAGAAAACTTTGTGTTAAAGTTTTGTTTATGTGGGACCCTTAATTTTTTTTACAGAATTTTAAAATTAATTAATGTGGCCGCCATTTTCCAATATGGCTGAAAACTTGAAAATGTCTGATGGAACACCCTGTATTTTATGATGTTTTTGAATAGAACATATAATTTTAAGAAGTCTTTACTCTAGAAGGTTTTGGCGTAAATGATCTACGGCTCAAAAACATTTTGTGTCAAATCATTATCACCTAATGTGAACCAAAAGCTAAATTTTATACTATACTTTTGACAAAACATGTTTTTGAGCCATAGATCGCGAACGGTTACATTTACACAAAAACTATCAAGAGTAAATATTTCTTAAAATCACCTGTTCCATCTAAAAACATCATAAAATATAGAGTGTTATATAAAACATTTTCAAGTTGTCCGCCATATTGAAAAATGGTGGCCAAAATGTTGGATTCAAAAATTAATTTAGAAATTCTCAAAAAAAATAAAGGGGAGTCCCATAAGAAGTTTACTGTCACATACATAGTATAAAAGGTTGCTATTTGTTCTTTTTTGGTAAGACACTCTGTATATTTAAATACATAATGTTTGTTTGAATAATTCTAATTAGTTCATCTCAACTTTATTTCATGACTCTTTATTTTTATAAGGAGTGTTTAACAGGTCACAACCAAAATAAAAACTTTTCTTCATTCTCGGGAAGAAATCACAGTTTGGTATGCTGGTATCCTGATCTTCCGGTATCTAACATCTCTAACATTGTATATTCATACAATGGCCAGCAACAAAGGTCGTGGACGGTCCACACCGATACACCGACGTCGGTGACGTGACGTCAGCTCTTCTTGTCCAGGTCGTTACTGCGACAAGACGTGAGTCACGATGTCCTGGACCCAGGACAGGGGGCAGGACGTGTCCTGACATGCACGACACCGCTGCTGCAAACGCGCTGATTGAGTCGCATTCATTTGGTCTACTTATTTGGTTGGTCAGTATTTTAGAACTCCATAGTTAGTAGTTAGTTAAGGTATGTGTTATGTGGTTGAATGAAAAAAAATCATATATGAATATGTAGATGTGTGTGTGTACATTTTATGAAAATTTGAGAAATATAATGAAAATATACACACACACATACATACATATTCATTTAATCACATAACACATACCTTAACAAAATCTATAGTTAACAGTCGTGAAGATTTTAATGGTAAACATGTTTTAAATAGCTTAGAGATACTAAGTGCCCGAAGCTATAACAGTTTAAAGTAAAGGCACAAAGTGTACACTGATATTTAACAAGACTGCAACGATAGGCTTTAATTTGATTTTAAACTATATAACTATATTTGGTGTGACTCAGGGGCGGCTCAAAGGCAGGAGCAGTAGTGATTATGTTTTTAATTATAATATTTCGAATATGAACATTTTCTGAAGTTAAAAACAATTAATTACAAAAACTGATGTGACAATAATGTTTAAACAAGTTTAAGTATACTCAATATATACTCAGCATTATTTCAAGCATTGTAAATAACAACAAATGTATATTAGTTTTATAATCTTGTAAACAAAAGTATTCAGTCGTAGTATCTTCATAGCGGGTGATTTTTAATAACTCACATCTAAAGTAAGTTTCAATGGTTTGTAAAATAACGTAATGATAATCTTTCTTTTCTTTTCTTCTCTTTAACTTTCCTTTGACGTCTCTAAAATCATGCATTAATTATAGCTTGAAAATTTAATACAGTACCTATATGCAAATATTTTTACATTTTTTGGTTAGGATGTGAGTACCCCAAACGCCAGCTCCTTGTGCCCCCTCCGAAGATAGGGACTGGTGACTAATGTTTTTGGTTTAGTTTATTATAGAAACCAGGTAGACAGTAGTATTAACCACATTACCACATGGTATTGTAAACTAAAAGAACTTTATTAACGTCATCAATCTTAGTTCTAAAATATTTTATTTTTATCAGTCTACTGAATTTATGTATACGGTTAAGCTTTTTGTATATTTTATTTCATTCATCGTAAGCAATAAGTCGTGTTTGTATAGCCTATCATCGTATGCAGGTATCGTATGACGTATATATACGTCATCAGAGCTCGAGTCCCCATTCCCATTAGCGTATTCTTTTATCCGAGCCTGTATTGCAAACGGTTAGGAACTAGTTTAATTTTTACAAAGCATATTTTTTAAGGATAAACCATGGTTTTTCCTATTTCTTAGTTATTTTTTGGTATCCAAGAAAACCCACTCTTACGTATATGTAATTTAATTGTTGCATGAAAGCTTCCTGAATGACATATCTAAGATAACAATAATGCTATGTTTTTATTCATTTTTCAAAATATTTTGACCTTCAAAATTAAATAATATTTTATAAGATTATGAGAACAGTTATGAATTTAAAAATTATTTTCTGTATTATACGAAACAATTTTATTTCATAATTTATTTCACATAGGTTACGTGAAAAAGGTCTAATATTTACTCACGTTCCAAGAATTTCATCCAAAAATCATAAGTAGTTTTCCCACACTACTTGCATGTAAAACGCCACATTTACAAATTAATCACCCTATAACTTAAAAGTCTTCTATGAAAAACTTGTAAAAGTTATACCAAAGTATATTTATGATACAATCAACAAACAATAAACGTTAAAACTATAAATTTTATAAGATTTTTTCGCTTTTATGTGATTTTGTACCAAAGTACCAAATTATATCTAAATAGTAACAAAAACACACATTCATCACAAAAAATAAATATTACGACTGAATTAAGATATTGTAGATCGGAAAGTGACAAAATAAAATCTTATGTTTAAACTTAGTGTTCTATTAAACTCTATCTTCGATAGCAACACGAACCCGGAGAATTGTTTATTTATGCTTCAGCTGCATCGGATGCAACTCTATAGCGGTCCCAGCTGGTATAAATTACCGTAATCAGCTGTCAAAATGCATCTGAGAACACAGGATATAATTGGCGCCAATTACTGTCGTCTGCTGCAGTATCTCAGCTGATCGCGACCCCCTCGATCCTTCTGTTCACAATGCACTTTCAAATGAACCTCAACGAGACCTCCACAGGTGTTTCCTTACGATAATGATGGTATTTCGTATACGACTTAATACATTAGAAAAATCTATTTGCGAAATATTTAATATAGGAGGATATTTTATATTATTAGACTGTAAATGATATACAAATTTATTTTACTAAATAGTTTCATCGAATACAGATAACGGGACTTAATTTTTCTTTTTTTAATGTTACTTCAGGGTAAAATTAAGCTCTGCTAAAATCTTTGTTGATTTGAAGAAAAAATAATACAAAGTAAGGGAATCTAGAATAATTTATGACGAAAAATACCCCTATTGTAGAGTGATTTGAAAACATCAATAAGTTTTTATCATTAATTAGTTATAATTTTCAAATTTATATGAAATGAAATGAAAAATCGTTTATTTATCCAGGCAAAGTTAGGGCCTGCTTTTTACACTTAACCTGGTGTAGACAAATTAAATTAAAAATTTACAACAGGATGAAAAAATCTATATACACTTAACTTATTTACGACTGTACATAATATATTACAAAAATATATAAAAGTAAATAAATAAAAATATATTTTTATACAACGACACATACAAGCACACACGTACCAGCCGTCAGACACACAGAAGCCCTAAGCCACACCAGTCGTGACCATATGCTCGAAAAAATGAATTTTCAGTGCCGCTACAAAAATGGAACGTTTTTATAAGGATTGAATGCGTAAGGCTAGGCTATTCCATAAACGGCAGGCGGCCACAACAAAGGCCTTGCCATAAGACGTGGTCACATGACGAGGCATACGCAATGTAGATGAGGCAGAACCCAAATTTATAATGGTTAATACAAACGTTGGGTACTTTAATTATTATGATTTCTGTAATTATATTATTATATAAATTTATTCGTACAAGATATACATAGTTATGTGTTTTTATGTAAACATTTTCAGAACGATATTTTATTTTTAGCATAATCAATATATAATGTAAATGTATTATAGGTATATTTCCCATTGAAACAAAACTTTCTCATCCAGGGGATACAAAAATGAAACATGGACGTGAGTTTAGTATTATACATTGAAGTATAGCGTTTTATTTAGAACCCGTGTCAGAAATAAGGTAAAAGGAAAAACCAAGAATTAAATGTGAAATTTAAAAAAGCATTGTACTACGATATTGGAATCTCTTTTGACAAAGAGATATATTTTGATCTTCGATCAATCAAAAGAGTTTAAGTAAGTAGAGTGACGAGTTGAAAAGGATTATATAACTGATAGTCTTGTTTGTTTCTCCAGTTTTGTGTCAATCAAGAAACTCCCTATCAATCTCCTGTAACACGGATACATTTGCATAACAGGGGATTAGAGAAACACTCAGTATTTCTGTTTAGTTCTTTTAGATTTTATTTTATTGATTTTTCTAGTTACATTAATACTTTACTTTTAACTGAAATGGCAACCTACCCAGATAGGTATTTTAAGTCCAAGTATGAATGTGAAATGAGTGTAAAGTGATTGAGGCGTGATCTTGTAGTCTTGTTACTGACTAAGGCTACCATGTCCCTTAGACAGAACTGTTAATTAATAGCCAAATGGTCAAATGCATATCTAAGGGACTTACAGTTTAACGTTGAACCAGAACCACTGAATTATGAACTAGTCTAATTATGAGGATGGTGTTTGTCGATTAACGTAGTATTCAATTCAATAGTGCGGACGTTAATCCACACAAGAGAACACTACACCCACCGACCATCGCTCACAACTATCCACGATTTGGGACCTTCAAGTAGCTCGATTACATGACACGCCACGATATCAGTCATTATGTTATAATTATAATACAAAACATTGCAACTGATAACGGGTGGCAAAGCTCTACTACAGTATATACCGTGGAGTGTTAGCTGCTCTTAGCTATTACTATCCATACAACATTAATCGATTTCATTATTAGGTTATTTCATAATAAAAATAAAATCACTATTTAAATCAAGCACTTAACATACAGAAAATGCTTTAACTTCAAAACTTTTGCATCTTTACTTCCTGCTTTTGTCTTAATGGAGTTGGGCAGAACTTTAAAAAGTGAAACATATATACCTAAGAGAAATGAACCTAAAAAATGTTTGTATTTACTTCCCTGTGGGAAATATATTAGATCATGGATATGTTTCCAGTTCATCTCAACAGCTGTTCTCATTCTTTGATATTAAAAATTCAATACAATAGCTCTGGTAGTTTCTATGGAAACCTGTTACATGTTTTCCATCTTAAAAATCACCAACACCCCTCCCCTAGAGCTAACATATGTCAAAAATAACTTTATTATGTGCAGGGATTGTTGATTTATTCATTTTTCTTAAATTATATGTAGATGGCTGGTTGGGAAGGAAATTTGTAATGTTCGTTAAGTCTTGTTTTGTTTTTGTACTAACAAAACTTCTTTTATATCATTAAACTTTCCAAGTTAATTATTGTTTTAGCTGGATAGTAAAAAAATTCTATAACATTGTTCACAACTTTTGATTCATAACTCAGTTCTACTTAATAGATTATCTGACATAACGTTAATGAAATATATGAAAAAAGTTTTAAGCCTCACGTCGAGGTCTTTGGGTCCGAAAGGTTATTGGTGAACGTGTCTTCTTGTGGTTGGGAACTTTATGCTCTCCCGACTTAATCAGCTTTTAAAGTCAGTATTTTTTCTTGATTGAAAGAGAAGTGAATTAGTTCGGTAAAATAAACTTAACTATAGGATTATAATTAATTATATAATGACGTTAACGTAAATATATACAAGATATAAAACACCTTATAATGTCTTGGAAACTGAGTATTAATTGTGAATTTTAAAATAATCACTGCATTCAGGAAGAAAAAAAACAATGTCTTGAAATGTTACACGACGAAAATCTCATAAAAATTGTGGAATATTACTCCTACATATCACACCCCATTTGATGTAAATTGATGTGTGATATTGAAAATGATGTAAAATAAAGAAAAAAATAACGATTTCTCTGTTGGATCATTCTTAGTTAAATTTTTATTGCGGGCAATTTACATGCCAATTAACATTGTAAAACAAAGTTTTCCTACGTTACAGGAGCTGGAAGTTAATCAATTGTCAAATGAAGTGGAACTTAGAAAATGGGACGGTGACGTGTCCTGTAATCCAGCTACTTGGAGGTCACGAATTGTGGATAGTTGTGAGTGATGGTTGGTAGGCGTAGTAGGCTCTCTTGTGGATTAACGTCCGCACTATTGAATGCTACGTTTATCTGCAAAGACCATCATCGTAATTAGGCCAGTTTGTAATTCAGAGGCAGTGGTTCGGACTCGACGTTAAATTTCCGATTCCTTAGAAATGCCGTTGGCTGTTACTTGGTTTAAAATACCTACCTGCTTAGGTTGCCATTTAAATTAAAAGTATTAATAGGGCAGAAAAACAGCTTTTTTTAGAACTATGGCGGCTAATTATAAAATCGTACTAAACGATTTTATACTAGTCTTGTCGTGTTATTGGTTCCAGCTCTTCCGAGGACGGGATCAGATTACAAATCTCTGACACGTCGTTAAACTTTGTTTTATTAATCTTGGAGGAAAATATCTGCAATATAATCTACAATAAAGATTGTTTACGAAATATTTTCTCCTTTATAATACACAAACTCTTGGGCAAAGAATTTGGGAAAGACATAAAAGGGAGCAATAATATTAACTCGACAGATATGCCTATCTCACCCTCTGCTAGTAAAATTTCTCATATTATAACGGACATTCCCCAAAGCCATCGGTCTTTGGGGAGTTAGCGAGAACAAATTTCTGTTGATTTCAGGTTATAGCTTTAAATACATTTTTTTATTATAAGGAAAACCTTTAATAGTAGTAAGTTGGTAGTAAAACATCAAGGTTGTAGACAGTTACCTATCATAAAGTTAATTATAAACACAAATAAATTTCAGTGATTTTATTACAGTAACAGATTTTTATACATATCTAAATATGTATGTGCAAATTTTGGAAAATCTTTAGGACGCATATGGCACAGCAGTGTTATTTTTAATCATTTCCAAAACTACTTTTTAAGTTTACAACCACTTAATGTAACATGATGTATGATTAACAAAAACACAATAAAAAAGTGTAATTTTCTCAATGTATTAATCATAATATATTAATCCGTTCTTAGTATTTATCTTCTTTCTTCCCTTTCATCTTTTAATAACCATTACCCTTCTTAGTTATGAAATAATGTCTGAGTATTTTTTAATTTGGGTTTGGATCGCTTTCCAAAAAGGCTTTTGTGCGATATTGCTTCTTAACTCGATTAACGCATGTGGCGTAGAGACAAGCGAGTTGAAAACTCATCTTTGGGTTTTAGACGATTCACTTGCTTCGCTCGCCCAGGACCCAGTTCAAATATAAATCCTGGTTTAGCTACAAATACCGTTGTAGTAATCAACACCCAAAACGGGAACACAAAACTAGCTAAACCAGAATGTACGAAAAGAATAACTTAACTGTCCAATATATGCACCTGGTTACTTATAATTTCTGGGATATTATAATTACCCTAGGCCCCCAATCTCGGTGTGGTAGAAGTGATGGTATTGGTTATAAGTTAAAGTGAGTTTCCAGCGCTAGAGCTAAAAATATCTCTAGTATATGCAGATATGCAGGAAATTAAATCAGAATAAAAGGCAGGTGGAAAAACAGGAAACAGGTCGCATGATTAAAGTTTTAAAAGGTAACGTTCTTGTTTCAATAGTCACTTTCGTTTTCTTCTAGACCATTTAATTCAGTCTCTAGAATCCAAAAACCTACGGTTTATGTAAAATATTAGCCCTCTATGTACTGTAATAATAACGTTTAACGGCAAAAACATGTGCAAAAAGTGGATTTAAGAAACAAAACGCTTTTTAATGGGGAAGGAGATACCAGAAAATGTCAAATGACCAAATTTGCATATATTATGCAAATTTATGATTATGAAGCCATGATTATGAAGTTATGAGATTATGAAGTTCCTTCAATACGACCTTAAGTGAAAGAGATATAACAGAAAAAGATAGCCACTAACTACTTACAAAAAATATTTAAAATAATCTGTTGGGATGTTTTTCCTGCGAAACAATTTTTAATTTAATTCATGATTAAAAAATATTATTTAGAAATAATGTCAGAGAACGTAGCTACCATTTAAAAAAATTAAATATTAAATTACTCACCCACTTTTTGTCTCGTTCTACAGTCCAATTCTACAACTGCATACCTAAAACAAACAAACAAAATTAGGATGTGCAAAGCTAATATGCTGTGTAATGCATTTGTTGATGTATGGAGATTCATTTAACTTATCCTTGATAATTTAGAAAGGCCATGTGAAACCTAAGATACAAAGAGTTTCAGCCATTTTAGATAATTTTATTTAGTAGACCTATTATTCACCCTAGGAACATAAAACTTTAATGCAACTTAACTAACTTTGTTGCCATTTCGATATTAATAATACTAAATAAATAAACTAATTGTATCCTCTGAACATATTATTACATGGATTTTCAATACATAGGCTTACAGAAGTTACCCTTAATAGGCCGCACAAGGTAAATTATGTAATATGTCGCGTGGCGTACAAAGTTCCGCATACACTAATTTGTCCTCTAAAGACATAATATACTTATAAATAAATATACTTAATAAAAATTCAAAAATAGTTCTGTTTATGCATTAAAATAATTTCACTATAGTTATTATAATGCATTACAATCACACAGCGACACAGAACCAGACAATTTCATTAAAACTAATCCACTAAAGTTTCCGCACATATACTGTGTCACAATAGAGCGCACGGCGTACAAAAGACAACACGGCTCGCAAAAATGGACAACCTTGACAACGAAAAGTAGTTAACTGGTTTTCTTTTTCATGGTCGTGTAGAGGGGTAGTGCGGGGAGAATAACGTGAGACATGAGTGGCAAAGCCTGCTGAATTGCGTCTTATACAATACTAAAAGCATTTCCTGCTGACTTTTGTACACCGAGCGACCTATTAAGGGTTGTAATAACAACCCAGACTGACCTCAACAGCAACCCTAGTACAGAAAAAAGCGCCCTCGAGACTTTAAGGATTCCTATACAAATACATTCATGTAATATAACAATCGTGTGTAAACTTTATCGTGTAACGAATAGTGTGAGTAAAATAAAACAACAATATAAATATGTATAAAAACGTAAATGGCCAAGGTAACAACAAGAAATACATTACAATACAATACATATCAACAGTGAATAAATTCAATATGGATACATTGTGAAATTTTAATTACCCATTTAGAAAAAGGATGGGCGTAAGGGTATTTTATTTAATCTAGTCACGTTATATTTTCTATCAAGGCTTGAGAAACAACGGTGCGCCCATTGAGCGTAACTCAAGGCCTAATAAACGGAAAAGGTCGGCGAAAGCCGAGGCACTGGAGCTACAATTATTGGACACTAAACCCTGAGCTTTCTATGCGGCATTAGAAGGTTCATGGAAGCGTCGTGGAGGCAATGTATCAGTGTGGATGCCACTGGAACAATGGAGGCATTGTACGAGCAGCTCTGCCTGTCATTCACTTGCAATAAATGCGGTTGTCCTTATTGCAAAATAGGAATTGTATAGTTGCAGAGATGTAAGATTGATATGAGTCTTGTGTTTTAACCCTCTATCTGACAAGAGGCGAAAATAAGCTATAGCAACATCGTTGTGTTTAAAAGATGGGAAAGTTCTAAAGGTAATTGATACAAAATATTGCTTTCGAAATATTAGGCTCTGGAATTTAGTTTTTGTATGTGAACCATTGTTTTAAACTTCCTTTTTTCTTCAAATAAAGTCTTATATGTTAGTAAGACTTTGATACGTGTGAGTGTTGCTAGAAACATCTTAGCAAAGAGGTGAAAAATTATGTATTTTGTATGCAAAATGATCTGTAGAGGAAGATTTACACTATAAGATAATAAGCCAAGTGGGAAAATTTTGCAGAGAAACAAATTTTGTATTTACTTCTCTGTGGAAATTAGGTTAGATCATGGATATATCTAAAGGGAATGTTTTCAGTTCATCTCCACAGCTGTTCTTATAACTAAACATTCAACACAACGGCTCGGGTATTTTCTCTGTAAACGGAACCTAAACACTTCCGCTGCACTTTTTGTGTTATAATCATTTTGCGTTACACAAACCTACTAACACCTATCCATTTCAAATCTCACGAGTAACATATTGGTCATTGGTAATTCTGTTCGAACTATCAGGTTTTCTATGTACAATCCTTTTTGAAAACCATGTTTTCCTGTTGCCAGGCAACAATGTCAACAATGAACAAAGGCAACAATGAACTTCGTTTTAAAATAAATTATACAAAGTTCATGTATTTTCTGTTTGTACATTTATTATACTAGAAAATCATATAATTTGTTTTTTATTATACTGTAAATGCTTTTCTCCTTAGGGATATAAAATACTTTATATATTTTAATTGAAAATGTAAAATAATAGGAAAGCTTTTTGGCATAAAAAACATCGTATATCACTGTCTCTGATTGTAACGATATTCTTTAATAAGCTAAGTACTGCTTCATAAACTGAAAAAGGACTGATAAAACCCCTTGGGATTAAAGGTAGTTACTCTCAGATGAGTACGTAAGGAAAATAGTTTTAAATGGTAGGTTCGTATTTAGGTTAGATGCAATTGGCAGGCTTTCAATTCTGAATAGTAAACAGGCCAACCAAAATTACACAATGTAATGGGTAATTGATGGTTTACAGCTCCAGTGCTGCCATGTTAACGTCAGAACCTTAACCATCTTTCAACACTGAGAGGCCGTGCCTGATCACTTGGTTTATGGTTTGAGTCCAATGCGATTGGAATTTACATTAACCCCCACTAGTTCCAAGTGTATTTTGTATGTTGTTTTACATACTGGTGCAGAAGACGGATGCTGTAAAATTTTGGAACTACTGAACACCGATTTCAAAGACTTTGTTCAAATATTATCAACCATTTCCGGTACTGTTGTGCCACAGTCAGGGCCATCATCTCGATCAGAGGCCAAGGAGCGACTACCGTCAACGGTGGCAACTGAGGTGCCGGCAGACGTGCCAAAAGCTACAGGCGACGGTACAAAGAACAATTAACTTTGCTGTAAAAGTATAAAAATGATTCCTTTCAATTTTACATCTTTATAGGATTATACGAACGATTTTAAGTTAATTGAGTTTTTAAGGGTATATGATATAATTATTTTATCAGAAAACTTTGTTGTTAAGGATGTTATGCGTTATTTTTAAAATTGTAAGCTTAAGTGAGAAACACCAGTAAGAGAAAATGTTATACGTAGAGCTATGGGAGGTAATATTCTTGTCTTTAATGCAACTACAAAGCTATTTGGGAATATTAGAATTACAGGTGATATATTCTCGTAGATAGTAATTTAATACCAAGGATGGTGACATTTATATGTCTTGCCTGTGTATCTCCACTATAATAATTAGTTAGGAACTTGATTTCATAAAATTTATCGGTGTACTTTAATAATGTAACTAGAAACACACACGTTATTGTTTGGGATCTTAATGGAGGAATTGGAGAGGGTCAAGAGCTTGCTGCAAACAGAAAGTCAAAAGATAGTGTCATGAATGTAGGAGTAAAACATTGTTAGAATTTTGTAATGATAAGGTTTTAAAGTGCTGACTGTCCAAACAAACTCGGTCCCACTAGGGGATTACACTTTCGTAAATAATAATGGTTCATCAGTAATAGATCTAGCATTAGTTTCAGTAGAGTGCATTAGTTTCAAAAAAGATTTCTGTATTTTGGATTTGTATAGGCTCATAGTTAAAATACTAAAATACAAAATATGTATACAGATATTAAATATTTAATATTATGAAAACATAGCTGTCTCTATATAGAAAAATCAGAGCGGAAAATTTAATGATGACGTGGATGGATCGAAATATCGGATGACGTAATTTAATTAAACGCCATTGGTGGAGGTGTCGGGCACTTCGCACATTCCTTCTGTGATTGGCTATCGTCCCCAGCTGATATTTGTGGTCCACCTGATCGCGAGAGGTTCATTGTGGTTCCTTCATGACACATGCAATCAATATATCTCACCAAAATCAATAGTGTATTTCATCACCAGGACCAAAAACGGGCGTTTTGGATACGAGCATAGGTTTGAAAGGTGATGCGTTAAAGATGAGGCTGTTAAAAATGTGCGAGTATATATCAAAAAGCCAATTTCGGGCCATGTGATGAATTTTATTTTTCGTCACACTTCAAAAAAATTCAACAAACTCGTAAACCTAAATTATCACCTAATTTAGAACTAACAGCTGTTGCTGTTGTTGTCGCTTTAGACTAATCAGCTGTTATATTACATACGTTGTATCAGTTCTTTCTTAAAACCTAATTGGTTGTTTAGGTTATGCGAATGCTAACCTCGAATCAAAAGTATCTTCAACTATGATCTTTTGCGGCCTCCGACTCAAAAAATCATTATATCTTTGTGCTCACCCCTGGACCATATGTGAGTTAAAAAAGTCTAGATAGCTTTTACCTTGAACATAGCCGCATCTTTATAAAAATAATAACTTTACTTCATTTTATTAATTATTATTGTACAGCATGTTTTTATAATATTTATTGGTTTAATATTTCTCCAGATGATAGTGTCCTATAATATTAGTTAACTACATAACATATTTCCTAAAGTACGTTTGTATTTACTCCCCTGTGGGAAACAGGTTAGATCATGGATATGTTTACAGGGATTGTTATCAGTTAATCTAACCACCTGTTCCTATAACCAAACTATGACGTCACTAAAAATATGAGCAAAAATATTGTTTTTTTAACAAAACAAAAAAATAGTCAACAGTGAACCAAATATTTATGATACTAGAATGCTTTTTAATCAAAAGGATATAGTGCCATTAAGCTAATTTAATTACAAACATAGCACTTAATTTTACTCTACGCGGAGTAAAAAATATACTTCCCAGAAATAATATGTAATGGATTTTCTAATTTAGGAACTACAAAATGTTTCCATTTATACATTTAAGAAGTGACGGCGTATAATATTTAGTAGATACGGTTATTTAACGAGAGCAACATTTGGCATTTCCAGCCAATTAGTTTTATCGGGCTCACAAAGGCGCTTTCCTACAAGATGACGTCACAGGCTTCGTTGTAATGAAGTGGTGATAATTACTTCGTTTGTGACTTTACTCAAGTTTAATTAACACTTATTATGTTTCTAAATTTTAGTAGTCATAGTCATGGCAGGAGAATAGAACGGTTTTGACCTTGAAAAAACCTGTGTTAATATACAGGTGTACCAATCTAACCTAGGGGTATCAACCTACCAAGGGTACCGACCTCAGTTGTACCAACCTTATTATATGTATATATAAGCAGTGTTACCAACTTAACAGGAGTAGTTTATATGCATAAAATATACAGGTGCACAGGCTAACCTAATGTAACCTACATATAAGGGGTGCAATCTTAAATAATTATGGTAACTTTTATACATAGCCAGTTGGTGCCCCTGGTTGTTTGGGACCCCTAGGTTATGTTGGTACTCATCTATATTAGCACAGGCGTTTATAAGATCAAATTGGCTCTATACTCCTGCTATGACAACTAGTCATTCAGTCGATTAATCACATTTAATTGGTAATTTTTTTCAACTCTCTCAAATACGTTATAACATTGTAAGCATATTATACACTTATTTATTAATATTTTGTGATGTTTTCTTTCGTAAAGAAAATGTACATATCGAACTTGTAGCTGTAAAAATTAACGAATTAAAAAAATGATTGGCAGGTCATATGTGTAGGCTTTACCCATCAACTGACATGATAATCTGTTGAACATTTCCAACTTACTAATGATTTCACAACATTTTTACTTAGTAAACAAAAATATAAACAGTTTTTTACCATTTATGGTGAAATTATTTAAACTAATAACTAAATAAATAATTAATTTTAATATAACTTGATGTACTAGATATTTCCCTTTGATCTTTACTAAATATTTTTAATTTATTTATAGCTTCGAGTACAGTTTAGTACACATATAGTATTAAAATGTTTGTATTTAATTCCCTGTGGGAAATGGGTTAGATTATGGATATGTCTAAAGGGGATGTTTTCAGTTCTTCTAAACAGCTGTTCTAGTTCTTATATAAAAAAGGTTCAATAAAATAGCTCTAGTAGTTTCTATGGAATCCTGTTTCAAATTTTCATGTTTCAAACTGCCAACGATTCCCATAGAGCTAAGATGTCAAAGTTATACATAAATTTGTTTTTTGTTGTAGTTGACTCAGCAATTTACCATTAGATAAAAAATATTATTGTCATTTGACCATATACACAGCAATAGACATGGTCAATTTTTAATACATATTCACACATTAGATAATCTTATTTGATGATAGATATACACAAAATCATTCATACTAACTAACTTAGACAAGAATAAATAAAGGAAGGAGGTATTATCGATTTATTTTACAAGATAACATATCAATTAAAAATTACAGAAAAATGTTAGATCGAATGATTTGTCAATAACCGTGAATAAGCGTTACTCTTATTAATAGCCAATTCAGTTTTTTCTAGAAAGCCAACAGCTGATATTTAATCTTTTTTTTTAATATACTAGTTTATTATATATAAAAATCATATGATATTGTTTTTGCTAAATACAGCAATCATAAAGGTACATGTAGTTTCTAAATTTTTAAAAAAAATTAAAATTATACATAAAATAAATTAATCATTTTTCATTAATAATTATTTGACAAAAATACGATAGAAATATTTATTTATTAAATAACATAGTATATAATGTAAAAAATAAAATAATGGTATCAAATCAATATTAACATATCCGTGTTTATAAGAATTATTTAATAATAACAATTTTTATTTATAACGTACTGATCCGTTTATTAAATAATAAATCTTAATTTCTCTATTAAAGAGGAAGTATATATGTATAGACTTTGGAACCGCTTGAAATATTGTAATGTAGCTTTTAGACATTAAGCGTGATTTGCGAATGGTCTCTGTGTAATTTGGTGCAAATCTTCCATAGGGATACGCTCTAAAAGACATAAAATATTGCAGTGTCAAATTATAAATTTAGTGTTTACAAAAGTAATAGCTGTGATTTTAAAGGTTTCTTGAAACTGTAATTTGTTCAAAATGAAACAATTGGCAATATACTTTATTATCCAAAGCCATCTGAATCCCCTATTAATGTAAAACCATAGAGTAAATATTTACTGTTTAAAATTATAAGTTTTATTCACCACATTAACGATATACAGTTTTTAGGGATTATGATATGTATTATCACAAGAAATCACATGTCTAAATGTTGGACAAATAAAATATAGTTACAATGTTTATACATTACTTTTATTATTATAATCAGCAGTTTTGTATATTTTCCTTTTGCGATCACAAATAATCTGTTAATGTTTTTTAACGAATATTTAATTTTTTGCGTGCATGTTTGTATTTACGAGGTTGTAAAACAATCAAAAGTACCCTGGTGTAAAAAGATATAGTCTGTATCAACTTTTCATACATGTTTTAGTGTTTCAAGTCTACCCGAGAATACACTCATTTCTTATATATGGCTTAAAATGACCGGATATGCTACCATTTCAGAAAATGATGTATTTTCCAGTAAATATAAACCTTATTCATTTGTTTCTTTCATCGCAGCAACGTGCGACAGGTAACGCTAGTACATAATAACTATAGCCTGATTTACAAGTATTTCAATTGAAATATTCGTGTTTAAATATTTTTTAAGTATTCTTATAAAATTAACATACAATAAATAGTTACTATTTCACCTGGTAAATTTATATATGAGAGGGTAATAAATTGAATATTTAAGCAGATAGTAATAATTTTGAAATTGCTTTTGTAAAAATAACAATTTTATCTCTTCTGTAAGCCAGAAGGGAAAGCCGTTAAATGCCTGTCGTTAATGGCCTATTCAATGTTTACTGGGACTACCCTTGTCCTTTACTGCCCATTTTATATTATCTAAACCTAAATAGCTGAGTCGTATTGTTTTTTTGTAAATAATGGGGATGGTTCCAAAGAATTGGCTTAAATACGAGGTTATAAAGTAATATTTAAACCAATAGTAAGTTTTTCTGATAATTGGATTAAGATAAAGTTTGACTGCAACTTTGTAGAAGGTTATTGTGCACAAAATGTGCATGCATAAAATTATTAACTTATCCTTGAAAATAATTTATTTTATTTTTACTTTTATTCACGTAATAATTAATTAGCCAATCGTCAAATGAATATGTTTACATAAGGGCTTATCACAATAATTACGAAAGTAAAAAAAATTAAAATCGTTATTGTATATATTTTGGTTTCAGAAGTTCTTTTGGTGGGTTACTATGGATTTGTTTTCCCTTGCTTTCATACGCTGTTGCAAGCTGGGGTTTTAAGTGTGGAAATTCTAAACATGTTTTTAAATTACAGAAGAGGGCGATTTGAAAATGTTTGAGAAACACCTTTTCTTGTAGACGACTTTTTTTAACAATAGAATTCTCACTTTCCCATCTCTAGATCTTATATATCTCTATCGTATTTTTAAAGGTAAAGCATTTACCTTTACATACATTTATCAGGAAAAATGTTGACCTTATTCTAAATTATACCCGCTCCCTCTTTTACGGTTGAGAAGCCGGTTTGATATTAATATCCCCAAGCACAAATCTCCTTTTTTAAACCATATTTTTTGCAATTCCATAAAACTATTTAATGCATTGCCAGCTGCCTTAAAAATTGAAATAGATACGGACAAATTTTTAATACTGATTCCTGTTAGGCAAATTTATGCTATGACGCTATTATTCAGTTTGTAACTGTCTGAAATCAATAGATTCGAGGAAAGTTGTGATGTATCTACAAAATAAAAATATCATACTAAATAGTAATATGTTAAAAGAGGATGAATAAATATTTTACAAAAGATATTTACTTTACGTTATGTATATGAATAAAATCACTCCGATAAAAAGTTCAACAAGTACACGTTTTACGAAGGTCACCACATAGTGTATGGGACTTATAATAGCATACGAAAATTTTTTTTCGATGAGTTTTATTATGTTTAAGTCTAAGCTGTGGCTGGGAGTGGGTTATTAATTTTCGAGAAGCAAAAAGTGTCATCATGAATCACTCCATCGGATATTTGTGTTCATAGTAGTCATAAGCTAAATATTTTGTAAGGAAATACCTGAAATACCTTGGTGTTGCATTTTGTCCATAATTAATTAAGTTACTAGAAAAACCATGATGCTTATAGGTAACATTTCTTACATAGAATTCTATTTTTTTCTAAATATCATTAATATATTTGACAGGCTACATGACTCATAAGGTTTTTCATATAGCACGAGCCTTTGGGGCAAACTCTCTCCACGACGAGATTTTTTGGCGCAGAAATGGGACTCCCCATGATGCGAGGCTTCACTTCCTTAAAGTAAACCTTGAGCTTGGGAGAAAAAGTTGTTCATACTTTGGCCCTCGGTTGTACAATGGGTTTCCTGGATAGTCTAAAGACACTAATTATGATTTTTTTCAAACTTAAAAGCAATTTTCAGCTAAATAGTTAAATCTTTTTAATTGTTATTATTGATTTATTATTATTTATGTAAAAGTTAACAATTGTATATTGAAAATAGATTTAAGTTAATTGTAATTTGACGATTAGTTGTTCTGAACAGCTGGTGTACCAGTGAAACTCTAAAATAAAATAATTTTTTTCATATCATTTATCATTATTATTTACTAGCCAAAGTACCCGTTCTTCGCAGTGTTAAAAAGGCTGAAAGGTGTAGACTCTACTGATACATTTAAGTTATTGTTAATTAATTCTTCATTGTTTACAAAATGACAAAACACGAGTGTCTACAACATTTCAAAGTAACATCTGTCAAATATTGGGAGAGGATAAGGATTAATGTAATAGAGACAGTCGTCGGAAAAAAAAACTTAAAATCTATCATTCCACTATTTCAAATAATTCACTAATTTCGATCCAGCAGTTTATCTGAAAAATCAACTTTATTTCTTCTTCTTCCCGAACTGTCAAAATATAGTGCAAACGGATGTTGTCATTAGAAAATGTAAACATTGAAACCTAGGACGGTCACGGCAGCTCTTTCTTCTTCTTCTTCCCGAACTGTCAAATTTTAGTGTTCACAGCTGTTGACATTCAAGTAATTTTATGTTTTCATTCTTTGAAAATGTAAACATTGAAACTTAGGACGTTCATGGGGCGTAGCTCGAGCAGATTTTAAGGGAACTAATATGCCTACGTGTTGCATGAGTTTAAGATCTACCTTTCTGTAAAATTTCAAACCGGTCGGTTCAGTATTTTTCGCATTTACTTGCCACAACAAACCCACAAACAAACATACAGAAACCACCTCTTCTTTATAATATTATAGATTACTATCAAATTTTGTAAACTTCAAGTGATCATTAGCAGCTAGCCTGTGCGTTTAACGATGACGTCAATGTACGTGTGGGACAGGTCCGTGAACGACGACGAGAGGAGAGAAACCATAAAGAATAAGGTAGACGTATCTGTTATTTAAGCTATTTTGAACATGAATATTCGTAGCTCTGCCTTTGGGGGATAGCTATCCGGCAGACCAAAATTTTATAACAGAAGTGCCATCATATGGTTATAGGAACAGCTGTTTAGAGGAACTTAAACATTCCCTTTAGACAAATCCATGATCTAACGTATTTAACAAAGGGAGGTAAATACAAACATTTTTTAACTTTTACGCGACTTTTAACGCGATCCGGTCATGATCGTAATACACACAGAACTGTCTTTGTCGAATTCCTTTTTTATGTGTCATTGTGTGTGTGTGTGTGTGTGTGTGTGTGTGTGTGTTGTAGTTAACGTTCTAATTAATGACGATTCCTTAACAGATAGAACGTCCCTGCATTATCACTTGAAAAATCCGTCCAGGCGAAACTTGTAGTCGAAACATCTCTCGTATTTGAACTATGATAGACGTAATATGTCATTATATAAGTTAAAACACACAGTTAGGGGCTAATACAATGGATTTTAATTTTGATACTTTAGCACAAATGCATATATATCGTCATAAACACAGTAAAAAGCCAAAAGGGTTATTTTGGGTAAAAACCTCCCGTATATGACAAGGGTAGGCAAATGTGACGGGTAATAATTTTAAGGCAATGAAGGGGGAGATAAGACGATTAAATGCTCGCTTTTAAATGAAGACACCCTTGATGGGCTTATCATTAGTCATTAGGTGGTGTGTGGGGTTTCTGTAAGGATTAACAAATGGGTGGATTGTATTAAAATGACACTTGATTGCTTATTGAATAAATTAATTAGCTTGTACTTTTGCCTTTACGTATTAGATATTATTGTATCGATTCAAATAATTTTCTTTAATTTTCAAACATTTTGAAAAGTATTTGTTCTTTATCCCCAATATAGTAACACTCTGGCCTATTTGACTTCCCAAGATCTCATGAACTTTATAGAAAAAGCATGAAATGAGTAAAAAGACTGATCTGAACAGTAAAAAAACATGAGCAAGCTAAAACACCACACGAATAGTTGAACGTTGTTATCTTACAACCTGAATACGCATGAAATAAACTGTATTAGTAGACTGACACTTACTTTCTCCCTAAATTAAATTTTAAAATGACGACCGTCAATTAACCTATCATATTCTATAAAGTTTATCCAAATATGATTTTAAAATTTATCTTTTTCAAAAATAACTATCCAATTTCTGAAACTAGCAAAAAAATAAAATAAGTTTGATTAATTGTTGGACATTTTTGCGGTAAAATCTCCTCTCGTAATACAAAACTTTTTTAGTAAATTTTGATCGGTGATGTGACCTCTCACTGCATAACAAGTATCGTAGAAAACGGTTGAGAAAAAAGGAAGAAATTGTTTTTTTATATAAGAAACTCCTTAAGAATAGCTCTGGGCGTTCTTTGACAACGTACTACGTTTATAACTACAGTAAATACAGTAAAAATAACTTTTCTCTGGAACCGCTAATCGTAGACAAACAATTGAAAATAATAATTTATTTAGTTTTATAGTAATCTGGTTTCAATGGTGGTAGTCAAATTTATACTTTACCTTTATTGTTTTCGCGGAGAATTAATCTAAGATAAAAAATTTAAACGCCTAGTGAATATATTCAATTTTATATAAATCGGACCAACGGGGTAAACTGTAGCTCTGTACACATGCAGACACACACACAGACAGACAGACATCACGTTCAACCCCACTCTTTGGATTCAGGGGACTTCAAAATGAATAATATACATTCGCAACTCAATTTCTAATTTTCCCCCGAAAACAATACTTTCTCCAGATACTATGGCACAAGTGGTAGAAAGTAGGAGAGAACCAAGGAGTGGGATGTTCTAGGACTACTGAATACATTTAACTTACTTTCTATCGAAACTAAAATAACAATTAAATGTATATTGTGGCGTACGTAATCAATTTTATTGACATGTATATGTCTTACCTCTGGGGGGCGTTGGCAATTTGCACGGTTTAAATTTAAAACAGTGAAGTTATTTCGTTAGTGACGTCAGGTGGTAAAGACATTATAGTTTCGTTATAAGAATAGCTGTTTAGATGAAATGAAAATATTTCCTTTGGACATATCTATGATCTAACCTATTTCCTACACCGAAGTAAAAGAATATTATTTTAATAAAATAACAAAATGTATAAATACATTGGCATAGACAGAATGTAAACTGAATACCTGAAAGGCTAAATATTTAACAAGTATTCCAAGCCAAGTTCCAGAGTTCATTTGCGGTTTACCATTGATTAAGGTCCAATGAAACCCATCCCTTTGTGGGATTCTCTACGACAACATCAATGATTGAATGCATTTACTTTCCATTCGTAATATTGTTTTTAAGATTATTCGATATATTTGGTCGCTTAGCTGGACTTACTTTTGAAAATATAGGTGTAGATGTCTATAATCCATTTCGTTATTTTTTCCATTATGACTAGCGGTTAACCTGTCCTTTTACGGGTTGTATGACTAAAGGTAGTTATTATTATGACGAAATATTTACCTGAAATTAAAGAAAGTAACACACACAACAAATTAAATCAAATGAAAATTAATTATCAGCACAATTATTTCATACTAATTTCAAAGCAGATATATTAGAATAAATTTTAAATATACTGACTATATTTAGTAAAAATGAGTTTAAATTAAGATAACATTTTAATATAGTGTAAATTTAAAATAGGTTTGAATTCTATCATCAATTTAAAAAAAACTTAACGAATGATTTTTTTTAAATTGATTTCTATTTTACAGCTGCTTTCGATATCTGTAAAATCATTGTAGTATATTAAATGTATAACACGTGGAAATATTATTGGGAAAATCTTTTAAATCTGGAGGTTTAAGAGTTAATGCTTTTTTCGATATAAATAAAGTTTGAGTTTTGTCTTTATTTTGCTCAGAGTTATTCATTGTGTAGTTATTTTTACGTTTCGTTTGTTAGAGAAGCCGAAACAAGTCTTATCTCAATTTATGTCTGTCTGTCTGTCTATCTGTGACGCTCCAGGAGGTATTTTACGAGAACTGATAACAATAAAAATTATTTCTCTACATTCCAGAAAAGGTTTTGCAATGCTTAAAATTGTTTGCTACCCCTTGGAAAGTAAATAACGAGCATTTAAAAACCCACTTTTTACGCGATATTAATCGCATTCTTCTTCCAGTTTTCAATGAATCCCCTACTGGTAATAATCAGCTGTCTTTGTAGTTTAATGGCTTCCTACAAATAAAAAAATCTGTCAAATTAAAATCAATATTAGTTAGTTCATATTCGTCATTGATTTTAAACCTATTTCCAAATCATACTACATTAAAAAGTTATTTTAACTTATAGGGCTTATTTATTTTTAATAATGGTAAACATGTTCTAATCTAATTGATTATTGTAAATTTATGCTAAATAATGAACATGGGAATGTATTTATTTCCATTGTACTAATTTGTTTAGGATTTCAGGTTTACATTTTGGTATGATGCTCTTTCTTTCTTCTTTAAACTGAATCCTACTACCTGTATGCTTGCTGGTAGTTAATATATAATTTTAAAGTAAAGAAAACTCTGCTCTAAAAGTTATGGAATGATGAAAACAAGCTACATCATTTTACGGATAAGCGTTACAAAAAGGCCGTGTAACGATAAATTGTCTTTCCAGTTGTCTCTCTGGTCTTTTGTAATGATAAGTTACAACAGCCAGAAAAACAGACACACAGAAATAGAGATAAGAGATGTTTCGGCTTTTTTAACGTGTAAATAAACTGTGATAAAATTAACTAAACATATCCTTATTCCAAACAATGTATAAAAAAGACTATAGTCCAAACCTTATTTATATATTTAGTATTAATATCTGTGATGGGTTTATTAAGGTTCGGTACGCGACTTATTGGGCTGAACTATACCTTACTTACACTATTAAGTTATCCTGGAAAACTAATCAACTGGTCTATAGTCTTTTTTCTAAACAAAACTACAAGTCATTATGTTAGTTATAATCTACTCACTAATTCTTTACTGGATTCACCTTAAAATAAGCACCATACTGGTTTTTAGTATGAAACGTGATTTTAAAGATGGATGTAGATATTTTAGGACATTGATGTTTGTTGATTTAGCCTGTAATAATTATATTTCTTTGTTTGAAATTCATTATTGGTGATGATGCAAATCACATGTGCTGACTTAATGTTTTTGCTAGGGGTGTTGTGTGTGTAATAATTGTTTTATATTTTTGGTTCTAGCTCGCCTGAGAACAGGATCAGATTCGAGATCCCAAAACGTCATGAAACATTCCTTTACTTAAAATTTCCGCAATAAATATCTCAATAATCGTAGGAAATATAACATCATTTACCAACTAGAATAAAAGTAACTAAAATATTGCAAATTTTATTCTGTTAATTATATTGTATATATTTATTGGATTGTTGTTTAACTTCTCATAATTAACTAATTGAATAATGGATACGAATGTATTTCGTAATGTAATGTAAATGACAATTTTATATAAAATTTCCGATTAGTTTTGTGGAAAAAACTAGTCGACGTTATTATATAACAAAAGATTATCTAATATTTAATATTTTTTACTTTACAAAACCCATCTACTTTTCATTTACAAATTATTTCACTTCACAAAAAAATCTAACTTTTTACATCTTATTCAAGTTGATTAAGTTGCATTGAGTCTGGGAAGGTCAGTTTTTGCTGCCAGTCTGCCTCTGTGATCTTCACTGCCTCAGATAGAGTTGATTGATTTGTTACCAGTTTTTGCCAGAAAAAAATATTTAGAAACCCATAGTAAACACACAGATCCTAGCTGGATGTTTTTATAGCTAACAGAATAAAAGGATTAGAAATGTCATTAAATTAAAGTCTTTTAATACTTCAAATATATTAACGCCTAAATTGTTTTTATATTGTATAAAATTATGTAGATATTTGTAACAGATGGAAAATGGTGATCGTTTCTAAAAATCATCAATCACAAGACTGGATTAAGATGCAAGATGGCGTCGTATACCTTATTTGTTCATGAAAGAAGTATAGGAATCTTCAAGGTCATTCCAGAACTTGTTACACTTTGTAATTTAGCTGACAACTATTAGGCATCTAACAAGTGGTACACGGGTAATTGTTTACAAAAACTATCTCAACTCACATAAGTCTTCCATACTTCTGTTACTAACTATTTAGGACTTAAATATGAATAAATAAGTAATTTAAAGGCCCGCTGAGCCTAAACTGTATTGTTATCTATGAAGGTTAGGTTACCTGTGCGCAACGTAAATTGGTCACCAACAAACAGCTGTGGAGTTAATTAGTATGGTCATTAAAATGTTTATACTTATAAACAAAATGCTTAATTTAATTTTCATTTTTAGAGAGTATTATTAGTTTATTTTTAACTATAATGTTTTTAAACTATTTGTTTGGTTAATCTTAAATTTTATTATTAAAATCAACTCGACACACTACACAATTTAGTACATTGAAGCTTTGCTCTGTTTATCAAGATATTAAAAGGTCTAAGCGCAGTACGTTGTATTTTGGGGCTCCGATGTAATCCTGCGGAGGACTAGGAAAAGTTAATATTTCACTTATTAACCGATATTTCTATGAAACCTGGTGTTTTGATTCATGTGGTTAAGCTCCATCTATTTAATGCTTAAAAAATTTAGTTTGTTTGTTTATCATGACACCTAACCTGCATACTCTTTTACCATTTAATCATTTTTCTCAAGTGGCAACATCCTATTATTTATGGAGAGATGTTGATGAATCTTGGTATATGGTCAAAACGAATACTGTTTATGCTAAAAATGCCTACATCTAGTATTCTCACAGCAGCAACCTGCATAATCTTTTCCATGTTAATAGGAGAGTAGGCAAACTCTTTTATTTAATGACTGATATTGATAAAACTTGTTATATAGCTTGAAAAATCAAACACACCGTAAACGTTCCCCTAAATCGATTCTGGTAAAGCACTATTTAATAGAAATACTATAAGACTTGTATTATTATTAGTCAAAAAAGTTATACACTTAAAAATAACTTATTATTTAAGTGTTAAGCTTGATCAAATGGGAAATCTTCTGAGCCATCAGGTATTTTGTGACGGAGGTAATTTTGTATGTTAACACCAACGAAATTTTCACATAATATTCAAAGCTTCAGGGAAAGAAGTGTAAACCTAAAATTTCCATATTATTGGGGATCAAATTATTGGGGGGATCGAACCTATGACCTGTTGCACGCAGCTCCACGATGATAACCGTCAAGCTATCAAAATTTTAGATGACTTTATGACCGTCAAAATGTTATAAGCTTAAGATGAGGTTTCAAATAGATTTACAAAGTCATTAATGACCATGATTGGCCTCTCGTACGAGGAGCAAACATAATTGGCGCCAATTAATGTCCAGTAGCGAAGCCGCGTATCTTAACAAATGATCGGCCACCGTGCATGTGACACGCCCCGCCACCGACCACGATATTCATCGAATACTAATTATTGTTGTATGGATATAGTCTTCCGATAAACTATCCGATATTATATTGATCCAATGGTCGATATTCACATGTTATTTAGCTTATTTGTTTGGAATGAGCAATAAATATATTGGAGTTAGTGGACTGTCATAATTTATCCCTAAAGTAAATTTTAAAAATCGACAAACTTAAATTAAATAATAATATATTTTAATTTTATTTAAATATAATTTTAAAAAGTGTTGTTTCAAAAATAATCATCCAATTTTTCAATCATCGTCAATTAGATCAGATATTTTTATAAAACAAAATGCCAATGAGTTGATACTATGTTTTTTTATCCTTTTAGTCGGTACTGTGAAAAATCTTTAATACGATTAGGAAGAATGAAGGCTTATTGCAAGTACTGTGTAGCATTTACTGCAAGTTTCGTCCAGGCTGTAATAACAAAGGAGTGAGAAAGACACTGATAAGTTTTATGGTTGGTTCAGTTACAATCTGAAACGGAAGTTAATTGTCACACATTATGGGTTTATTTTAATTATTGAGTACTACGTTAATTCACAATAACCATCCTCATAATTAGACCAATTCGTAATTCAAAGGCCGTTATTTGGATTGCACGTTAAACTATCCCTTAGTATGCATAGGGTGTTGGGCTATTAATTAACAGTCCTGTCTAAGTAACATGTCAGCCTTAGTCAGAAACAAGACTACAAGATCGCGCCACAATCACCTTACACTCAATCCTAATTCATACTTGGCTTAAAATACCTACCTTGTGGTTTGGTTGCCATTTCAATAATTCAATCTAATCTAATTTGACCTTTATAGCCTCCGGATCACTGATATTAGTAAAGAATAAAGGTTTAAATGTGTGCAATATTGTCTGTGATCGTAAATTGTGTGCTTATAACCACATTTTCGGACCTTATAGGTCTATTATTATGTCAAATACCAAGTTGGAATAAAAATATCCTTGACACTATTATATTCAATTCAAACTTCTTTATTCATTATTTTGTACAATATATATACATTGAATAGTGTCAGGTTGCACAACAACAAAAATCTAGCCTAAGTGACAATCTCATCCATTGTCCATGGCCATTCCAATCTAAATGCTGATCAATAGTTAAGCCAAGAAACTGAGCACTGGATTTTATTATAATTTGCTGAGAATTCAAATCTATCATTGGTTCTCTCTTGTTTCTGTTTTGTTTTGTTTTAAAATGAATACAATTAGTTTTTTTCTACATTCAACAACAAATTATGATCCTTGAGAAATTTATTAATGTTTTCTAATTCTAGTTTACAATTTATTTCAGTTTCTTCCAAAGTATCTGATGATAATTTCAAGTTTGAATATAGTGAAGAGTCCACGAATGGTGTTGCCTCAGACTAACAGCATGTTAACAGGACTGTTAATTAATAGCCCAACAGCTGATGGCAACTAAGGGACCTACAGTTTAACGTGGAATCCGAACCACGGCGTCTGAATTACAAATTGGTCTAATTATAAGGATGGTTTTTGAGGATTAACGTAGTATTCAATAGTGAGAGCGTTTATCCACACAAGAGAACACACACCAATCATCACTCACAACTATCCACAATTCGTGACCTCAAAGTAGCTGGATTACAAGACGTTGTCACCGTCTTCCGACTTGACAATCTCAAGTCAGAAGACCGATAAGGTCCGAAAACATTGGTTGTTAGCACCAAATATAGGTTTACAGGTACAGGTATTTAAACCTATATTTTTTAGTGAAATTAGTTGAAAAGTTCGAATTTTTATTTTAGAACTAAGCAGTCGAGGAGTCTGAAGGAGTCGAGCTATTAATGAGTGACATATTACGATGCCAGAGATGACAGCTGGTGGTGTGAACGCTTCGACTCCCGACAGGTCGTCCCTCATGACAGTGCGTGACTATCTTTTTCATTGATAGCTCCATATTATAACAATGTTCCCAGAACTCCTAGGTGGCCGGTAGTCAGTAGTGCCAACTGTCGTGTTGACACTTCAGGTAAGGACAGGTCTTGTGTCTTCTGCTGTGAAATATGCCGATAGTTTGTTGTGGGAATATTTTTTTCGTTTTGTAAACTGGTACAAAAGGAATTCTTTACTAGGAATGACCATATGTTAGATTCCTTTTCATCATTGTGTAGCGTACAAACTCCATAAAAGGGAATCTAGAATTTACTGTTCAATGATGTGTATATGTTTTAGTTGCTACGTATCTTTCTTTAAATATTGACCTGTAACAGGACATTAGCAGGTGCCATTTTAAGACGGGCTTTGCTGTACATTTTATGCAAGTTAGACCTTCACCTTAAATTGTGGTGCCTATGTATTTTAATTCATTTTGTATTAACATTTTACATTTTTTCCTACTGTACCTACTGTACTTATTATTATTAAAATTATAATGCAATTATGGTTCTGCAAAAATGTTTATTTAAGTTAAGCTATACATTTTCGTATGTTTCATGGTACGTTAAAAGTATAACGCCATTCAGGATGCAATATAGTTTTTAACATTTAACACATTAACATTTTCCAATAAAATTCATAAAAATTCACTGAACAATAAATGATCAAATATAAGTTTGAATTTATAGTTCCATTGATTAGTAAACGTGCTGTGATATTATAAAAAATAGTAACCCATATATTTCAAATAAATATGTGACAAGGTTATAGTAGTAGTACACCAAATTGATTCACAAAGTGATTTTTTATTTTTAAAAGAAAGAAGAACAATAGGCCCTGCACCTTAGTCAAACTATATAAAACAAATTAGTGTTAGTTACACAATTATTTATAACTGGAGAACAGCTTGACCGATTTTAATGATCTTTAATTTTTTGTTTTGTCTCTGCTTCGAGTAGGCTTTAGGCATATTCAGTTTTGTATTTGACCTTAGAGCCAAGCCCCACTGGCCTGTAAAGATTGTATATGTTAAGCTTATGAAGAAAATATGTGATGAGTTTTGATCATATGCATACTAATATTTCCTAAACAAGCTATATTGCAGTTGGTTTGGATTTAGGTTGGGTCGGAACATTGTGAATCAATCCATTTAGATTAGTTTTTTTGGAGAAGTTATTGATATATCTTATCGTATCAGGATTTTTATTAGCTATACCACGACCAAGAAGATCTAATCTTTTGCGATAAATCCATAATTCTATTCGACTTCACAACATGGCGAATCAATTGATTGAAGAAGGACGAGGAATCACACGAGAACAGCGCTGAGGTGGAAAGGTTAACAGGACATACATTATTGTTGGGCGGTACAAAGTTCACCGGGTCATTTAGTTCTTAATATATTACCAATTTTTAAGATGTATGAAAAACCTTTAAGAGGTAAAAACCGCATCCATCCTATAATTTTAATTAATATTCGTTAAAACTTCACCCTTATAAATAATGAGGATAAGTTTCTAAAATCACTTCCTACAAAAATGTTTCAAGTATAATATGTAGTCAGGCAACAGTTTAAACAATAACAAGTATTCAAGATTACACCTTTTCTTCCTAAAAGTTTACGTTTCAGTTTTTACGTCGTTTAAACTCAACAAAAGCGTGTGATAAGTTCAGTTTAGTCACAAACCATTAACCTTAAAAGATAAATCTTTTAAACGCACCACAAAACATGGGCTTCCATAACATTTGTCTGATATGTTTTTTGGCTAAAAGATAGTATTATTTATAATATTACAAGGCTCCTGGCTCATAGTTATAATACTTTTACCTCATAAGAAACTTATGCTTTTCGTACGAGCTCAAGGTTTACAATAGGCCTGATTATATTAAACACTGTCGAATATAGCTTTCGCGTAAACTAATTAGACATTTCATTAATTACATGCATTGTAGGGAATGAATTCTAATTTTATTTAGATACATAAATTCCATATTTTCTGTAAGATCTCGTTACCAAAGATCATTGCCAATTTTACATAGAAACTACATTAGGTTACTCAAATATTTAACAATTTAAAAAAGGTAAATAAAATGAGATAAAATCTTAAACGGTATTAAAATATGTACATTTAAAAGATGAAAAATCACGTTTTGGTAAAAGAAATGAAGTAAAAGTGTTAAGTAAAGTTAGAACGTGAATAATCGAGCAAAATGTTCAATATTCCGAAGTCATGTGCTGTGAATTATTGTGTATTACGGGAAAACATTTACGGGATCGTGCTGGTATTGGCAAGTTTATTGGCCGTTATATACTGAGAGAGAGCTGGTATTGCTTGTCTAGTTTAGAAAACAAATGTCCGTTGTTAGTTTAACAGGTGATTCGATGGAATGGTTTGTGATAGAAACAATATCTACAATTTTTCAATTTCATTTTGTCATATTTCGGTGTATCACTAGTTTTATTTAAGACGTAGCAACTGCTAACGAAAATCCGTCTTAATTGTTTTGCTCGTTTGGAAATATTTAGTAATACTGTATTAAAAAATAACTTTTATAAAGATACGAAAAATGGGGTTTCCTTTAATATTATTGACATAAAACATATTTTATACATAGTTAATGACGAGAACGGATGCTATGTATGAATGAGTCTTGTTGCTGACTAAGGCTGACATGTTCCTTAGACAGAACTGTTAATTAATAGCCCAACAGTAAATGGCTTATCAATGGGACCTTCACTTTAACAAGGAGTACGAACCACTACCTCTGGATTACAAACTGGCCTATCTATGAGAATGGTTTTTGCAGATAAACGTATTATTCAATAGTGCAGACATTAATGCATACAAGACAACCGCTCAAGACACCCACCGACCAATCGCTTTCAACTATCCACAATTCGTGACCTCCAAGTAGCTGGATTACAGGACACGCCACCGTCCCAATAGTGCCTAGTCAAAATAGTTAAGAATGGTCACCTCTGGCTAGCCTATGTGACTAGTACCGCCACGGTTCCTCACTGTCGATATTTTTGAGCTCTTACTTACGAACGTACTTTGATTTTGTACTGTCGTATTGTGTGCGTTGACTTTTTCAAACATGTTTGTTTTAAGCTGTATACTGGAATCGGTACTAAGGTTCTAGGTTCCAGCTCACCTGAGAATGAAATTAGATTCCAAATCGCGAGCTGTCGGGAAACCTTTTTTAATAAAAGAAGAAAATGTCACGGACCCAGTGTCTAACCTTTGAATTTGAAAGCGTTGTGCTTCTTCTGGTTATTCACTGTGAGAACCTAGCGGTCTACACTCACCACCCTGGAGGTTCAACCTCACAGTTTCTATAATCCTAGATCCGATGTCGTCTACCGCTCATGGCAACAGGTGATGTAGAACCACAAGGTCCATCGTCTAACGATCCAGACTCTCAATGGGAACACATCTTGCCATTAAGATTCCGGCTGTGCCGCCAGGAAGCTCTGTGAACTGGTCCGCGTGGAGAGTGGAGACCTCCTGTGAACGTGCCTGATGATGCGACTGATAGCCTTTCAAGTTTACCTTGTTCCTGGAACTCCTCTGAGGTCTCCTCCAAAGTCTCAGATAGTATTGAATGTGTACTTTGATTAATGTGGTTATGTTTAAAGTAAGATTTGTTTAATAGTATCGGTTTACTTTCCCCCACGTATGCCATAGTATAACTATGTAGAAAATATTGTTTTCGTCAACATTTTTGAATTTCAGTTTGGAGTGGATATATCCGTTTTGAGGTCTCCTGAATCAAAAAATTGGGTTTCAACATGATACCTGTCTGTCCGTATGAGTGCGTGTGTTTGGAAGTGTACAGAGCCACAGTCTACCCTGTTGGTCCGAATTAGATTAAACGTGTCGAGTTTATAATTATATACATTGTATCTTCATGTGATTTTCATATTTTTTAATTTTTAATTTTTAAGGGAAGTTCACTCATCAAAACCCTTAAAAATGGTGACTACATATGCTTTTATAGTCAGCTGTTTGAAGGAAATAAAAACAATTTTCTTTAGACATATCCTGCATCTTGCCTACTTCCAACAAGGTAGGTAAATAAAATATAGCTATAATTACCATCGTATATAATCACTGATATGTATATTAGCTGCTTACCGTTTATATATTTTATTATTCTTTAATATTTCTTGCTGAAATTATTTGTCATATTTGTAACTTTTTCTGAAATAAACTAATTTTAAATTAACTTTTAATGTACAACAACGATTACATATTTTTAAACTGTAAATGTCTTAAAAGGTGCATCAACTGTTATTTTTGAATTGCTGGGTTTTAGTTTTATTATATTTTAAATATCCGTTGTGTTTTAAATGTTTTTATTGCATTTAGTTTTGACAAAAATTATATTGACGTATATTATTTTATTGTGAATGATTGCGCCGGTGCTAGCCTAACGGTTAGCGTCTTGGACTTCGGTGCAAGAGGTGACGGGTTCGATCCCCGGGATGGCCACAAAATTTAGATGGGAATTCCATTATAAAAACAGTGTACTTTGAGGCTGCATAGCTGACACTGAGCCTGTCATTGGCAAAAACAGAATAAAAAACACATTACAAAATATTTATAGATTGGAATTGCAATGACTTATTACAAATAGGAAATGGTCATTGCTAGACGGGATTGAATAGGCCGTACGTATATATTAACTTTAAGCCAGACATATATGCTACACGTTATTTAGAGATGGTTATAAGCCCCGAGGGCCTGATGACAGACGTGTAACTTCCTCTGACAGCTTTTAATAGCACGGGACGATATATCATGTCTGGGTTGATCAGGGCAGCTTAGAGGGTCATTTCCGCCTGAGTGAGTCTAAGATAAATGGTTAACTTCACTGTGACGTCAAAATACACTCTTTACTGAAAATGTACATTTGTAATCACTGATAAACGGTATTAGTGAACTGACTCATACTTTCTCACCCTATCGTTAATCGAAAACAAATTACCTACAAATCATAGAATTCTTTAAACACATTGTCATAGATCAATAATTAGTAAATCAATAGTCAATGTAAAAAATCTTTTTGGAATCATGAAACCATACGTTAGACTAAGTGACATCATTTTAACATTTATATTATAAAGGACATAGTACTCACTAAACCACACAGCAGATTATACCTTTTTTAAATTAATAAACTTTAAGGTATAATGAGAAAATTATTTCTCTATAGCTTTTTCAACGTATACAGTATACGTTGAAAAAGCTATAGGTAATACATTTTCTCATTATTCCTTAAAGTTAATTAATTTAAAAAAGGTATAATCCGTTGTATGGTTTAGTGAGTGAGGATCAGTTAAAAACATAAACTTGTTTATCTATATTAATAAAATTGGAGTTTTGACTGAAGATAGCTCAGAGTTATTCATTTTTCAATTATATTTATGATTCGTGCGTCAGAGAAGTCGAAGCAAGTCATATCTCAATTTGTGTCTGTCTGGTTTGATTTTATTTTTGTCCGTATGTTTGTCTGTAACGCTCCAGGAGGCATTCTACGACGTCTTCTCTAAAAACTGGAGAACTGTTAAAAATGAAACATATTACAAGCATCTCCACATTCCAGAGAAGGATTTTTAATACTTGAAATTATCCACCACACTTTGAAAAGTAAATAAGGGGTATTTAAAACCTCTCTTTTTACGCGATATTAGACGCATTTTGCTTTCAATTATCAATGAATCACCTTCTGGTAATAATCAGCTGTCTTTGTAGTTTAAAGATTTAATAGTAAGAAAAACAAACAGCTGTCAAATCAATATTAGTGAGTTTAAATAATTGGTCATTGATTTTAAACCAATTTAGAAATCAAACTATATTAAAAAGTTATTTTAACGTATAACTAATTTTAATAATGGTATAAATCTTCGAATTTATTTAATTCGTAAAAATGTTAAAAAATAAAGCTGGGTATTGATGTTTTTCTTTAAACTGATTTGTTTAGGATTTCAGTCTTAATCTAGCAGTACGCCCGTACTCTGTACGAGTTGTAGGTATCTGTAAGTGAAAAAGATACTTATTAACATTACAACATTAATTATATTAGAACAGAAAATATTTATAGTTATTAAAAGTCGTAATACATCAAGATAACATTTTAATATAGTAAGATTTCGACGTGAATTTAAAATCAATGATCAATATAAACAATCTAATATTCGTTTTAATTTTATACCTGTTTGTTTTTTTCTATTAAGTTAAAGACCAATGGTTAAATAATTTAGTGTTAAAAACTACAAAAACAGCTGATACCAGTAGGTGATTCGTTGAAACCTTAAAGCAAGATGTGATTAATATCACGTAAAAAGTGGGTTTTTGAATGCTTGTTATATCCTTTAAAAAGTGGAGGACAATTTCAATCATTGAAAACCCTTCCCTGTAATGTAAAGAATGCAGTAATAAGTTTAATTGTTATCAATTCTCCCGTTTTTTAGGAGAAGACGGCGTAAAATTCCTCCTGGAGCATCACAGACAACCAAACACAAATTGAGAGAATACTTGTTTCGGAATCTCTAACGCACGCAACGTAAAAATAACTAAAAAATGAATAACTCTGAGTAATGTACAGACAAAGATCTAATCTTATTTATATAGATTTCGGTGTAATAATCTTTCATCTTTAAACCTAAACGTACAACCAATACAAAGGACGGGCTTACTGCTAGTTGTTATTATTATTGTAATTTTCCTGAGTTAAAATATTCTTTGCAGCAAATACAAAAAACAAACACTATTTCCCGGAAACAAAGTTAACGTTTCAAACCGCGTTATTGTCAGAAGCAGCTACAACACAACGATGCGACTTTTGCGGTTTATGATGCACTATGCAGTTCGAGACTCCATTTATAAACGGAATTCTTCCTTCTCTCACCAATATTTTGGTCTATTCTCAAGAAATTTTAGAGAAATATAAATATTTATTCCGTATGTTTGCAAAATTTGAATAATTCAAATGGTTAGGGGTAATATACTGGGGCCGGTTAACCGATCCCTAGCTTAGCCTAAGTTGTCCCATATACAAATCCGTAGTATATAAGGGCAGAACACAAAGGATATGTAAAATTAAAACTCAAAATTGTATCATTATAAAATATTTTTGTATACATAAATGTCAAGGCCTACACTGACTGACTCACTCATCACTCCCACTTCCCAATACTTAGGGGGCTGAAATTAGGTATACTGGCTCTTTCGGACTGAAATAGGAAAGTCTAATCGTTTTTGTGACAATTTTTTTTCAATAAATATCCACGCTACAAGCCCTCAAAGTTCCCATGTTACTGTTATGGAGAAATGGTTTTATCTTGGATTCCAACAAAATAATGTTGTAAGGTACAATTCTTCAGGTTACATCTGAGCCCAAAAATCCGCAAGAGGGGATGTAAATTAACCATGGTGGGGTTCCATTTATGTTTATAATTGCATTTATTTTATTTTATACTTAGGCATTTTAAGCCAAGTTTTAATGAAAAAAGAGTTCCGAACAATTTTGGCGTCTGAACTACAAACTCGTTGAATTATGAGGATGAATACAGATGAATGTAGCACTAAATAGTGCGGGAGCTATCCACACTAAAGAATAACCGACCATCGGTCATGATCATCCACAATTCGCGACCTCCTAGTAGACACGCCACATATTTTTGACATCGCTTTCAACTACCAGATAGTGTTTCCAAGAAGAGTAATTGTAAGACATTCTTGTTGAAGATATTTCCTTATATGGACAATAACAGCTGTTTTAATGAGTAAGCAGGTGAAAAACGCTTTTATTACTTCGTGATTACGGTTTGAAAGTATATGGGTGTTATCATTGCTTGCATGATTGTCGTCAAATGTGTAAAGTCATGTGGGAAAACTACTCATGTCTCACTGGCGTGGTCATAACTATCAGTGTAATTGTAAGCCGGCATTCTTCTGGACAAATTTCTATGTCTATTATGATATGACGTCAATAACCATATGACGTCACTAATTAGGTCGCATATATTGCTAAAATTTCCCTAAACCTACGACATATCCATGTCAAAACTTTATACAATTCTTCTCTGGGTTTCAGTATTTACACAACACAATCTCAAATTCGTTATGAAAAACCAAAATTGTACAGGGTAAACTTAGTTCATACTATCGAAAGAAGAAAGTATGTCTTTTAATCTTACACATACGAGTATATCAATAACTGTTAAAGAGAAGTTATGATAATGAAACATATTTTGGCTTGTTGATAGAAGAGTAGTAGTAGTAAAAAATTTTAGGTTTATACATTGATAGTAAAAGTAAAATTTTGAAATCAAATTAATTTCCACATTTCCAAAGGACCAAAAATATTTCAAAGGAGTTTTATAAAATTAATCGTTTCGTATATTAAACTTTGTTTGAATGAGTTTGATTGCTAGACCACAACAAAAAAAGATTGTAATTTTAGTTTTGGCAAATCAAGATGAAGTAATCAAACGGAATATCAATAAGAATTTTATTGAAAAATCTGACTATTCTCCACCGTATAGAACAGTTAACAATAAAATTATCTGATCCATCACAATGGCTAGAAGATTGAAGTCTACATCACTCAACACACAGGCAGTATTCGCAAAAGAGTCGTCCAGGCATGAGGCACACTTTGAAAGTAATTTCCTTTGCCGAGCATCATTTGTCGAGTACAACTTCTTTTTTAAGTCTATCTTGAATCTTTGAGATTTTTTCTTGTACCAGACGTTAAACACACAAAAAGAAAATGGCATAGATATTGACAAAAGGATTGATAAAAGGAAACTTAGCCATGATGTACCGGAGGCTTTCCTGTGGCCAAAAAACTTAAGTGATAAGAAACTGTAACTTGAAATGGCAATGAAAGTGACACATGGAATATAGTGAACCTTCTTACTCAAATAACTTAGTCTTTTCAAGTTGACAATTAGGCGAAGAGGGGACTTATGGATTTTTTTCGCAATAACAGTTGGTGTTCTGAATAGTTTTAAAGATGAAAAAGAGTTAGTTTGTGTCGTGCTAACAATGTTATCACTGCCAATCGTTGATACTTCCAGGGCACTCTGGAATGTGGATAGCACTTTTTTGACGACTGCTTGAAGGATATGCACTTCAAAGGCGATTGTCAAATTGATAATGTAGTACATAGAACACCAGAATATCTTGATTGGGAGAAACATAATAAGTGCGAAACCTGCACCATGAGATTTCCATCCTAGTCTTGTTTTGTTCGTTTCAAATCCCATAAAACAGTCGACAACTTGTGAGATAGTGTACTCCAAAATCATCAGCAGAGCAAGAAGGAGAGGATATGAAACCCTCTTTTGTAATATATTCCGCAGATTATAGTGGGTTTCAAACATTCTGGTGAATAGTTTCAACATGTGTTTTCTTCTCAAAATAAAATACAACATCAACGTGAAACATGGAACCCAAGTGGTGATCGAGGCCAAATACGCAGCTTTTTGATTATTGAATTCTTTTTCTGATGGCAGATCATACATAAGACGATACAACGCAATGTTACCAACTGAGAAGTAAGTGGCAATAGTAACAGCTGTGAAAATGTACTGTACGATTCCAATAAAACTTCTTTTCCCTTCAAGCAGTGGAGTTCCACCCAAAATGAGGGCGAAAAACGCTGCTCTCATATACAACGGACCTTTTTCACCTTTGCTGCTAAATATGGCCATAGTAATGGCAAATTTATGACTCTTGGGGACTGATGAAAACACTGATGCACTACTGTAAAATAGTCTCTCAATTTCTTCCGCACCAACTTTACCCTGAAATGATCGATAAAGAATAAATGTTACCATGGAGAACTGAAAACAAAAGTTAAGAGCATTGGCTTAACACTTGAAACGTCTTATACTTGAATTGTCCATCAAATTATGCTTTATTGCTTCACAAATATTGTTAGTGGAATATTAATTTTTATGGTAAAGAAACAAACTGGTAAAATTATTCAATTTTAGGTAATTAAATCAGAATAAATAAATTTAACAGCATTCTAACGTGGTATAAATATTTTTTTATGAATCATAATTTTGAACTAAACTGTGTAAGATAAATTTTAAAAATATTTCAAATTTCAAAAGACCCAGAACAGAAATATTTGGCTATTTCAGAGTAGGATTTTTTTTGCGTCATATTCATATTATATTTCGTTTTTGTATATGTTTTACAAAGAATGAGAATATTCTATTAGTATAGATTACAATGATGCTGAGTGTAAAATGTCAGAATGGAATTAAAAGATCTAAGAAAGGTTTCGTTGTCACATTTTATAAACATGTATAGTCCGATTTAGAGGAATAAGACGAACAGAAAATAAAAGAAAAGGTAATTTGGAGAGAAAAAGACTCAATTTTCCATTCTTGTCCAGGTCCTAGCACTTAATTCTCAGAAAAAAATGAAAGAAAAATAAACAATGTTCTGTAAAATTTGAGCTTTAAAACTTTAAAGTGCAAGTGGACGTACGATAAAAGATCATACGAACTTTTAGCGTACGTCGTAGGGGGATCTTCCACTATCTATTGGGTAAAAAAGTTCTTTTTTGACATAATTTTGTTTATTAAGCACTTTATTCTGAATAATAATATTTAATCTTATGACAATCTTCCGTTTTTCCAATCAATATGTATATTTACCTTATTTTTTTAATGCACACTTTTGAATAAATTTGTCAGTACTGCACCTAATGTAAAACAATTTTTACCAGATAATATTTATTATATTTATTAGATACTGGTTCATAGTTATCTCAGTGTAAACAAATTTAAT
The DNA here is from genome assembly GCA_023375725.1 of Nephotettix cincticeps. Classification (NCBI taxonomy): domain Eukaryota; kingdom Metazoa; phylum Arthropoda; class Insecta; order Hemiptera; family Cicadellidae; genus Nephotettix; species Nephotettix cincticeps. The sequence continues at coordinate 14,426,148 of CM041788.1, read as the reverse complement.
AATAAGTTTCAATGTTTTAAATTAAAACCCCTAGTTTTTTCGTTTGCGCAAGCATTATTGAAAATATTTATTTCCAATATATATTTTTATTGGGCTAACATAGTTTACATGCACCAAAATGTTCCTTGTAATTTTAGCTTTAAAAACACACTTTGCTTTTGCAATTGGTTGTTCGATAAAATATAATTGAAAAATATATAAAATTTATAAAACGTCTATAATTTTTAATTTTTTTACATATCTATTTTCTCATAATAAATATTTTAACTAGCCTAGTAACCGTACAAAAATTATTAATTGCATCAAAAACAAAAATTTTTGAAAAAGGTTGAAGGTAGTGGCAGATCCCTTTAAGATTGATTGCATTCATTTTTCGAGGAAATAAACATCTTGATTCTAGACTTTAACACCTACACTATATAAAGTGACCTTTAAACAGCAACACACGAGGTATAGCCCGTCAGTCTCTAGCCCGCCACGGTTCCATTTATCAGTGACGTCGTCATTTCATCGGTATCGGGCACCCCAGGCTGGCTTATATCATGTGATGGATGGAGAAAATCACTTACCACCCGACGTGGAGTTTGACACATAATTGAACACTTACAACCCGTCTGAGGCTTGGCTTCATAAACGGTTACTATGTTTTAGTATACAGTGGGGTTATAAAGTCCCTTCCCACCTATTATTATCTTTATCAGAATAAATAACCTTTTGGAACCATAAAAACTTAACCCAAAGTACCTTTTAGTTATCGAAAATTTTTAGTGACCCCTAAGAATGGGAGATTTTGGGGCAAATTAAAATGTTTAAATGTAAAGCCCCATCGAGATGTACCTCAATATATAGGTCTTAAAATTTATAGACGATTAGTGGAAATTTGGGGTCTCTACCTTAACCTAGTAAAAAACATTTCAAAATAATCGTATCATTTTGAAAATTAGGACTCTAGATTTTTAAGTCCCTTTTCCCTTTGGTTATTGATAAAATAAACATTTAAAGTGATTTTCAACTATGGGATTCATTGTAATAAGCACATATTCTAACTATTGTAGTAATTAAAAGTGTTGGGAAGTACCTAAAGTCTAAGATGTTGGAGTTAAAAAATAATATAAAACAGATTGTAAGAGATAATATAAAAAGAATAAAACAAGATCAACCTTCCGCAGCACATAATAACTTAAATAGGTAACTGTTATAGAATTAATTGGATAAAATTTTTCAAAAGGCCGTCTGACAATGCCCGGCATATATCTTTGAACTATTTTTAACCCATAATACGAAAGCGATTAATGGCTAATTCTTTTTATTCAATAAACAAATCTTGAAAACTGTGATTTAATATCATATTTTAACCCCACAATGTATATTTACGTTATTTAGATTTTTATTGCAGACATTTTCCATCAGGATTTTATGAAAAATAAAGTTTTAAGGCGTTTTGTGATCTGGAATCTGATCCTGTCCTCAGGTGAACTAATATCTAAAACATAATACAATTAACAAATTAACACCCCAGACACACTTTATTAGTTCGCCTAACGGGATCAGGATCAAGATCCCGAAACGTCTTGAAACTTTGTTTTACATGAAATTGTGATGGAAAATGTCCGTAATATCCTGAAGGATATTGTTCCTGAGGTCAAAACATCTTGTAAACATATGTCCTATCTCGCTCCGTTTTCCGTCTGTCAGTGTGTATGTGTTTATTACATGAAGTGCTATATTTTTGGAACACTTTAAGTTCAATCTTTAAACTTGGTACATATAGGAGTACTGATAAGACCTATGTTTTTGCATAGTGTAAAATTTATAGCTTTACTATTTATAAATGGTGGCCACTTCAATTTTTTCCAAATCTTAAACATTATGTGATTTGCAAAAAAAAACTAAAAACAAACAAGACGTGAAATTTAATTTTAACACAAATAAAGGAGAAAAATAGATTTTTCTTAAACTACAACTAACAATTTAAACTATCTGAAATTTGGGATTTAATAAGCAATTTGGGTAAAAAGTATCTTTACTAAAATTGGTTATTCGTTGTAATTTGTGTTATGGCACAGTTACATTTTAATATTTTTCAAACGGAAATTAAATTTCGTAGCTTTTTGTCTTTGGTTTAAAATTATATTTATATTTAAAATTACATGAACATTTAAATACACATTACACTTTAACATTGGAACGTGGGGTTTTAGTATCTTATTAAATAAGAGTGAATCGTACAATAACTGTGAAATCGAATTGTAAAATAAAATTAAGATAAATTACATATGTTTCCACACATAACTTTAATATTTAGTTAATTTTATTTCCTTTATAATTTTACTAACAAGAACATAGGTTAGTTCTAAATTAATTTATGTGCTGCTTAAAACGAGGTACTGTATATTATAGTAAACAATAAGAGCATTTTGAATGAAAAGGTCGCGATTTGACATTTCGAAACAAAAGATGTCGATCCTTAGGTGATTGCTTACGTAACAATAGTGCAGTGACAACTGTAGGGGGGAGGACTTGTTTGCACTATAAATTGAACAGCTATACCAACCGTAAATTTTTGTAGTAGAAATAAAAAAAATATTTTGTTGATTCTATCATCCCTTTGATCAAGTTGAAGAGTTAAAAACCCTTTTTGAGTAATCTTTCATACCAAATGAGAAGTTGTCCAAATAATTATTGTTTATTATAGTGTTATTCTTAATGTTTATTGCATCACCTTAGTGATTTAAATTGTTCTGTCAATGATCACAGTAATGACTTTCAATTAGTCAATCGTCAAAATATCTAAATTCGTCAATACAAAAAGCGTGTACAGGAATGGTGTCAGTTATATGATCAATTTTAAACTAAAACATACAAACTTTTATTTTAAGTTATGATCTAAAAATGTCAGAAGGAATAAAGACGCATTTGTAAATAATAAATATTTAACTTTTTTCATTCAAGCCATTATAATATTTCACTCCAGCGTATGACGGAGGTTTTCAATAAATTTTAGATTATAAGCTGAATCAGTAATTTTGTTTTGATGCACAGTTAAATAATTTCATGATAAACTCAAACTGGCAGGCTCAATAGGTTTTTCCTGAATTTCACTAACTTTCTAAATAAAATTCTTAACTTGTTTAGCGTTGCAGAAGGATAGACAGGTGGAAATACTCATAAGATTTATTTCAGAATCGTAAGGCCAAACGTGAACGTAAATTGCCCCCGTCGCAGCAGACCTGCGTACTCAGAGAATTTCCAAATCAATAATATGAGAATAATAGTATGTGACAAGATTGATAAATCAATACCTGTTGATAAATTAGAGTATTTGCCTGTTCTCCGTAACATTAACATGGGAAAGAGTATGAGTATGTAGGTTTGCCACTTTGAGGAACAGTAAAAGTAGGCATTTTTACGATAAACTATTTTTACTCTAACCATATATCAAGTTTTATCATTATCTGGACATAAATAAACGAGTTTGCCTATTCTCCATAAGATTAACATGGGAAAGAGTATGCAGGTTTGCTGCTGTGAGAAACACACGAACTATGCTATTTTTTAGCATAAACGTATGGATCCCAACCACTTGAAGCTGAATACAAAGTTTCATCCAAAATTGTTGATTAATAAGGAAAATATTTTCCTTAACCTCCATAAGATTAACATTAGAACCCCAAAAGAGGTACCTCGCTGTTTTTAATTCTTGGTCCATTGTGGATGTACTGTACTGTAAAGTTAAAAAAGGGTAAAAAATTAATAAAGATTTCCGGTCAGTAAGCTTTAAACTGGTTTGCTTGCATGATTATTTTGAAGATCATAATATTTGAATACTGGTTAGTAAAATTGATGACAAGCCGCCTGAGTAGTTTACCGGGTCTGTCTATCGCATTAATGAAATATTCACTCGGCTTGTAACAAATGAGAAGCCATATTTCATGCTCGTGTTAATCAGCTCGGAGAACAAAAGCAGTTCATTAGTGAACGAGGTGTTTTGTTCATAACCTAGTCGGTGCTGTATGCTGTCTGATGTACGGCCACGGTCGAGAATATCAAACTTGTAAAGTTGCGTACAAACACGAGATACGTACTTAAATAGAACTGTACAAGGTTGAACGTAATAGAAGTTAGTTAAGTATATGTTAGAGAAACGCCATTTATGACTTAGCTAGGGGAAGGGGGTATTTTGGCAATCCGTCAGATCAAAATTTTTAACGGAAGTGGCATCATATGGTTAGACATCTGTTTAGAAGGACTGAAAACATTCCCTTTAGACATATCCATGATCTACGCACCTATAGGAAAATTAATATATTTTGACACGGATATGAATAAGCACTGGGAGGTGTTAGCAGATTCGTGGAACGCAAAAAGTGCAGCGGAAGTGTTCAACGGAAGTACCGTCATATGGTTAAAAGAACAGCTGTTTTAGATGAACTGAAAATATTCCCTTGAGACATATTCGTGATTTAAACTCCCAAAAGGAAGTAAAAATATTTTTATGATTAGTACTACCTTTTGAAATAGCAACCTACAAAGATATTAAAACAAGTTATAAATTAGAATTGAATGTAAAATGATTGTGGTGAGAGTAGTCCTGTTACTGACTAAGGCTGACATGTTCCTTAGGACTGTTAATTAATACCCCGATAGACGATGGAATCTAAACAAGCTACACGGTTTAACTTGGGGTCTGAACCACGATTTTCCCTCTAAATTACGACTTGGTCTCTATGAGGACGATTAAATTGTATCCATACCAGGGATTATCCAATTCGCCCGTCATCGCTTATAGTTATTCACAATTAAATTTAGGATACTTGCATCGGAATGAAAGTCGACTAATATAAGTTTTTATTGGTAAATTAAATATATATAAAATAGCATTTATTATGTTCAGCTTTTGATAAACTAGAGATTTCGAAATTACCAACTTAATCTACATAATACAATGCCATCATACATACCATAATATACGATTTTATGAATCAGATATTTCATTTACAGTAAAGTAAATATTACGTAATTTTACTTTACTTACTGTGATATACTGTAATATGAATTCGAAGATATAATAAAATGGTTTCCTGCTTCCATTTGAAAGAGTTTTAAAGGTAGCCAGAGGCTACTTAGTATGTTGTCTAAACATCTGAAAATATCCATGGCCCAGCTATTCAACGCTGCATATGATGTCTGAGCCACTTTATGAATGTCATTCCTATGAAATCAGCGAGCTGTATTTTATCTAAATGGTTGTCAATAACATAGCTATTATTCTCTACATACTTCTTTCCAGGGTTATCATAAACGTAAACATTAAATGTTTGTATTTTGTTCCCTGTGGGAAATAAGTTAGATCATGGATGTGTCTACAGTGAATGTTTTCAGTTCATCTAAACAGCTGTTCTTATAGCCTAACCGTATGACGTTACTAAAACAATTACGACACTGTTACCACAAATTATCAAAAACCCAGGGCTAAGAAATATCCAAATATCCATGTCAAAATGTTAACAAACTTTCAAGCCACGCAATTGCAAAACCATCAGTTATTTTTGCCGCTTCTCATATATAACCTAACTTAATAATTGCGTGGTTATCCTTGGAACCAATCACGTGGTCTGTTAAACCAAATTAGAAGATGCCGAAACCCATCATAGTGTTTAAATTTTGAAGGTCACAACATACTTCACTAATCCTGTTTTTTAATAGTTAGTTATTCTATAATTGAGACCTAGTCCTTCTACACCCACACATGCATGGTGAGTACCTGTATCGACAACGGTGGTATGGAACCTGGCAGCGGTAGGCGGTATGAAGACTCCGACCGACAGCTGCAACCCATGGGTGAGGAGCTGGGTGACCAACCCAGCGACGACCACCACCCAGCCCCAGCCTCCCTCGGGGTAGTAGTGGGTCCGCAGCATGCGGCGCGTCTCCACGTAGTTCTTGGGCTTCACCAGGGGAGGAGGTTCAGGAACTGACGTCAGCAGGGGCCACGACTGAGCGCGAGATATTCCACTCATTTTGTACACTTCCGTATCACCTCTCACCCAGTTTTTTAATTATTTACTTTAAACTTGTATGTTGTTTGTTTGACAACACGTTGCATATTTTCAAAACAGTTTCACAGCTGTAAACCTATAACTAAAATAGGTTATAGTACCTTGGTCTTTTATTTCTTCGATTTGTCAGTAGGCGACTATTTCAGGACTTTATGATCCCACTTTTAGGTCTTTGTCATGTTCTCGCTACAAGGCTTCATGATGAATTAAAATTACACGAAAAACACTTAATTTAACACTTCCTAAGTCAAATTAATTTAATTGCGCACTAAGAATCACAAAACTAGTCGTAGCTGACTAAACGAAGAATTGAAGGACGAAGGTACTGAACCTATTTTAGTCAATCTGTGCAAGAATGTTTTAACATATTTAGTTCCCATGAATACTGCATATTACTAGTACAAGATTGGTTAGTTATATTATAAAATAGTTCGATGTTGATATGTAAGTGTGTAAATATACATACAGAAGATTACTTATTGAAGTTTAATTTTGAACCACAGATTGGAAAATGTTTACTTGTAACCGAAATCACTAACGTTATGTACTAAAATATCAATTTTAACATGTCCATTGATAAATTTCGTAGTTTACGACATCCAGCAACCCTTGCGTCAAACACGAGAGACCCGTCCGCGGCGAAGAGCCACGTGCAACTGAGGGAGGAAGCGCACACTGCAACAATGAGTGAGGTTTAGAGTGCGCGCGCATCTCCACCTGACCTGCCTCAACCCGGCAACTGTTCTACCTGTACAGTGTACACTGCACCGCCTTGCCACGCCGCGTCGCTGTAAACAAAGTGACGTCATATGCCAACAGAACCAAAGTTAATTAATTGTTATCTTGTCCTTCCTCCGACTAGAACTTACCTCATACACCGGCGCCGATTTATTCTTAAATTGTACCCGCCTGTAGATCCTACATTGTGACAGAAATATGTTTTCAAGTTTTATTGAGCTTTAACCTTAATAGCGATTTAAATACAAGCATTAAATGCTAACTCATTGAATACTGTACCGTGGAAATCTACATTAATTAAATGATATTAGCGTGTCTTGTCCGTATTATTTACGGATACATCTATTTTTTCACCTCCACTGCCTATTGCCATGGGATATGAGACTGTATCGTATATTAAAGACAGTGGGGCAGAGTAGCGACATGAGTCACAAGGCTAGAGAGGTGACCGCTCGTGATTCACAAGAGTCGCCGGCCGTTGGTTTCGATTTCGCGGCATTTGAATTGTTCCCCGGTCTTGTATTTGGGGACTGTATTTTTTGGTCACACCTCAAACGTCTTCCGTTTACCCTTGAACCAAGCACTAACCGTGATCACCCCTATTAGTGGCTAACACTGTCTGTAATAACATAACATTCTATTATTTAGGCTACTGTTATACCTGTCCACTAAGTTATAGAATACCACTAAGTTAAAGGGACATACACAAAAAATTAATCACATGTTTTCTTGTAAATATTGACATAGATATGTCTTAGTTCTGGGGGTGGGGTGTTGGTGATTTTTAAGATGGAAAACATGTAACAGGTTTCCATAGAAACTACTAGGATTATTGTATTGAAATTTAAATATAAAATAATAAGAACAGGTGTTTAGATTAACTGAAAGCATTCACTTTAGACGTATCCATGATCTAACCTATTTCCCACAGGGAAGTAAATGCAAAAATTTTTTTAGTAAAGACATTCTTACCTATGTAACAAATTTTATTTGCAACTTATATAATTTTTAAGCCAGTCAGATTTACGGATGGATACAGAACACTGTTTAACATTAGAATAGCTGTTTAATATTAGATCGTACTCAATGTAATACTGTAGTATTATTAATGGTCAATAAACAAGAATGTCGCTTGGGTTTATTATAATTATTATTTTATAATAACATAACCATAACAGTTTAGAAGTGCATATAATCAGTAGTTCTGGGACTGACATCAATATTCTTGTACATAATACTTTTATCTAAAATTGCGACCTACCCAGGTAGGTATTTTAATCTAAGTATCAATAAGAAATGAGAGTGATTCAGGATCTTTTAGTCTTGTTACATTAGGCTGTATGAATTGCTGTTCGATGAATGACATTGAAAATAAATAGATAGACGATAAGCAGATGTTGAAGTGGACATGGGTTCAAGAGCTGGCTGAACTTGAACCGACTACACTGACTGTCTTTGTCTCTAACTGAGGCTACACTTTTGTAGTAAGTTCTGAAGATTCACAGGCATAAGAAAAGCAAAATTGTGAGTGCGACCGCACGCAGTAATCACCACTCGTTAAAGGGTTATTTTAAAACTTAAAATATAAAACATATTATAACATTCCAATTAAAGATTTTTGAAATATTTAAAAATTCATAAATTGTTCCTGGAACTGTTATTAACATTATGAAATAGTATAACTAATATAACTGCCAGACCATATAACTATAAATTGAGTTTTTGTCAAATAAATAATTATGAAATGAATATTGCTTAAAATTGCTGGATGAATAAAATTAATATTAAATAAATTATCAAATAAATATGATTTTCGAGCTCATTTCTGAGGTTAACATTTTACCCTATAACCACTGCAATAAATCTCTCATTTAACCTGAATGTTTGAAAATAATTTAAGAAGTAAATTAAAAAGTCAAAATAATCTGATTGAATTTTGATGTGAGCGCTTTATATTAAACTAAAAAATATTTTATTCCAATTAAAATATAAAGGAAACGAATGACTTGTGTTACAGTATACGCAAAATCTAAATTAGGTGCCATAAATATCATATAGGCCCAGTGGTATAATTACTTTAAGTTTTACATCGAAATTGATTATTTATTAATTTAGTTTTAAAAACATCAACGGAATTTATTCCCAGCTTTATTTGGCGAATAAATTAACAAAATCCAACAAAATAACAGTTGCCAACCAAATAAAAGTCTGCCAATTAACAAATATCTGGACTAGAGCCACGGTTTGGAGACGCGAGAGTCGCATACGTCCCAACACGAGCAACGGCCACATAAATCACAAACACACAGACGCCCCTGGGCACCTTTGATCTGCCGGTCATAGCTGCTGTTATATGCAATTATCCTCAAAACCGCCACATAGAATATTATTATAATTTATGCATTAAATTTCGTTGAACCACTAGTTGCCTAATATATCATTTAACGTTGGAAGTATTCTTTTAGCAAATTTCCCATAGGGAAGAAGCTTTTACCGTAGGTCTCATGGCAAGGTTTAAGCTCGGGGCCATATTATTTTTCTTTTTGAGGTGCTCAGAGGTCAAAATAATAGTTATTAAAATGTTATATACAGTGTATATAAGTGTCTGTGAACACGATAAATCTCGTAAAAATGGTCTGATCAAAATCAAATTTGGTAGAGACGTGTATTCCTACACTTACTCGGACAAGTTCATAATCCATACGTATCGGTCAATCGGAACGGGTAGTTTGTGGGGGTTTCGTACAAAAAAATTGGGTGTTTTACGTTTTTCACTTGTATTGTTTTAATTTCAAATTTTATCTTTCGCCATTAGAATCAGCTTTAAAAAGTACACAATTTAGTTTCTTCAAGTATTTCTCTATTTCCAACGGTTACCGAGATATAAAAAATCTAAACACAGTACGTTGTATTTTGGGGCTCCATTGTTAATCGTATGGAGGATTAATATTTCACTTATCGAACAATATTTTTGGATTATACTTCTTATTTACCTTCATGTGGTTGAGATCTATTCATTAATGCTTAAAAAACATAGGTTATTTGTTTATCATGGCTGCTAACCTGCATATTTCCCAAGTTAATCATACAGAGAATATGCAAACTCCTTTATTTATGGACAGATGTTTATAGAACTTGGTATATATTGTTAAAATACAATTTTTACGCTAAAAATTCCTACTTTCAATGTCCCTCATAGCAGCAAACTTGCATACTCTTTCCCGTGTTAATCTTATGGAGAATATGCAAATAACTATCATATTTTTCGTCATATATTGATAAAAATTGTCATATATTATTATTATTACATTACTGATTTGGATATTCGCTGAGTATGCAGGTCATCTGCGAGGGGGTATTAGATTTTTTATAGGTTTTATATAAACCATTAAGATTGCTGAACTTAAGTGTTCGTAGTTTCATTCTTATTGTCTGATTGATCCTAAATACGTGAATCATTTAGAGTTTTCTTTTAAAAACATTTTTATTTTGTGTAAACACATCTAAACGTTACTATAGAACTTCTAAAACCTATTACCAGTGGGGTTGGTTCAGTCATTGCGTTATATGATTTGACACAGAAAATTATGTGTGTTTGTGACGTTTTAGAAAGTAGGCTAAAGACTGTGATGTCATTCAATAGTACAGACCCCATATTTCCATATATTTTATTGAAAATACCCACCTATTTACCTATCTACCTACCTCTCCACCACTTATTTACTCTCATAGTCGTGGCTGGTGAGCAAATATATTGGACGAAGTGGCAGCCAAATTCTTCAAACAGGGTGGGGGTTGATAGGGTGCAGTTATCGTCACAACAAATCGTTTAAATATCACGAAAATTATTACTGAAACAATTAGCCAGTACTGACAAATTTATGATTAGATTAGATTACCATTTGAAATGGCGACCTACCCAGGTAGGTATTTTAAGCCAAGTATGAATGAGAAATGATTGTGGGATGATTTTGGCGCGATCTTGTAGTCTTGTTACTGACCAAGGCTGACATGTTCCTTAGACAGGACTGTTAATTAATAGCCCAACAGCCGATGGCAACTAAGGGACCTACAGTTTAACGTGGAATCGGAACCACGGCCTCTGAATTTTACAAACTGGTCTAATTATGAGGATGGTATTTGCGGGTTAACGTAATATTCAATAGTGCGGACGTTAATCCACACAAGAGAACACTACATCCGCTAACAGGATGATGCCACCGTCCCAGTCACCCGACACAGTTATTAACCCGACACAGTTTTGAAGGTGCTACAAAGGACTACTAAAAGAGTAATATACCTTATTGAGGAAAAACGACTAGCCAGGAGACGGACGAGGACGGTCGTGAGACGGTCGACGCCCGCGGAGATGAAGGACGCGCCGTGCATGAGCGATGTGTTCCGGCCTTCACACCTGGCCGTCTTCTCCGCATTGGTCAGTTCGTCAATCATGGTATAATATTGTCTACCCGTAGTTTTATACCAGTCACAAAGTAATGAGTACTTTCCTGCATCTTATTTTAAAATTTATAATTATACTTAAAAATACATACAGTTTATTTGAATAAGGAAACTATTAAAGGAAATTCACTTACGTTTGTTATAAATATTTTATCCAGTAATAAGGTCTAATGAAACCCTTTGTAAATCTTGAGATAGTGATTTACATTTCCAAGACAAAAATATGTGAAAAGAACGATATATTGAAGATCAAAGATATAAATACAATATGGACGACATTTAAGCTGTAAAATCAGACCAAAACCCATATTCTTTTTAGGTATGAGCTTTAGCTTTTTGAGTGCTGGGTAATTATAGTTTAGAAACTTTGTCCCGAGATCGTTTGTAATCAGAATATACGCTAACCATACTTGCTTGGCACTATTTTAAGTTACCTATTTGTCACTATTTCAACACTTGAGATAATCTACAACAATGAAAGGCAGACACTGTACAGTTATGAACGATGTGGATGTAATATTCCCTGATATGGATAAACCGCACTATTGGATGCTACGTTTGTCCACAAAAACCATCCTCATAATTAGACATGTTCGCAGGTAGTAATTTAGAGGCAAAATCGTAGTTCCGACCTGACGTTAAACTATAGATTCCTGAGATCCCTTTGGCTGTAGAGATGTTAATTAGCAGTCCTATCTATGAAAAAGGTCAGCCTTAGTCATTAACAAGTCTAAAATCATCTTACATTCATTGCTCATTCATACTTTACTTACTTACTTAATCCAGTTATTTTTTACTCTACGTGGTAGAGATGATAAGGAAATTCTATCACTTTCTATCTACAGTGAAAGGCACATCTCTCATTGGATCTTATTTATTTTTGGCTTTAAATACCTACCTAGGTAGATTCTCATTTCAGAAAGGTAATAATCATAGCTATCGTTATACCTGGTATCCAGCCTACACTTTTCCAGTTTCCAGTAGCTACCTTAATATCTGACAGTAAGCTTTTCATGGGGGATCCCATTTATATTTTCACGCTGCTTTTGGATAAGTATTAAAATTTTCCACCATCATTACAAAATGGCGGACAACTTTTCTTTTTTACAGACCATTCTTATTTTATTGTTATTGCAGAATATATAAAATGTTTTAAAAGACGTTTTTATTCTTGGTAGTTTATTCTTGAAACCATCCAATTAAGCTTTTGAACATTTTTAAATTTTTATTTCCCCCTATCTTCAAGAATTATATGAGAACAAATAACTTTTTATTTTATGGATGAAAATGAACTTCTTATGGGGAACTTCATTTATTTCCTACTTTTAAACATACATTTTAGTTTATTTATATGCCGCCATTATTACAATATCGCGGACTACTCAGTTTTGTCTTATGAAACACCCTGTATTTTTTATGATTTTTTTATGGAAAATGTGATAGAAAGAGTTTTTATTCTTAGTATTTTCTTCTAGACCTGACCATTCAGGTACTAGAGTATTTTAATTTTAACTTCACTGTAACGAGGGGCCAATGTGTAATTACAATTGTTGCACACCAGTCACTTATGGCCACTTGATTACAGTGAAGTTAAATTAAAAATGCTCTAGAGACTGATTCAGTCAGGATTTAGAAAAGATACCAAAGGTAAACATGTTTTAAATTGCGTTCTTTATGTAAAATCACAATAAAACTCACGATGATCCCTAAGAAAAAATGTATTTACTTCCCTGTGGGAAATAGGTTAGATCATGGATATGTAATGTTTTCAGTTCATCTAAACAGCTGTTCTTATGCTTTTATATTAAAAATTCAATACAATAGCTCTGGTAGTTTCTATGGAAACCTGTTACATATTTTCCATCTTAAAAATCACGAATACCCCCCAGAGCTAAAACATATCCATGTCAAAAATGGTTGTCCACCATAAAAAAATGTTTTGGGGAATTAAAAAAATAAAATACTTACTAAATAACAACATGGAAAATAAATGGGGTCTAATTAGTTGGAAATCGTTCTCTAATTAGAAAACCTTTTTTAGGCTAGACACCTGGTACATCTCTAAGAGCAGCTACAGTTGCAACGGTTAAAGTTTAAATCTGTACATTAGAGCGAACTAACACTTTGATTAAAACCTTTTCCCAAGTAATTAGTCTTTTTACCCGCAACGTGCGCGGAGAGAGAGATGAATCAGTGCCATTTGCCGACACCGCGCACACTGTGAGAGTCTTAATCATCGAGGTCGCGGCAAAAACCGGCAACAAATCAATCAACGCTGTGGAGATGCGGAGATGCGGGACTGGCTGGCGGCAGTCGCCGAGCAGTCAGATATACGCGCAGGAGATTAAATAATTGACAGTCAATTAATGATTTTAAGTTACCTTTTGTCAGCTCGAATGGTCACTTTTTGGCACGATCGGTTTTTTGTGACATGATCACGTGTAGTCAGCTTAGATTTGCTTACATGTCAGTCGGAGTTTTTGGACATTAAAACATAAAGTACAAAACTTAACTCAATAAAATTCTGATTTGACGTTTATGTTGGACGTTAAAAATTTATTAAATAGCGTACAGAATACTCATTCAAATGAGTAGTTACGTAAGTAATGTGTAAAGTGCTGTATTTTATGTTTTTAATGTCTAAAATACGAAACCGGTCGTGTCAAAAAGTGACCGTTTGAGCCGACGAAAGGAAACTTAAAACCATTAATTTAGGTCTCACAGCTCAGGGGCAATAACAAAAATGTTTAGGTCAATTGACAATCAGTCAATCTTTAAGTCTAGCTTATTGTAATCAAAATTTACAAAAAGGTTTGAATTTTACTTTTTAAAATCGTATAACCAAACATTCATTATTAGCTGGAAAATGCTTTACAATTAGAAAAATTCCACAAAACGATAAATTTTGAAAAAAAACTTTTTTCAACATTTCTGGTATTTCAAAGTTTAAAAATTTATCATCAGGTCAAATGTCACACGATTACACGTCACAACCACTTAAAGTTCACAAAAGACGCATATTTACAATTACACATATTTAAGTCATGTGCGAATTAATCTGAACAGCACGGTAAATTTTCGTTATTAGTGTTGGCTATCCTGCAGATGTGTTTGTATTATTTTCACGTGTGATTTCATTGTTGACACACATCCTGGTACACATTTAAAAGTTATATTTGTGTTATATTTATTTATTTTGGTTATTACCTTGGTTCTTAGTTTTCAAACTATTTTAGAACAATATCCTGTTTTCCAACATGACCTTGCGTCTTGTAATGCTTCCAAGGCAGTATGGCAGTTTTTGGATGAACAATGTATTTTAAGCTTGTGTGGCCTGGAAACTCACTAGACATGAATCTCATAGGAAATCTTTGGGCAATTTGCAAGAAAAGATTGAGAAAGAACGATTGCACAACAAGAGAGAAGATGATTTCGTCACTTATTCAAGTTCGGTTCTGAGACCCAAGTACAAGAAATGTGCAAAAAGTTAGTAGACTCATTGCCAAAAATACTTGAAATGGTTATTCAATCAAAAGGAGGTCACACTAAGTACTAAGTTGTATATTTTTGCCAGAAACCATGTAATTAGGCTAATAAATATATACTTTTAACTGGAATTCGTGTTGATTAGATTAATTTTAGGTCTGTTTTTCATTCGTGTCTCGGCCGGTGATAGACTCCCTCTGAGGAAGTGACCACACTTATCCAATACCCAATAAATTGTTATGTATTAACTAGTTTAAAATTTATTATATAAAAATGTACCAATACCATCATTAAGTGTGTATGTACATTAGCCTAGTTTATATGTACACGTGTTTAGTTAGTCACAAACCAGAAGAGTCCATTACCTCCTTCCACACTGGAACCTCAGTTAACCATGGCTAATGTACACTCCTTATATGAGCAATACCACCGCCTTCTTGATTAGAATTTACTACGATAGCTCGACTAATGTGAAGTACCATCTGAATCGCATGCAAATCAGCTGATTGAGAAAATGTACATTTCTAGAATCTGAGGGAGCGAGTGATCAAACTTGGTATGTGGTTGTTTATAACCGTATTCTTGTTTCATTAGCGAATTTCCTATAGAAAATTGAGCTATTTACATAACCCTTATGGTGACAGATAAGCTCTCGACTATGATAGAGACTAAGTTCATAACGCAAACCCTAAAAAACGTTTTGGGGGTCTTTCAAAATGTTCGTAATACAATCGGACTATATTAACTACACTTTTTGGAGAGTGGGGTTGTACTAAAAAATGGGGTGATAAATTTATATATTTAGGAATAATTTTTGAAATATCTATATTTCCCTTTTACCATTGGGTTCAGCTAAAAATACAAAATTTAGTGTTTAAGTAATGCTAATCCTATGGAGAATAGCTAAAAATCAATAGCTTATTTACTTAAATACCTTTCAAAAATTTGGTATTCAAGTCCTAATAGTTAAGTTTTATCAATACAATCATAAAACTCCCAAATTTAATGTTTCTTACGGCAACAAGCCTGCGTATTCATTGTCCATGTAATTCTTACGGAGAATATATAAATTTGTGAAACTCGCTTAGCTATCGACATAATTTAATAAAAAGCTGTATGTGTTTTTACTTGGTAGCTTTAATATAACGAAACTACCATCTAAAACAACCCTTATTGCAGCAAACCTGCATACTCAGTACTATTACTATGATGGGATTAATAAGAGTTATATGAAATTCGCTCTTCTCACTCCAGCGTGCTGCGTGAAATCTTATCTTCTAATCTATCACCTTCCAGGACTTCTAGGATATATACGTGTAACTGCACCACCCATTTTATTAAAAAAATAATCTATGAATATATTATATACATGTTAAAAGTCCCCAAAGTTTTATGAGTATAAACGCTATCAAATCGTTCCGTGTTTTATACAAAATATTCAACCGGATAAACATTTTTGAAATCATGTGGATTTGTAAATCATCAAACTAATTGGTGTTACTAGCAAAACTACAAAACCCTGTAAAACCAGATACAATTATTCCGGTGTTTAGTATTGAGATTTAAGAAAGTTTAAGAAACATTGTCTATATTGTAGCAGTTTAAGATGATTAACCTATATTTAACTTCAATCAAAAATTATTAGTTAAATTTTGACGGTGAAAAATAAAGTTTATCAAACGCGAATTAAATACTCACTAGAAACTGATTAATTATTCTATACATTCGGTTGTACAACTTAGACTATGGCTTAATGTGTTTTTGATTGTCTTAAAAGAGTAAAATTTTAGAAATGGTAACCTTTTCTAAGTTTCATTCGTTTATAAACACAGTTCGAAAAGTTAGAAATTGTTTGTGCTCCATTCATAAAGTTAAACATCGCTTCATAGTGAACATAAGGTTATAAATCTTATTTGTAGATTAATATATTTACCAGGATTCCTCTAATCTAAAATAATTTTCAATAATCTAAAATTTTAATTTTTGTGTAATACAGGCAACTAGTGTAGTTCAGACACAATATCGCATTACCTTACACGGGGATACGGCCATCGTTAAGATGCCGTGTAAAAACCGTCAATTTATAAGTCTTTGATTTATTGTAGTTCTTTAGTCCGAGACGCTTTGCTTGCCAGATATTAATAGAGCAAAACCCGGGCTGTAATTTCAGTTGCCGCCAGGGCGTTACGTTATCACCATCAACGCTGAAAACCAATTTGAGGGCAGTCAAAATATAATATATCATGAAAAGTTGTTTCACCAAACATGATGAACAATAATGAAAAAGTACCTAGTGTATCTTGTAAATAAATCATATCACGATGTTGACCTTTTTACAGGTGTAAACTTCTTGTTTAGCCTAAATAATTTCGTAAAAATATTTTTTAATCCTTGAGTGGCATAGTTTAAAACAATCCTTGGGATTCACCCCTCCCCATCCTCTGTTTTGTTGTGTGGTGATATGAAACAGATAGTTTTAGGGATGCATTTAACGAATAAATAACCTAATACCAAAAATACTATTAGTACATTTCAATAATTTATTTTTTAAATTAGTTACTTTGTATTAGGTTAATAAACAATAAAACTTCGTCGCAGCATACCTGCGTGCTTATCCAATTTCCAAATCAATAATATAAAAATAATAATAATATATGACAAGTTTTATCAATATCTGTCGATAAATATGAGAGTTATTTGTCTATTCTCCATAAGATTAACATGGGAAAGAGTATGCAGGTTTGCCGCTGTTAGGAACACCGAAGTAAGCATTTCTAGCATACAAATTTAATTTTGACCATTTCTACCAATTTTAATAAACATCTGACCATAAATAAAGTAGTTATCCTATTCTCTCTATGATTAACGTGGGAAAAGAGTGTGCAGGTTAGCTACTGAACATTGAAATGATAGCATACACATTTTATTTTGACCATAAACTATAAAGTATTTTTAAACTATGCAGGTTAGCTCATGATAAGCATAAACTATTAAAGCAACCACATGAAAGTAAATACCAAATTATTTCACAAGATTAGATTGCTCATAAATTTTAAACGTTTGATAGGTCTCTGGTTTTTTAAAACGTTTGATTTTACACATGTAATAAAAAAATGTTAAATAAAAATTATTTGATTTAAACAACACATACTTTTTTTTAAATAAAACCAGAACGCAATGGTTTGATTTATAAAGACGCAACTTTCTTTATGCAATTTTCTCTTTTAGTTCATACCACTTTCTCTTACTGCAAGATAAGATTTACCGTTCAGCTTGTTAAAACTTCCACATTTTCAAGCTAATTATTTCTTTTAACTAGTTACGTGAAGAGTTAGCTCTAAAATATACCGACCACGGTATCTGAGTGGCAAAGCTTCGGCCTAGTAAATTCGAATGTTTCTAGATCGAAAACAGTCGCTGGTGACTCCTGCCAGATCACCTCTGGCCACACTTTTTTTCACCACCTTGCCGTCTTTTAATTCAGCGCACATATTCTAGTTCCTTGGTGATAAATATTTGAGGTTATAATAAAGCAATATACATACAGTACATTCAGCATAGGGTCTAAGATAAGTTTGTAAAGATTTTTTAAAATTGTATTCATTCCATTTATACAAAAAAATCAGCCTTCAGGTATAAAAATAACCGGTGGTTTAAAATGGTGTTATTTTAGAGACATTTACAATACTTAGGTTTTATTCAATCTTCACACCAATGAAAAATCTATACTTAATTTATTCATATTACGTTTGTACAAATTAATACCCATTTTAACAAAAACATTTTCTTTTCACACACTTTTCAAGTGTGCTAGTTCATTAATTAAGTGTAGTTTTCTGATACAAATTACCTCAATCAGTTAGGAGTGTAAAAATATCGAAAGCAGTAATATAGGAGAGTGTCAGTGACATCTAGTGATGGAACCGAGTCGACCAGGGCCAGCGCTCCTGGTGGCCCGTTGACAAACTACCACAATCGCCAGTCGCTTATCTAAATCATCTGTCACTTGCCACAAGTCCGACGCGTACTGCATCAGCTGATTTTATGCACCGACTTGGGGCTCTTAAATCTCTAACCACATGTTCCGTGAGATCCTTTTAATTCACATTAATTTAGTTTCTGGAGGCTTAGGGCGGACTCCAAAATCTAGTAAACGATAGTTTTGCTAATCGTCCGTTTAAAACTGTTTCTTGTTACACCAACGAAAATACGTTAAAACTATTGCTAGTTATTTTAACGAGAGTTTGGAGTCGAGGTGGTAGTGAACTTGTGAACAAGCTAAACTCAAAATTTAGTATTTGATTCCCTGTAGAAAATAGTTTAGATTATAAATGTATATGAAGGGAACGTTTTTCAATTTTTATAAAAAGCTGTTCTTATGACTTAAACGAATAAAACGATTGTTCATACAATAAAATCAATTATGCAAAATTTTTAAACATACATTTTTTTAATTTGTGACAACAACATTTATGTATCATTTAATATAAAACATGTTTTCTAATTTAATAAACATTAAAAAATTATAAAATAGTAAAAAAATGTTCATAATATAATTGTAATCTTATAAAAATAAAAATTTATCGTTAAACCATTTATTTAATGTGATCTAACTTATAAATTTATATTCTTGTTGATTTTAAATATTACATTGAAATATGTACTGAAACTGGTGATTCTGTTGGTACAGAAATAAATCAAAACAATTCACTATTTAGATTATTGTATTTTAAGTCATTCAAAAGACCATGGGAGGCAGAACTCTAGAAGTTAACAGCATGTTAAAATATATATATCAAAAAGCCAAGTTGTGGATGAATATACCATTTTTGTTGATTTAGACTAATCAGCTGTTATGTTACATACGTCGTTGCATTTCTATTTTCATTCCTGATTGACCTCGAATCAAAAGTATCATCAACAATGCGGCCTAGGTCTCAAGAAATCATCACAATAATATATTAACTCCTAGGAAGAAAAAGAACACATTTTGCTCTTCTACACATGTTTCTAAAATAGGTGATTTAGAAGAAGATAGTTTTAAAGCATTTTGATAAAAACATATATTTTATCTGAAAAAATCACTTTGGCGTCATCCTGAACAGCTGTTGTCTCATTAAAGGTACATAACGAAAGACTGATCATATCTGTAGGATTGTAGGATGACAATAGCAAGTCATGTGGTGGGCTGAAGCTATAAATCACTGCGCAATATTGTTATTCTCCGAGCACCAGAGCCTGTCACACAATGATCCAGCCTGAGAATTCAGTCAGGCCTCTCGCAGGAGTGTAATAGCGTCGTCTGAAATTTTTTAAACTGGAAAACGTCTCAACTGACTTGTTTGACTTATATGAAAAAAATCATTTACTGAAAACCCGGTTAGAAAGGAAAAATTGTAGACAATTATAGTGGGAGTGTGATGGACATAGTGACATATAGTACTGACAAATGGGGCATCAGAAAGTTATAAGACGCAAAATATGTAACGGACATGATGTCATAGATCACGTGACCGGATATTTGTTGTATATGATAGTCATATAAACAGTAATATTTTGTAATAAAATTCTTGAAACGCTAACATTGTATTAGATAAACTACAATTATTGAACTTTTTTTATTAAAATTTGTATTTTAAATGTTGTTAAATGCAATTTATAGACGAGTATATTTAGATGTGTACAGTAATTAGACATATACGTTGTCTGAGCTATTTGCCACAGAGACGTTTCTACGTGAGTTTTAACGTAGAAATTTAGTAGATAAATTTGTGTTTTAGAGTAAATATTGGTTGACGATAAAATGATATTGAATGAATTTCATAGCATCAATAAACTTACATATTGGAAATATTTCCCACATTTGAGATCCTTTGTGTGGAGTTCTATAAAATGAGTTCTATTCAGGCTTATTACAATATTTATACAAATAATTACATATTAATTAGAAACAAAAGACTCTCTACATTAGACTACAAGCCACCACAGATATGATTAAAATGATTTTAAGAAATAAAGAGAGAAAAAATATTTATATTTACTTCCCTGTGGGAAATAGTTAAGATCATGGATATGTCTAAAGGTAATTTTTCACGTCATCTAAACAGCTATTCTTGTTCTTTTATTTAAAAATTCATTGCAATAGCTCTTGTAGTTTCTATGGAAACCTGTGTGTTTTTTTCCATGTTAAAAATCGCCAAATTCCACCCCCAGAGCTAAGATATATCCATGTCAAAAATCGAAATGACACTCTCACTGTATAATAGATTTGAAAACATTGAACTTACAGTAAATACAAAAAAATATTTAAGTCAATAATACTGAGTAGGTAGTTTAAACGAGCTCCTAGAATGCGTAGGAAGATCTGTGTGACGAGAGAAATTACCATCAATCACTGGAAGAGTTACGATCACATTAAAACAGCCCTGAGGGTGGCCGCATGATAATCTGACGTCTAATGAGCCATTAAACAGGTATAACGCATAACACGTACTTAGCGGACGTAAATCAAAACGTGAATCAACCGGCTAGCCTGTCTTCGGTTAGTCAATGGCAAACAAGAAAACGATTTGAAGATGTCATTGAACCTAGACGGATATGAACTTAATGTTATATCGGTCATTGTCAAGGTAATCAAATTAGTTCCCTGGTGTTTGTAAAGTTTTTTTAATCTTTAACTATTATCTATCTATAGAATCCTAAGTCAGACCTCAATTAGATAAAAAACTAGAATATATTCCTGGAAAATATTAATGTTTTGTTTGAAAACAATATTCAGCTTATTGAGCATTCAAAGAAGAAAGTCTTCAGGGTCCCATTCAGAAGAAAGTTATAATATTATTTAAAATAATTATAAGTCTATAACTTTTTAAAGTCAGTACTAATTGATTTCAATGGCACTTGAAGTTTTAAACCAAACACAAAGTTTCAATTCACTATAATTTGTTTTTCGTTTTTCAAATAATAACAGTTATAACGGTTAGCGTCTTGGTCTTCGGTGCAAGAGGTCCCGGGTTCAATCCCAGATATGTCCACAAAATTTGATAGGTTAGGACCATTATCCCTTAAAAGTGTTTGACTATTCTCCCGGAAAAATTCCATTGGCGTATACATGGGAAATGGATCGATTCCTAAAAGCATACTAAGGTAACAACGTAAAAGATTTATAGGCCAAAAAGAGATAAAGTTGAATTGATAAGGACTATCCTTATCATTAATAGTAGTAAAGCAATAAATGGTAAGGGCAGCGAAAAAGTGGCGGTGTTACATTAGTAGGTGTAATTAATACTACGCCTCTAGCACCAGACCGCGCCACCTGTCAGTGAGTTACGACCTCATGTGAGCACTTGTGGCTACTGCCCTGTGTCACTGCTCTGGTATACTGGGCCTGTCAGTGGGGACTGCAGCCAGCGACACACAGTGGCGGTGTTACATTAGTACGTGTAATTAATACTACGCCTCTAGCACCAGACCGCGCCACCTGTCAGTGAGTTACGACCTCATGTGAGCACTTGTGGCTACTAACCTGTGTCACTGCTCTGGTATAGTGGGCCTGTCAGTGGGGACTGCAGCCAGCGACACACAGTGGCGGTGTTACATTAGTACGTGTAATTAATACTACGCCTCTAGCACCAGACCGCGCCACCTGTCAGTGAGTTACGACCTCATGTGAGCACTTGTGGCTACTGAGCTGTGTCACTGCTCTGGTATACTGGGCCTGTCAGTGGGGACTGCAGCCAGCGACACACAGTGGCGGTGTTACATTAGTACGTGTAATTAATACTACGCCTCTAGCACCAGACCGCGCCACCTGTCAGTGAGTTACGACCTCATGTGAGCACTTGTGGCTACTGACCTGTGTCACTGCTCTGGTATACTGGGCCTGTCAGTGGGGACTGCAGCCAGCGACACACAGTGGCGGTGTTACATTAGTACGTGTAATTAATACTACGCCTCTAGCACCAGACCGCGCCACCTGTCAGTGAGTTACGACCTCATGTGAGCACTTGTGGCTACTAACCTGTGTCACTGCTCTGGTATAGTATACTGCAGCCAGCACACAGGGTGTTACATTACTACTATAATACGCGTTTAGCATACTAGCGACCTCAGTGGTCACTTACTGCCTCAGGTTTATAGCTTGGGACTGCTGGTTATTACAGGTGTTTATAATACTACTGTAAATTAGTGCCGACTGGCCGTTCATTCATTATAGTTCGGTAATTAATACTTTAGTACGCCTACACTGCCAGTGAGTTACGACCTCATGTGACTTGTGGCTACTGCCTGTGTCACTGGTGTTACTTAGTATTGTAATTAATTATACTGTCAAATTTGTAGAGTTAATACTACACTCAATTTAACTTGTGTTACTGTAAGTGAGAAGCCTCTAGCAGACACTCATAGTGTGAGTGACACTGCTCTACAGTGGCGGTGATTTAGTGAGACTACCCCCAGCCATGGCGTGGTGAACGAAACAATGACCGTGGAGAGTAATGACAGTCTACTGAGACTTTGCTAACTATGTGAGACTTTCTACTCCTATGACTACTGGTCTGTCACATTAAACACTGGTACATTGTACTGTAATAGACTGCCAACCCCCACCTGTCAGTGAGTTACGGAACTTGTGTACTTTATATACCTGTCTAGACTGCAAAGCGACTGCACCTGACATTAAGATGTTACATTGTACATATTACGATTATAATAATCACTGTGTATAGCTTGTCCAGTGTTACTGTGGTTTTGGGGGACTGGAGTGTGTTACATAGTAGAATTATTAATATACGCCTCTAGCACCAGACCGCGAGGATCCTATGGTTTTAACATTGGGTATATGGGACTGTAGCAGCTGGCGTGTTACATTAGTACGTGTTTTAATAACTAATATAGCACCTGACCGTCACCTAATGACAGTGACTACTTTATTCTCATATTTATGCCTGTCAGTGAACTGCAAAACACACACACACATTTTACAAAAATTAAATACACGCCTTATATTACCACCCCCCACCCTAAATGCCACTTTAATTTACATTATTATACGTTTCAGTATTGTTACAGTAGAGGAAGATAAATTATTACAAGAACTGCTAGCATTGAACGGATTAATTAGTTAACTGTGACTGTGGCTACATTGTGTCACATTCCTTATAAAGACAATGGGGCCTTTACATGTGTACATTGGTTTAACTAGCAAAGCTCTATGTACAAATAAAAAAAGTTCACTTTTAAAACCCAATTGTAAATGTGTTTCTCGTTAAGATTTTTATCATTATTAATGACTAGACGTATTATAATTAACTTAATAGATCCAAAACAAACTCCTATTGTTTCACTAACTATTCGATTGATAACCTCAACCTCAACTATTCTCATCTCCAGTTACCATTGTATTCGTATGCAGCATACCCGGACGATTCCATCTTATCAGCTGATCGCTGCATTCCAGCTGATCAACTACTAGACTGTAACGCTACCTGGTGGCACGTTGCAACGGTGCTGTCTCGCTTTTATCTTGACAGACTTGTTACTCTTCATTAGGAATGGAGATGCGTTTATCAGTACACAACTTCATACGCACATTGATGTTTTAAGACCACCTGGATGAAATGTTTAGTTCATTACAGACAAAACTACGGTTTAGCTTTATATAGTGTGAACCTACAAGGGAAATTGTATCATTCTTATTTGCATACAAGCGATCCCAGTTTGTTAGTAGAGAGACAGACAACTAATGATAAGTGACGATGCATGAAACATAGCCCGGTTGATAATATTTTTTTAAATTTTGAAATGGTAATCTAAATAAAATTACGTTCTTAGTATTTAAAAAAATATAACTATTATTTTCATTGAAGTTATACAGTAAGTGGGATATGCCTTCATAGTAAAATTTTATTAACTTAATTAAGATTCAAACAAACTCGTAGTTTTATTTAATTTTACTTTACTACAAACTTTGAATATCCATGAAAACTACAACTAAGTGGGATACAGCTGGTTTCGTTTTTTATCGTTTTTTATCTAGCAATTTTTAAAAAATATTACTTTTTAAAATCCCAATGTAATTTTTTCTCTTATAAGACATACTAAATTAATAAATATAATATAAATAATTAAAAAATTTTTAAAAACATTTTTTCTAACTAATTAAAAAATATAACCATTTTAAACATATTCCACATGTTTAGACATTGAAACCAACAATTCAATAATATCTTTGCAAAATCATTTTTTCAATGAATAAAAATCATTATAATATACTGATCAATTAAAAAACTACACAATTGTTTCCTTAAATGTTTTTTTATTACGTTCTATAAAGATCTAAACAGTACATTGTATTTTATATGAACTAAAGAGATTGATTAATTTTTCATTACTATATAAAACGATATTTGTTAGTTTATATCACTAAAAATCATAGTGATGTTATCTAGAAATGATATTTTTTTTATTAATGGTAATCTAAATCTATATAATTATGTTGTAGTATTTTAAAAAAATAAAATTTTTGATGAAACATAATGTTTTAAAAATTATTTTATTAACAATAGATCAAAAAACTCGTAGTTTTATTAACTTTTACAAACTTTGAATATTATGAAAATAGATAAACAGCTGGTTTCGTTTTTTATCGTTTTTATTGTATCTACGCCAGATCGTTTAAATTAAGTCCAGGATTGATATCAGAATAACGCTTTTTGGGAAAGCAATACAAACCCAAATGAGCATCCCGGAATTTTAACCTGTGACCTCTTGCGCAGCCCTCTACCGTAATTAACAACAAGAAACAAAACTAAAAAATAAACTATGTACTCATAGTTCATTTTAAATTATTTTGGACGTATTTGTTAAAAGAAAGTAATCATTGATATCGTTAGTAAATATTAACTAAAATAATAACGAGTACAACAATCAATTAATTGACAAATTCAGGGAAAATTTAAGATTGAAATCAAGTTTCAAAGTTATCTTTACTCAGAATGAATAACATATTTATAGAAATAAATTTCTGGAAAATAGCCCAATGATATTGCTGCAAATTTTATCCTGTCCAAGTTGAAATCTCTAAGATGCAATCTATCTTAGCTCATTACCGTGGACCACCTGGTCAACGTCATATCCCTAAACCAGATCGGACTTTAATAGGACTTGTCTGTGGATCATTACGTTGCCGCTTGCTGCACTATATTATTTTTTAAATTAATTTATATAAACAGATCACGTGATATACGACCCTAGAGATAAGTATCAAGCGGTTAAATTTTGTTTTCCTTAACTGGCATTACTCCATAGATTTGCATACTTAAATTGGTAAATTTGTGAACACTTAATAGTACGCATAATTGTAATTATTTACAATAACTGATTCAACTCCAATATCTCCCATATTTATTTTACTGTGACGTGCAGAAACCTCAGACTTGGTAGTCTAAAAATCCCGAGACATCTGCTCGATCACAATGGGGAGGTAACTCGATAGGACATAAAGAATTAATAAGACAAAAAGTGCTATTTAGTTGGAATCTAAAAATTAATACCTAATGGATTTCTTAAGCGTTGTTGTTTAACTTACATGAGTAGAGCAAATGTGCAGTACCTGTAAAAAATAAACAAATTAATAGTTAAAGGTTTTTAACTTTTCTTGAAAATAAACAATATTGCCCAAAAGGCGATACTGAATCAAAAAGCATGTACAATAAATGCATATTACGTTTCTCTACAGATGAACAAATGAGTTCATAATGTTAGAACTTCGCAATTATATTTACCCGAAGAGTGGGCTACAACCTTAAAATATTGTACACCTATGATATAATTTTATAGTCGTGTACCATGTTTTCTTCAAGGTTATTGTAGGTTAATAAGTTTTCATTTTATATATATTTTTTATTTTAAAACATTAGATTAGATTACCATTTGAAATGGCGACCTACCCAGGTAGGTATTTTAAGCCAAGTATAAATGAGAAATGATTGTGGCGCGATCTTGTAGTCTTGTTACTGACTAAGGCTGACATGTTCCTTAGACAGGACTGTTAATTAATAGCCCAACAGCCGATGGCAACTAAGGGACCTACAGTTTAACGTGGAATCCGAACCACGACCTCTGAATTACGAACTGGTCTAATTATGAGGATGGTATTTGCGGATTAACGCAGTATTCAATAGTGCGGACGTTAATCCACACAATTTGAAATGGCGACCTACCCAGGTAGGTATTTTAAGCCAAGTATAAATGAGAAATGATTGTGGCGCGATCTTGTAGTCTTGTTACTGACTAAGGCTGACATTTTCCTTAGACAGGACTGTTAATTAATAGCCCAACAGCCGATGGCAACTAAGGGACCTACAGTTTAACGTGGAATCCGAACCACGACCTCTGAATTACGAACTGGTCTAATTATGAGGATGGTATTTGCGGATTAACGCAGTATTCAATAGTGCGGACGTTAATCCACACAAGAGAACACTACACCCACCGACCATCGCTCACAACTATCCACAATTCGTGACCTCCAAGTAGCTGGATTACAGGATGTCGCCACCATCCCAGTCAACAGTTCACAGGCTGAATTTTAATACAGTTTGATGATGATGATGATGATGATATCCCACTAGAAGCGCTGCTGCGCCATGGTCGCCGTGTACAGTGTGACCTATATCTATCTGTTCATCCCTGAAATACTCCCCCATTGAGTAGTAAGGCCTCTTCGGAAGATATTCCTTAAATTTATTCTTGAATTCAGTTAATTCAGGTATATTTTTGAGATCGCTAGGAATCCTGTTGTACATAAGAACCTAGGACCGTTTCTTGCTAGGCTTGAGTTTACCCGCAAATGTATGTCATTCCTCTTACTACTATGTTTCTACTAGATTTTTGCTTGTTCTACCCTTCCGGAAAAACTTTTCGATCTATAAACCCGAGCAAATCGTTATATTTATTTCAGCTTACTGGCTACCACAAGGAGTAAAACTATTACAGCAACTGAATGTGTTACAGTTGAAATACCCATAATCTTGATCCTAGACCTCCAGCAGTTTCTCAGAAGTTCGTCGTCATCTGTGGCTATCGGGAGCACGATCAGGCACGATCTCAGAGTCTGCGACCACGACGGATCCAAGAGGCTGATCTGTCATCCCAGCTTGGATGTCGTACTGATTGATAACTACATTCCTTTGACATATGTTCATAAAAAACTTTGTTTTTCCTCGTCATTTATAGCCAGTTTCACGTGAAGCATATATATTATGTATGTTTATCACTGGAGGTTTAGGAGTATGCAATACCTTCGCCATCATGATTTTTTTACGGTAGAACACGAATTTTAAATTAAGACACGTCTGATAAAGTTGAAACAACTTTATAAAAAAATACCTTTATCTGAAGTCCATGCAGTTAAAATGTTGGTTAAAGTTTTCGAAAGACGTTAATAGTATTTTCTTTAGACC
Organism: Nephotettix cincticeps; assembly: GCA_023375725.1. Lineage (NCBI taxonomy): Eukaryota > Metazoa > Arthropoda > Insecta > Hemiptera > Cicadellidae > Nephotettix > Nephotettix cincticeps. Next base: position 14,397,941 of record CM041788.1, on the reverse strand, counting down.
TGATTTTATGAATAGTTTGTTTTAATTTAACATTGGTATTATTTGAGGTGTAAATACTGCACATACTTTTGAATGAGTCCACTATGACTGTAAAAACGTGAGTTTTTGTTCTTAAAATAAAAATACGCAGCTAAATACGTTTTTTAGTACTTTTTTATATACTTTACTTTTTATAACTTTTATACTTTTTTATACTTATATACTTTTTATACTTTTTCTTTTAGTACTTTTTTTATAATTTTTAACTGAAATAGCAACTGACCCAGGTAGATATTTTAAGCCAAGTATGAATAAGAATTGAGTGTAGAAAGATTGTGGCGCGATATTGTAGTTGCTGACTAAGGTTTACATGCTCCTAAGACACAACTGTTAATTAATAGTCCAAAGGTCCATGATATATCTAAGGGACTTACAGTTTAACGTGGAGGCCGAACCACTGCCTCATAATTACTAACTGGTCTAATTATGAGGATGGTCTTTGCAGATTAACGCAGTATTCAATAGTGCGGATGTGAATCCACACAAGAGAACGCTACACCCACTCACCATCACTCACAACTATCCACGATTTGTGACCTCCAAGTAACTGGATTACAGTACGCAGACATATGTTAAGCTATACACAATCAATAGGTAATCAGATAAAATGTCTGGTCATTTATTTCTGATAGTAAACAATTACATTAAGTAAAATACAATTAACATAAATCATCAACTGGGACCGTGGTGTGTCCTGTAATCCAGGTACTTGTAGGTAACGAATTGTGGATATTTGATAGCGATGGTCGGTGGATGTAGAGTTATCTTGTTTGGATTTACGTTCGTACACTTAAATAATACGTTAATCCGCAAAGACCATCCTCATAATTAGACAAGCTCGTAATTCAGAGGCACTGGTTTGGGCTCTCCGTTAACTGTAGGTCCCTTAGATAAGTCATTGACTATGGACAATTCATCATGTATAACAGAACTTGTATATGATGAACTCTGGAGAGTATAGACCTAATTTGTTGATTATGTCAAATTAATTTGCACTTAATTCTTTTTCAGCTTTATTTTTATTTCAAAGTGTACACGTTTAAGTAATTTGTAAGAAAATAACTTCGATGGATTATTTAACAAAAACTAATTTACGTATACAGTACTTCTAATTTTATTACATTTACAGGCATTAAAATTTACTTAGGCTAACTTCAAAAACATAGGTTTTTTATATTTAGAAGTTAAGGATACAAGGATACGAAATGCTTGGAAGATTTATCCGTTTTATTAAGACTAAGAGGTTTTGTAAATGTCTAAATCAATTTTGCCTGAGAAAGGAAAAGAATGGCCGGAAAAAACAAACGGCTTACAAGCCATTAGGTTTACTACATCAGATTTGTAAACAAAACTCGACATATGTGCCTCTAATGTTTATGGCTTTAAATTTTGGCCCTTCACTATTGTGCTTAATGAAACAAAAGGTCGAGAAAGAAATAAGGCCTCTATTTCAAAAAAACATTTTAGTAATTTTTTAATACTATAAACAATACACATTATTAATTGTTACATAATAGTATTGGTTCTAAACAATATTCATACAATCGTATGTTTTCGTAATCAAGATACTAAAAGCTAAAATTCTTAGTAATTCTTAAGTGTAAATTTTTTTTTATTTACAATTACTATACAAAAATAACATATATAATAAATATATAATGTGCTTTATAATGGCGGTCAATTACGTTGACCGCCATATTTGAAAATGGCGGCCATTTACGTAAATTTTAATTTAGTATGTTTCAACCTGTACTAAAATAGGGAAAATGTTTTTCATTTAAAGATTACTATCAGATTTTATTTAGTTTATTGGGACTTAATGTTAATTCGGAATTAACTAAAATAATTATCAAACCATTAAGTTTATTTAAGAATAATAATTTTTTTCTAAGACGATCCAATTTCTCATTTTGACATGGATATGTCTTAGCTCGTCGGGATGTTTGTAATTTGGTCAACTAAAATTTTACAGCTTGGTTATAAAAACAGATATTTAGATGAGCTGAAAACATTCTCTTAGACATATCAATAATATAATCTATTTCCCATAGGGAAGTAAATTCAAATATTTTCTACAAAGGTTATTTCTAAATACAATGATTTATTCCCCGATTCATCATTGCATTTCTTACACAGACATCTTTACAAGAGTGAAGTATATAATAAAATAAGTTGTAAATATTTAAGATAGTGTAAAATTTTCTAAAACGTGTATTAATTTTAAATCGTCATTCTTATAGTCGATTTTCAGATTTTAAACCGTTGCAATAATTGCAAATAAGTTTCTAAAGTCGAAATCAGTATTGAATATTTTCATTTAATCGAAAGTTTACTTTACGGTCTAAACGAGTAGTCAAAATATGTTTACTGCAAGAACCACGTGGCGGATTTAAGGTACCAAACCATAACATGTGATATTTACCATTTGCTCGCTGGAATAAATCAATACTCTCAAGATGAACTACTATCCAATTCTGTAAAACGTTCTTAATTTTTTTTTATTCATCAGAATAAACCAGGTTATGTGCCAGGGCTTTGGCTCTCCGTTCGTAAAAGCCAAATATTACGACGAGTTATCATTACAGTCATGGAACTGTCCGGTAGGATTCACAATCATTGAAATAGCGTGGCTTCGGGCATACCCTTGGTATACTTTGGTATATGCTAGTAATACTTCCACGTAAACAGTCCTAGTGTCTCATGTCAGATCCTATAAAATTACAACATAGGCTGTAGTTTATTTTATAAATATAAATGTTTTTTTTAATCAACAAAAATAACTTACCGATGCGTTGTTGTATTGTGCGAGTTCAGTAAATAAAACGGGCCTTGTTCGAATCCAATGTAGTGGGACTCTTATCCGATAATGGGAGGTCAACTGTGGCCAGCTCTTGTGACCACAGTTGTCTTTAATTATCACTATACAGGGGATCAGACATCGCGAAACTTCATGGTGATGTCCAGTTGAGGAAAAAATGTCCTAGATTGATTTGATAGACTGGAACGATGGAAACTTCCTGTAATCCAGCTACTTGGAGGTCATGAACTGTGGATAGTTGTGAGAGATGGTCGGTGGATGTTGTGTTCTCTTGTGTGGATTAACGTCCGCACTTTTGAATACTACGTTAATCCATAAAGACCATCCTCATAATTCGACCAATTCGTAATTCAGAGGCCGTGGTTCGGATTCCACGTTAAACCGTAGGTCCATTAATTGCCATTGGCTGTCGGGCTATTAATTAACAGTCCTACCTAAGGAACATGTCAGCCTTAGTCAGAAACAATACTACAAGATCGCGCCACAATCATCTTACACTTAATCCTCATTCATACTTGGCTTAAAATACCTACATTGTAGTACGGTTACCATTTCAATGATCTAATCTAATCAAGGCTTGATGTCTTTGCACAGCTACCGTTTAATATTTCTGACAGTGGAAGCTCAAATTTAGAGGCAATGAATTTGGTAATAACAAAACTATTTGACGTCACAAAACAGTTATTGACTGAATAGAGTCAACAACAGTGACCCAAACAACTTCAATCTTCCCTACGTGGAATAAAAATACTTTTAAATTCCTTGGAGTCGTCCTCAACAAAAGGCTCACTAAAGATTCTTAATCTGCAGCCTGGCAGTATCCCACCGCCAATGGATAAAAGTATATTACAAGCAAGCGTGTTAACTCCATGAAACTGCACTTTAATTCAATCCAGCACTTTTTATGATAGAAGGCGTTAAACACGTTGATTTTGACGGACGGTATCAGATGCACATGCAAAAACGTTAAACGCAATAGACAAGCTGTTGAAATTGAATGGCGTTGTCAGGAATACGTTCGGAGCAGTTCACCTTTTATCGCAACTAGTTTGAGTCTACAATCTTCATTAAGACTTGTTTGAGTCCTGGCATAGTTCGACTGACATGACTGTAATGAAGGTCATACAGCTAGCTAATAACTAATATCTAGTAAGTCAGATCTTGGATTGAACATAATCCTTCCGAAGTGTTTTGGTATTCAGATTTTAGTTCTCGAAGCTCTGAAACCTTTTGTGTGTTAAGTACTTGGTATTGGTCAATGAGAAAAATATGTTAAATGTGTCAAAAGTGTTTTTCTTTCTTAAATTACACTTTACAAACTCACTACAGTTAATCATAACCTTCATAATTTACCTGTCATTGTTAACCATTTCAAGTAAAGTTATTTATTTGAAAATAAATATATAAGTAACTTTACTCAATACGTACAAACGTATGAAAATGTTAAAATTTTAGCTCTAGTTAATGTTTCGTTATAGTTGTCTCCTTATCACGTAAGTAAAGGTCTAATCATCCCTTCCCTTAAACATAATTATTTAGAAGTTTAACATATATTTTTGTTAATAATTAAGTATACTTGTAATTATAAAATGTACGTATGATGATCCGTAATACGCTTGAAACTACAATCCAAAAAAATTAAAACTTGTTTGGATTGTCTAATGGTTAGAACCTTTAATTCATAAATCTTTACTCTTAAATATTGCACAATAAAAATATATGTATCGTGTATAAGGGTTAAAAATCTTGAGATATATTAAGGCAAGGCGAGTGGCGTTAGGAACAATTGAAACATGAAAGGTCGGTGATTATTGGATCAAAAATGTGACCTTAAAAATAAATTACTTTAGTATTTTTTCTTATTTCAAAATTGTACATACGTAACGATGAATAAAGGTCTGTTATTAATCCAGGTTCCTAAAGTTTCAGCTCAAAAGAATTTTCCCAACATTCCTTCCTTCATTCCTTCACTAAATACTTGAAAAAATTATGCCAAAGCATATTTATGACACAATGAGCAAGAAAAAAGTTAAGGTTTTTGGAATAGCCTTTTTTTACTCATACTACCTTAAAGTACGAAGTGGATTGAATATGAAAACCGTATATTGTTCACTCTAAATTTAAATTGATGTGTAAATAAGTTTAGAGCTTGGTTTAACAAGCATAGTTTTATTTTAGATAGCCTAGTTTAGCTAGACAAAGATCCGGATGCTGTTAAAAATCGTTTGAGAGAAGATTTCTGGTTTTAAGCCAGCGCGGTCTGGAGGAATTAGCTGCGACACCAATCATAGCTGGAGTAACGATCGTGTGTAAATCTCTAGGAGGATGCTGTCACTTTGTACTGTAATGCTCTCCGTCCGGCAAGTGTGGTTTTGTTTGGAAACAGATCAGGTTACGCCAACGCTACTAAGCAGTCATACATCCTTAATAGTCTTAAAATTTTTCCATAGCTAATTGTCTTTACAAAACTTTAACAGGCGTAAAAATGCTATTTGTCGCTCAATATACATATTTTTCCCTAAAATTGTTTTGAATATTCTGCACTTTATTAAAGTTAAACCTAGTGTTGCATCTTCTAACCCCTACGTAAGCTCATTTCTTCTTTAAAGTCTTCCACTACTTCTGGTAGAGCTAAGGATCACCTATATACTCTAGATGGTACTGCTACTGATGATCGACTCATTAGTTATATTGAAAGCTGAAACCTTTCCCGTAGCTAGTGTTAATAGTATCTTTGTTTTGCAGCTTGAAATCCTTTGTAAAGACATTTCTTCTGTAAAATGACCTGTTATCTCCGGTAAAACTAATGACCACCAATATACCTCACATGGTACAAATAATCAACTCATGAAGTGTTATAAAATTTACCCCATTGTGAAACTAGTGTTTTTGATTAGATTATTGAAAACAATACTACAAGTTAGGCATTTTAATCCAAGTATTAATGAGGATTGAGTGTAAGATGATTGTGGTGCTATCTTGTAGTCTAGTTACTGACTAAGGCTGACATGTACCCAACAGCCGATGGCAACTAAGGGACCTACAGTTTAACGTGGAATCCAAACCACGGCCTCTGAATTACGAATTGGTCTAATAATGAGGATAGTATTTTTGGATTAATACTACGTTAATGAAATGGCAACCTGTATTGTAAGTATTTTAAGCCAAGTATGAATGAGGATTGAGTGGAAGATGATTGTTGCGCTGACTAAGGCTGACATTTTCCTTAGACAGAACTGTTAATTAATAGCCCAATAGTAAATGGCTTATCAATGGGACCTTCAGTTCAACATGGAGTCCGAACCTTTACCTCTGAAGAAAAAACTGGCCTAATTATGAGAATGGTTTTTGCAGATAAACGTATTATTCAATCGTGTGGACATTAATCCACTCAAGAGAACAAACACTACACCCACCGACCATCGCTCACAACTATCCACAATTTGTGACTTCCAAGTAGCTGGATTACAGGATGACGTGTTTCTTAAGGTACCAGGGTTACAGCTTGCAAATACTACATCAGGACAATCCCTCTGTAGAGTGTCTCATTGCCTTTGTTAGATCCACCCCAGGTGATACAAATGATCGAACCCCCTCTCAAACCTGTTGCTTCATAATTTAATCTTAGGTTACAGCTTGCAAACCCTAAGTAAGCATATTCCTTCTGTAGACTTTCCAGCTACCTCCGTTAGATCTAATTGCTACCGATATACCCCAGGTGATAAAAATGATCGACTCACATAACCTTAATCCCTCCAATGCCCAAAGTTTCATAATATACCTTGTGTTATAGCTTGAAAACCCTACGTAAGAACGTTCCTTTCGTAGAGTCTCCCACTGCCTCCGTTAAACCTAATGCCCACCAATAAACCCCAGGTGGTACTGGTGAAAGATCCATTAAGTATCATGAAATGTATCCTCCACCAAAATCTAGTAGGATAAATTACCTTGTGTTGCAGTTCACAAACCCAAAGTAAGGTCATACCTTCTGTAGAGTGTCCCACTGGCTCCGATAGAGCTGATGACCACTGAAATACACCAAGTGGTACTGGTGAAAGACCTTTTAGGAATCATGAAACTTAACCCCCTCCCAAAACCTAGTAATGTAATTTACTTCGTGTTGCAGTTCACAAACCCAACGTAAGGCCGTACCTTCTGTAGAGTGTCCCGCTGGCTCCGGTAGAGCTAATGACCACTGATATACCCCAGGTGGTACTGATGATAGTCTCATCGGGCATGCGCTTCGCGTCGGTCATTTCCACAGGCCCCAACCGGCCTTCACAGTGCAATCTATCTTACCGACAAAAACTCGTTCGTCCGAGGTGGTACGGCAGACAAATGATTGATAAATCACACATGTTCTTATATTAATAGATTTATGAGTGGCTTTGATGAACTGAATTAACGTAGGTCACGAAAAAGCTATAAACTTAAGCAATAGCTTCATCTTGGGCTGCGATTCCTATACTTATGCATTACGTAAGACATTCTAGAGGGTATTTGAAGGTCAATGAGTGAAGGGTAAGTTTGATGGGTTAGATGTAGCTTGTGTCTAATAAATGGCTTCTGGTTCATTTGCCGAGATCCTTAAGGAGGCGTGAGCGAGAAAGTCTACTGTGCGTTGGCATGGTTTTTTAATGAGAAGCTTTCAGTTACAGGGTGGTTGATTTGCAGATTTGGTTATTTTCATGCAAGGAGTGTAGGCTACTAATGCTTTTGAACTGAAATTTTAGGAACGTGGATGAATAACCGGTCCTTTTCACGTAACGCATGTGAAATTTTGAAATAAGAAAAAAATATCGTATACTACAGAACATGCTTTTATAAAGCAGCATTTTTGTAAAAACAAAAATTGAATTGTTATTAAGAAAACAGCTCACACAGAAAGCTTGCATGAAAACTAATGAATACTAATTAACGTAGTATTCAAAAGACCATCCTCACAATGACCATCCTCATAATAACACCAGTTTGTAATTCAGAGACAGTGGTTCGGATTTCACGTTAAACTGTAGGTCCCTTAGATATTCAATTACTGTGAGGCTACTAATTAACGGTTCTGTCTAAGTAAAATATCAGGCTTAGTCAGTAACAAGACAACAAGATCACGCCACAATCATCCTACACTCAATTCTCATTTATACTTGCCCTAAATACCTACCTTGTGGTACAGTCACCATTTCAACAATTGTCAAAACAATAGTTATAAAATTACCATGTGTCTTTGGTTGATACACCACTGTAGTCGACTGACTATCAAAGAAACACTAAACGCATTACTCTAAACTGGAAAAATTAAAAGAAAATATAAAAACGTTTGTATCTACTTTCCCGTGGGAAGTAGGTTAGATCATGGACGTGTCTAAAGAGAATGTTTTCAGTTCATCTAAACAGCTGTTATTATAACCACAAGATTATTACAATAGCTCTGATACTCTATGGAAACGGGATATAAACACTTCTACTACACATCACCCCCTCAGAGTTTAGACATATCCATGACAATATAACAAAATAGTCGTTTGAAAATAAAAAAAAGAAAACGGTGAATAAAAATTAAAATTATAGACCATATTAAATTCTTGACATTACCTATCGTTACTGATGCTATACTACAAGAGCCTAAAGAAAAAAGGTTTTCCTAACCAAGCGAGACTCAGTTCTAAAAATTAAATTCACTAATAATGACCCATCTGTATTGACGCTAGTAATTACTTAATTTACGCCAATTCCTCCCATGTTTTTGGAAAGTTCTTTGTTATTCACGTTCCCCTAAGAACGTATCTCCACACCAGTAATGTTTTCTGAAATAGCAATATATCCTATTCGTTTCCGTTAAAATTGCATAACGAGCAGTTGTAATTTTGTTCAACCCAGGGTTTAGAATTAAAATTAATTTTTACAACTCTAGCTTTGATCACCCAAGAAATAATGTATATTTCGTTTAGTATGAGGAGGCTCTTATAACTGAGTTTAAGGTCGAGTAAAAGAAATATTGTTTGTTGTTGGCCAAAGCTTTCGCTGCGCCTCACTCCCCTCTCCGATCGAGTTTTCCTCAATTTAATTTCCAGTGTATTCAAACATGAGATTAAAATCTAAGATTAAATATGTCTTAGCTCAGGGAGGGTGTGCTGGTGATTTGTACGGTGGAAAATACGTAACAGGTTTCCCATAGAAACTACCACAGCTAATTTGTATTGAATTTTGAATACAAAAGAATAAAACAGCTGTTTAGATAAACTGAAAACATTCTATTTGGAGATATCCATAATATAACCTATTTCCCACAAGGAAGTAAATACAAACATTTACATTTCATAATTATCTCAAAATATCTGACTCGCTGAGTTGCAACAATATATAATAAATTAGTCCAGAACCCAGCGTCGGGCGGAATACGAAAGTAGCCCTAATGTACGTTTTGGAGGACCTAAGATTTATAACATTAACCGAGGGCGGGCTCTCGTTCAATCTATTTAACGGATCATTAATTTTATTAACTTTAAAATTCTTCGCATTTACAATTAGTTTATTGTTTATAGAATTCGTAAATGTTGTATCAACCCGAATGAGATCATACACACTAACATGAAATGGAATTTTAAGAGGGATATTGGAAAATTAATGAAAAATACCTTGTTACATTTGTCCTTTGTCAAGTGATGTTTTTAACAAACTTTTTCATGAAAATACTGCTAAATATCGATAAGAATCTTTCACGATTGATGTAATCGTAAAATATAGAGCATGGTAAATTAACTAGCACTACAATGTGTTTCAAATAAAAAGAACGTTGTACTTCTTTTATTTTACACTAAAATGTTGGATTAATAATAATTTTACATTTATTGATATCAATTTAAGCTTATCCTATACTATAATGGTTGTATAATACAATAAATAATGTAAAATGCATCGAAAATCTAAACCTTATGGTCCCACACAATAGTTTTCAATAAAAAAACATTAAAAAGCTGTTATTTTTATAATAAAACTACACGAAGCAATTTGGTTCAATTATAAAAGTGAAATTAACACTTAATGCAGATTATTTCCATAAGCTCCAGCCTATTATATATTTAATGATTTCCCTTCCACTTCAAGTGTTTAACTACACTACGTTTCGGGTTGTAAGGAAACTCCACCCGTTATCAAGTGACCCTAATTAAAATCTGCAATGTTCTACTTAACCTCTTGATAACGGATTGAGTTGGCTTAACTCCCGAAACGTAGTGTAGTTAAACACTTAAAGCGGAAACGACAATCCAAATAAATAGATAAAATAAATAATTACAAATCCACCTCTATTATGTGTTTAAAAAATTCCAGCCTATATGTGAATGTCAATCAGCAGTTAAAGTCCCTGCCATCAGCGATAAGTCGTACAAGTTATGCTACAACGCGCGATAAGCTGCCGCATTTGTAGCCATTAATTGGGTTTAATTGACAACGATTCAATCGACGCACTGACGCGAGGCGCTCTTGATGGTATCGTTAAAATTAACAGGCTATTTGCTGCGAGTGACAGCATCTGCAATCTGTACTCACGCATTACCATAGCAATTATTCAATGAAGGTAACAAGTTTGGGAACAAATCATCACAACACTGTGAAAAACACTGTGTTTTTGGTTCCTCTTAATACATGTGTTTCAGGCTGAAATAATTTGTCACCCTAGGGAGTAATCAGCTGTTTTGACATGGATATGTCTTATCTCTGGGAGGAGGGTGTTGGAAATTTTCGCCACTTAAATTTGAAACAGTGACGTCATTTTGTTAGTCATAATATAGCTTGTTCATAAGAACAGCTGTTAAGATGAACTGAAATGATTATCTTTTGTCATATCTATGATCTAACCTATTTCCCATAGGGAAGTAAATACGAACATTTTTGGCTCTACCTTTGTTAAAAAAAACTGTATCAGTGGACTGACACATACTTTCTACCTTGATTAGGTTAACAAACTACAACCTATTTTAGAGCTAATTTAACTATAATTTAAACTTATATTTCAAAAATAATCATCAAATTTCTTAAACTAACCACGATAGAAAAAAGTTCAAATCAATGGTTGGAAAGTTCTTGGGGCGTTCCCCCCCCCCGATAGTACCAAACATTTTTAATGGGTTTTGTTGGACGATGTAACCTTGCACTGCACACCAAGTTTCATGGTAAGTGGTTGAGAAGTAATGAAGAAATAGATTTTTAATATTCTCCATAAGAATAACATTTGACGCTCTCATACAAAAAACACGATCTGTAGGTATCGGTAAAGTGCACCTGTCACAAAATTTCATAAAAATCGAACGATCAGAATGGACTCAGGGTTTCTACACTGACAGAGAGACTGACAAACAGACTGACAGACAAATAGGCAGACATAGACCAGTCCGAAAACCACAATTTAGGATTCAGGAGGCCTCAAAACGGATATATCCACTTTCAAATGAAATAATAAATTTTTGACGAAAAAACAATACCAGTAAATAGTTATATCAGGTCCAGGGGCTAATATTTTCGACCAGTTAATTACATATATAACAACTAAAGCTATAAAACATGACATATGATATTAAAAGTATCAGAACATAAAAACGACATGATAAATCATTATTGAAAAAGCAAGTAAATAAAATTAAGACTCAAATAATTATATATTAATTTTACTAAAACGAATACAATTGTTTGAATATCGCTCATTTATTTTGAAAAAAATTACCATTGTTTAAAATTAAATGTATTTAACAGTCATCTAAGATCAGTATGATCTGATCTTAGTATTACTAAGTTAGAGTTGTATTTCCTTTATAAGAGACATTCTGTTGACAGTAATCCATAATGCAAAGATACACTTAAAAACCGAGAGTGCTCTACAAGAGCGTGATATCACATATTCAAACGTCTTCACCAGCTGTTGCGGCGAACAGCATTTTATCACCTGATTAGGAAATCTATCCGTCCTCACAGTAGATTCTTTTCAATGCCAGTGATTAATAAACATGAATCAATCTCTGTGCGAACCAATTCAATTTCTCATCAAATAGTTGTGGGTTTAAGAATGTTTCACTCGCAGTGCTCTGCATACTGATACGTCACTCAACTCCACTCGCCTTCAAAAATGTTTTATTTCTGATTAAAGCATTGTTTAGCCTAACAACTGATATTTGGGTAACATATAAAACAATAAAGTTCAATAAAGTTTTGTTATTTGATATTTAGTAATTGTGTATGGTAGTAACATCTTTGTTCTTCAATGAAATATTCGCTCCAAATTCAATTCAACATTTGTTAAAATAGTTAAGTTCAATATATTTTAAATGGTTGGAACTGTTGATAGCAGAACAATATCTTCGTAATAGCAAAAAGGCACTTTTAAATCATTTTTATTTTAAGAAATGTACAACACACACTTGGTTGGATCAAATAAGAGTCTAAAGTTACTCTCATTACGGCATGTATTAGAAAAAACCTATTTTAGGCAATTCTTTTACTTTATTTAGTATTTTGATAATATGTAATATTATATTATCCTAATAGTATTTTTCATTTTTTCGTTCCTACTATTTTATGCAGTTTTTAAGTCGAACATAACTCCTATTGACGTTGATTCTGAGTAGAAACATTTAGGAGTGTCAAGTAAACAAATAAAAATTCCTAAAACCTAATGATCTATTTTCTAAAGATCCAAAAATTGTTTGCTATGTTTTCATAACCATATGGTGTCACTTCCATAACACTTTTTACGTCCGGAAAATTTCAAACTACACCTAGAGCTTAGGCATGTTCTTGTCAAAATATACTATGAATGACATAGGTATGGAGACTGAAATTGAATGTAAAATATTAAAATTGGTCAATTATCACCAACCTACACGGTAACTCAGAGGTAACGCCTTGGTAAGGTAAATCAAGAGTTGGTGTATTGAATCCAGTGACGGACGACGATCATAAGGGGTCACTATATTTAGAGAAAAAGCTTTTTAAAGTCAAAGTCTATTCGTAAAATCAGGTTTCCGAGCCATAAACTAAGTAGAAGGCTGAAACATTCGACCAAAAGCCTATAGTTTGAATTCTGAATTCTAGTTTACGTCCCAAGTATACATGCCACTACTTCATTAATACTAGATAAACACAACCAAACACATTTTCTCCTAGCAGATATGATTGAACCTTATTTATTTTCTCTGTTCTCGTGTGGAAGTATATTAATGACTGTTCTAGCCACTACATATATCCAGCGTTGTTGTCTATTCCCAGAGAGCAGCTGAAGTCATTAGTATTTGTCAGATGGTAAGTGGTCTCAACGGATTATACGTCAGTAAGTCATTTTACCAAAACGGAACAGTCCTCACTCCTCTTAAGATTACAGCTATTATATTTGATCACGACAGTTAAAAACTTAAATTTTATCGTAAATGGTTGTCAAATTTTATTTTTTATAAATCCCTGAGGTATAAAATTAATACCCCATATTTTATGATCAATTAGTAAAGTATCTACATAAAATAAAATATTTATTTAAAGCATTTTATTATTTAAAATTGAAACTTTATAAACTTAAAGAGATATTTAATTTTATGTTTATCAGAACCTAATATATATTTCATGTTAAATGTGTTAAAGATAATTTTAAGAAATCTGAATTAATAACTTCAAGACTAGAAATTATATTCATATAAACAATGGGTTAACTTACATCTGTTTAACAACAGGGTTACAAAGCTGCTCGATCAGTAGGACCTAGAGTGTAGTTTGGCTAACTTTTAGGACCCTGGAATATGATAGGAAGGCTTACTAAATAGTCAACATAAATTATTCTTGATAGCTAAGCATAGCAAAATTATATTTCAATATTTAGAAGGTTTTACATTTAATAATAAAAATGAGAATATTTAGTATAAAATAACGTCTTTATCCTGAAAGAAATAAACAAATCTAATACCTAATAAATATCTTTTGACGGTGAAAATCTCACGTACAATTATATGCTACTGTATATGTAACTAATACAGCGCATCAATGAAATATTTGAAAAATCATTCATTAGCAACTGAATTTATTAACTTATTCGTCCTTTGAATAAATGATTTTAAAACCTTATACAATGCTTAAAATGATTTATCCCTTAAAATACTCGTTGGACGTTATTAACTATTTTGCTACTAATGTTGTTCTGACAGCTTGACATCATTTTGGGTATCAATCTATAGAAGTAACAATGTTTTGGAATGTGATCCTATCCTTCCAGCTATCACACGTAGGAGACGAGAGCTGCTTGGATGACAAATATTTCCTCAATTTTTTCGTAAACCTTTTGGGTGCAAGACTCCCAATGGACATCTGATAAGAGTTCCAAATGTCATATATACTGTATGTAGGGGAGAAATATCGCTCAGAACCTTCAGAAGAAGAACTATTGTCTACGGATGAGTAAACACTACTCTAACCACGCACGGTAGATCAGGGGTAACCCTGGGGCCAAAACAAAAAGGTCGCTGGATCGAAAAGAGATCTTGGGCAATCACCTGTGGCTAGTCTAAAAGTGACTCACACTGCTAACCTCGGGCGCTCTTAAATGGGAATAACATGGGTCTTAGGCCCATGATGATGTGCACTTTAGGTTAAAATTGAATAAAGTTACATCAAATGAAACAAGTTAGGTCGTAAAATGCACTCTATTCCAAACGTTTAAAATAACAACACCATTAGGCAGTTTGCAATCGACACATTATATTGTTAGTGCAGTTTCGGTCAGGACATCTAAATGCCAGAGTCCCATTACAATCGGTTGGGAGACCGCCAATACAGCCATTACTATTCACAGAGTAGCCACTGGACACTGGATTGTTTGTTAATGTAGTCAACAGATAGAATCTGTACACGGCTTGCCAATACTGAGCTGTGCCTTGGATTAGCATAGCGGGTATAATGTGGACTGGACAGTGCGGTTAGACTGGGGCTGACACCGCAGCCATAGTACAGACCTTTCCAAACGATATCACCCCCCCCCCACAAAATGATAACGTTGATTTGTAAGCGATATATATATTTTTTTGGAGGCAGAGTGGAGCAGAGTGCAGAACTTTGCTGACGGGGTGCGAAACTTTAAATAAGAGTTCCAGATAGTTACGGAACACTCTGTATATTTAGTACATGCAAATAAATACACTGAGCCATATGACGTGTTAAAAGGGCAACCTAACTTTTAGTAATTATTATACGAGTTTAAATACGGCAAATTCATAGTACATTATTGGTAAGTGCATCCATTTGAAATGGGCTACCTTATATAGCTTTAATCGTGTTTTCTTGATAAGCATGTGATGTGATATTCCCTGTGTTAACGTCCTATTAATGAATTTTATGTTTCTACGCAGAAACCATCCTCATAAATAGACAAATTCATAATTCAGAGGCAAATATTTAAGTTTGAATGCAAAGTAAAACTGTTGGTATCCTAGCTGTCATTGGCTGTTGGGTTATTAATTAAGAGTCCTGTCTAAAAAACATACCAGTTTTAATCAGTAAAAAAGACTACAAGATCACGCTACAACCATGTTAAACCCATTTTTCAATCATACTTGGTTTACCAGGGTAGGTTACCGTTTCAGAAAGATAAAATGAAAAAATTATGACAAAACAGTTCACCTTCCAAGAGGTCTTCTACCTTCCTGATTGTCTTTTACGAACAATCACCTTTATTCACCTTATACTAATACCTTTTGAAGGACTTCTTGGACATATACTATGAACTGGAAACAGCTGATATTGGAACTGTATGGCAATATTTTCCAACATATTACGTTGAACATATGACACCCAGAATAAAACACGTACCCTAAAAGTTTTATTTTAAACTCTAATGCTATATTATTTACTATCCGATGTTACATAATTATTCTAATCATCTCTTTTGTAAATTTAATCGAATAATTGATTAATGAATAAACTTAATTTTTTTTACCACGTTATAAATTTTTAAATAAAAACTCTTTAAAGGTTTTACCTAAATTGATTTACACTAAACCATATTTAATATTATGTGATATCAACATTGTGTTTATGACACATGATTAATTTTTTTTATTAAAGCATTAGTTCACATCCTGAACATAGAGACATATCCATAATCTAATCTATTTCCCACAGGGAAGTAAATACACACATTTCTTATAAATTAAAACATTTTTAATTCAATAAATCCGGTATTTAGACTTATTTTCCTGAACTCTAGATCACTAGGTCGATCAAAATTTACACTGATAACTAACAACTAACTAATAGTTGATAACTAGTAATATTCTATACTTTATAGGAAGAATAAATTGTAGCTTTGACGCTACGAGTTTAGTGGAAATAGTCTTAAAAGGCATCTTTCTAAAATAACTCCCAAATACCAATTAAATCATCTGATCAATGTAGTTAGCTGGATTATTTGGATTATATTTTCCATTGGTTGACTCAATAGTGACAGAGTGTCTCGTGTTAGGTGGAGCGAGCGAGCGAAAAAATCGACTATCTTAAAAATTCACAATTTTACCGTTCATTTGTTGAAAACATGCTTTGGCATATTTTGTTAAATTTTTTAGTGAAAACCTTTCGAGTTACAGGGTAATTAGTTTGGAGTTTTTCGCACAATGAGTGTGGGAAAACTGCTTATGTCTTAGATCTGAAATTTTAGGAACAAGGATAAATAATATACATTTTTCACGTAACCTATGTGAAGTTTCGAAATAAGAAAACAAATTCTTAGACTACTGAAAATGAATTTTGAACGCCACATTTTCACCCGATAATCCTATAAAATATGTAATTTTGAAGTTCTACAAATGTTTAACAATATACAAAAAACGGAATTGTTAGCTTAATCGAGTCACTCAGGAACCTTGCACGAAACAATCACATATGCGTGACGAGTAAGCGACACTAGCGCCGACCTAGCGGATTTCAGTTGTCCCTAAAATCCGACCAATGACGTATTACACACAGTAAACGTATCCTCGATACGCGGTGGAATCTGGCCCACAATAACAGTAAAGAGGTTCCTCACGTAGGGCAATTAAGACAAATATCTCAAGGAGAATTCAGCTGAAGGGAGTTTGGGCGTGCCTCCGTAAGCGGACGCGAGCCAATGTGGATTTGTGATGACTTACTAGCAGCTGACTGGACAGCCGATGAAGGACTTCTGCTCATGGGGTATACTACTGTTTAATCAACTGTTGAATGGTTTTTTGATACAAACGAATTTAATGATTATACCTTTTTTATATTTTTAACTGAAATGGAAAAAACTCAGGAAGGTAATTTAAGCTAAGCATGGATGAAAAATGAATGTAGGATCATTGTGGTGTGATCTTATAGTCTTACTACTGACTAAGATTGACATGTTCCTCAGATAGAACTGTTAATTAATATCATTATAATGTTGTTTTTTAATGATCACGTCATTAAAATAAATAATAGCCCAACAGTCAGTGGCATGTATAAGAGATCACAGTTTAAAATGGAGTCCGAACCACTGCCTCTGAACTACGAATTGTTCTAACTATGATGATGGTCTTTGCGTATTAACGTAGTATTCAATAGTGTGGACGTTAATCCACACGAGAGAACACTATACCCACCGACCATTACTCACAACTGTCCACAATTCGTGAACCCCAAGTAGCTGGATTACAGGACGACGCTACCAATAATTTTAATACTTAGTACTATATTTTATTAGTTATTTTTAATTACCAGGGTTAGTTTCCTGGGTCAACCAGGTTGTTTGACCAGTTTCAACAGGAGTGAAGCTGCTTGGGGAAAAACACGAGGTGTGGAGTTAACATTTTTCATTTTGTTTTTATTCGTTTGTTTATTTTTTATTAAGTTACGGCGATTTACTCGGTAAACTAGCTGATTGATTTCCTTGCAGTAATCGAATCGTAGCGTGATTTTTCCACGTATCTCATAGTAATTAAATAGTAGGACAAATGTATTCGCTTGTGGGAAATCTCGTTATATATTTTTTATAACTTGTGCTTAGACTTTTTGTATTTTGTCTATTCTGTCATGAATATTAATCAACCCTATTTCATCATTAGTTATAATAATAAACAAATAATTTACCAATATGTTAGCTAGGAGAACGCTCTGACCTAATAGGTTAATGGTCATATGTATAATGTAGTAAATATATACTTTTTATACATAATGTTGTATGTGAGAAAGTTTTTACATTGATGTTATAATCAATATTAAACAATATAATTTTATCCTTCAAAATATATAAGCACATTTACGTACAAACTAAAATTATATCAAAAATTTCGTTTAATCACAATAATTTTCTGAGTAAAAAGTGCCCAAGTTAGTATTACAGTACAACTATTTTTATAATCTTAAAAAAATAGCTTTGAATCAAAATTAAGAAAAATAAATTTGTTGCTTTGAAGCAAGAAGTCATAGTTATTAAACCCTCTATAAATCGTCATAAATAGCTCATTAATTATATTAGTTGGCACGATATGCAATTAGTTTTCCTTCAGTAAACTATTGGTTGTAAAACTCCAATATTTATGATATACCTTTCATTAAATACGCCTTCGTTAAATTACAAAAAGTTTTACGTCCTGGACGAACTGGGAGCCTATATAATCATAAATACAATCATGGACATAGTTATAGTTATTTTAAGGAATAATTGTCCTCGTAAATTACCCTCCCCTCTTTATTAGCTATCATTAAATCACTTCCTAAGAGTCTGAAATACCTCCGCCATCTTGAATTTTAGTCCCATAAGAGCAATGTTAATTTCGTTACAACATTTATGACCACGCTAGAGTCGTAAAAAATATAGAGGTGTCAAACAACAGCTTAAAGTCGTTCCATGTGAGTCACTCCTAAGTAAGTCAATGTAATCTAGGGAATTTTTAATTGTTCGATCATAAAAAGATAATTACTTCGGATATATTTAGTGGTAATTATAGGTTTTCTAGAGAATACTATAAAAATTCTTGATAATGTAATTCCCCTAAGAACAACTTTAACTTTATTTGATACCTTAAACATTTATTAACGATTATCGTGTAACTAGTGTTGCTGTCGAAAAAATCAATAAACGGGATCAATGGACTGAAAAATACTTTCTGCCTTAAGTAAATTTAAAAAAACTACAATCTTTAATAAAACTATCATATTCTTAAGCGTTTATGTAAATATAATTTGCTTCAAAAACAATCATTTGACTTCTGAAAATACAGGAGAAACAAAATTAAATTAATTGTTAAAATTGAATGGGGAGAAGCCCTCTCCGATAATATCAAGAATTACTTATGGGTTTTGTTAGATGTTGGGATCATGGAAAACGGTTTGGAAATAAGGAAGAATTATTTTTTTAATATTCTCTATGAGAATAACATTGCATTCAGGCATGCAATGTTTCAGGCAACCGTTTATTATAAACAAGTAATTGAAAACACAACTTTGTTTTGTTTTTTACAACTCCCCAATCCCTAATCGTATATTACCCCAAACCCAGACAACTCCAACGCCACCTGGTGGGAACAGGTTGTATCTGCAACCTTCGCGGAGTTTAATTTATACTTGATTCCTACAAGGGGCTCTGCACTTGTAGCTCTTTATGAGCCATTTAAATTAACTGATTCAGATCTCGCAAGAAATCTTACACTTCACGTGCCTACAATTTTTTGCTAGATATTTACAACCCGTAAATTTCGTTATAGAATGTGCCACCGAAAATATTGTGTTCATATTAAGGAAATGGGAGTCTGATTCATGTCTATTTCGGTAATAAAGTCATCTTATTCAGAGAAAATTTCGGTACAGTAAAAACTGTTTGAAGTGTAGATTACTTTGAATTTTGTTAGTTACTTAGTGGACCTACGCAGGTAGGTATTTTAAGCCAAGAATGAATGAGAAATGAGTATAAGATGGTTTTGGAGTGATCTTGTTGTCTGACTGACTAAGGCTGACATGTTCGTTGTACAGGACTGTTAAATTAATATCCCTACAGTCAATGGTACAGTTAAACGTTGAGTCCAAAGAACTGCCTCTGAGTTGCGAACTAGTCTAATTATGAGGATGGTATTTACGAATTAACGCAGTATTTAATTGTGCAGACGTTTATCCATATAAGAGAACGCCACACTTTTTAAAATAGTGACCTCCCCAGGAAAGTATTTTAAGCTAAGACAAATGAGATTAATATGATTGTGGGGTAACATTTTTTCTTGACTAAATCTGATATTTTACTGTTAATTAAAAAGCCAATGGCATCCAAGAGACCTACAGTTAAACGTGGGTAGTCATCATAATCTTGTTTCTGAACTACGAATTTGTCTAAGTATAAGGATGTTCTTTGTGGATGTATGTATTATTCAATTGTGCAAACGTAAGTCCACACAAGACATCACATCCACCGATCATCGATCATAACTATCCACAATTTGTGACTTAAAAGTAGCTGGACTAAAGGACACGCAACCGTCCCAGTTTACTTAGTAAATATCATGTAACTAGCTACATATTTTAATAATTACATAACAATGTTACAATAAATAAGCTGTTTATAAAACGTATTCTTTTACTTGCCAACTATATTTTAAGCTCAAATTCTAGTGGAACGAGAGTTTTCACAGGAAGGGAAACAGAAGTTTGTCATTACATTCAACATAAATAAATAACCAACAAACTTGGCTACATAAATCATCTGCTAATTAACAAGCTTCACTTAACAATCAACGGTGCAAATTACTGCAAAACTTTGTGTAATTATTTTCCTTTGATTCACTAATAAGATTACAAGCTCATTACAAAGTTGGTACACACTGTTTGATACAATTTACAACAATAATACAACCAGTAATATTATTACGTCTAATATATTTTAAACTATTTTCGTATTTTTTATAATTTATTATCTTTGCGTATTGGGTAAAATGTAGTACCCTACCCAATGTAGTAACCCCTAACTGGGTAGTGCCTACCCAGTTAGGTATCTAAGCCAAGTATGAATGAGAAATGCGTGTAGAATGATTGTTACTGACTGAGGCTGACATGATCTTTAGACAGATTATAGATTATATATTATAGATTTATAGCTCAACATTCAATGGCATATCTAAGAGATCCAACGTGGAATCCGAACCACTGCCGCTGAATTACGAACTGCTCTAATTATGAGGATGGTCTTTGCAGAATAACGTAGTATTTAATAGTGCAAACATAAATCCACACAAGAGAACACTACACCCACCGACCATCGCTCACAACTATCCACAATTCGTGACCTCCACGTAGCTGGATTACAGAACACGCCACAGTCCCAAAAGAAATTAGCGAGACCAAAATTTGAAAAAGTGACGTCCTATGGTTATTGACGTCATGTGGGTATAAGGACAGCTGTTTAGACAAACTGGAAACATTCTCTTTAGACATATTCATGGTATAAAATATTTTCCAGGGAAGCAAAAACAAACCTTTTTTCACTCGGAATGTCCCTGATACTGGTTTAATAGTAGAAAAAACTAAGCTGTAAACATATTGCGGTGGCCTAAGGTAGGTCCGCGTACACCAAATGTCCACCACTGTAACAACACAGTGTAAATGCTAATGAACAGACTGTCTCATAGTATCCGCCACAGACGACGCTACATGTATAGAGGTCAGGACTTCTTAGCACCGTGGTATTGTTAGGTTTATCCCTGAAACCGGTGTAATAGCGCGTGTAAGGTATTGTTACACAATAGGGCGCATGGCGTACAAAAATCCACGTACACTAATTTGGTCTCCAAATACACGTTTACTTTTTTACCAAAAACATCAATGGTTTCGTAGCAAGCAATAAATATGATAATTTTGATCAACCTGCTGTAATACATCTAAGAACTGATTCGATTCATTCCTTTTAATTGCATCTTTTTGAGTAGGTTCTTTATCTACACTTGCATCTTCGTTTTTGGCAAACAATATTCTTTACTTCTATTGTATCGAAAGTATACGTTAAAAATTCTAAAAAGTAGTTATGTTTGTATATTTAAATTTTAACACATTTCAATCACACAGCTACACAAAACACGTTGATTTCACTAAATCTAATACCTGAAAATGTGTTAAAACACTAACGTGCGTGGCATACAAATACTGACACAATAGAGCGTACGGTGTACATAAGAAAACACGACTAGCAAAATGTTTAACTTTGACAACTGAACGCTGTTAACTGGTTCTCTCTCTCATGGTCGTGTAGAGAGAGAGAGAGATGAGTGGCCAGGCTGTCGAGTTGTGTTTCATACAATACTGAAAGTTTTTTTTCTGCGGAGTTTTGTACGCCACGCGCCCTAGTAAGGTGGTGCAAACGAAAATTGACGATCTTAAAAAATATAATTTTAACTTTTATTAGTTTATTGTATCAGAAATACGTAAGGGCATATTTGTTCAAGTTTTTTGTAAAACCTTTAGAGTTACAGGGTGATTAATTCAGTAATTTTACGTTTTTAATGCAAGGGGTTTGGGAAAACTACTTTATGCTTTTGACCTTTAGTTTTGGGAACGTGGATTAATGACAAACATTTTTCTTGTAACCCATGTGAAATTGCGGAATAAGAAAAAATCGTATACTTCATTTTTGATTCGATAATCTTTTAAAACATGTCATTTTGGAGGTCTAAAAAGGTACAAAAAACAGAATTGTTATCCTAAACAGGTCACTCAAGAAGCTTACATAAAACAGTCATATGAGTACGAGTGGAATAGCGCCGACCTAGTGGATTTCAGTTGCCCCTAACGCCGCTTGGAACGGCGATTTAACATTAATATGATAGTTTGTACTTATTTTAGGGGTTAAAATGAGAAGTAAATATGTTTTGGTGACCTAAAGTACATGTGGTCACCGAATGTCTGATACTGTGACAAAACCGTGTAAATGCTAATGGACGTTCTGTCGCATTGTGCCTGCTGCAGACGACGCTACGTGTAACGGCCTGTGGTGAGGTCAGGACCTGTTACCATTGTATTATTAGGAGCATTTCAGAGATAAATAATGATAGGGCCTACATTCTATGATGAAATATTATATATGAAAGTTTATAAGTTTTAGCATTGTGTCATTAGGTATCACATTCAATAACCGCTTAAACGCCAAAGATACGGGTTTGTAGCCTATTTCTGTATTTCAATACCATAAATACTTTTTTATTTCACAGAAAACATGTGAACCTCTGCATTCTTTGTTACTTTTGACTCTAAAAGACATTACTATCTACTAATGAATATGCAAAAATCTGAAACTAGGTTATCTAAGCAATGTAGAAAACTGGTGAATAATCTAAACTGTTTTTGCTATAGAAACAATATTTTTACAAATGTACAATCCCATTGTAAACCAAAAAATCTCATTTAAAACGGTAAAATTAATATACATCTTTTTATATCTAATGAACTGAGTTAATATACACTGGTCTTAACTAATTTATTTTATTTTGAAGAATACAGCGAAAACTATATAAACGTGAGAATATTTTACTCTATAAAACGTATACATACTTTATATAGTCTGATTTCGTCGTGGAAGTGGAAATCTTAATCTATCTATAGGTGTATGTATTTTATTTTTTTATTGGAAGGGGTGGATTACATCCAAGGCACATCAGCCGTAGTGGCTTTTTGCGAACCCCTGTGTGGGTAGCGGCATTATCATATAGCGAAAAGCCATTGGTGATTGGCGGGATTTGAACCCGGGACCTTGGGCAACAAAGCCCTGCGCTCTACCCCTAGACCAGCGCGCTCCCCTAAAAAAAGGTTGTATGTATTTTTAAGTCAAGTATCAATCAGAAATGAGTGTAAGATGATTGTGACACGATCATGTATTCTTCGTACTGAATAAAACTGACATGTTCCTAAGACAGAACTGTTAGATAATAGTTACCAGCCAATAGCGAATAAAGCAACTTCAATTTAACGTGGAATGCGAACCACTTTTGCCTGGTCTAATTATGAGGGGGTCTTTGCGGGCGTTAATTCATACCAGGGAATATCATACCCACCCAACCGTCAATGGGGCCTACAGTTTAATGAGGGAGCCGAACCTAATTTTTCCACCTTAGAGCTACGAGCTAGAATGATTATGATATGGTCTTTGCGGATGAACATCGTATTCAATAGTGGAGGCGTTAATCCACACCAGACAATATCATAACCACCGCCCAACCCTCATAAGTATCTACACAACTCGTGACCTCCTGGATTACTGGACACGCCAACAGAGGTAGTTACAGTCCAAACGTAGCCTACATAATGTAACACAACCGACGTGTCACGGTTGTTTGTGGCTCGAACACACGTCGCGACGTTACAATGTGAATGACTCTAATGTGAACGTCTGCCAACACAGCCACGTAAATAGCCGTAAATACCTCAGTGCCAGACTTTCTCTTGCATCTTCAGGTGACCATCTCTATTAATTAAACATTTTTTAAAAGATAATAATTTGTTTCAATATAAAAATTAAAATAAAATTACAATACAGTTTATCTGAAAATACAGAACTTCCTTCAATTATAAGCGACGGTCTGCTATACATACCGGTACTGAAACTTTAAAAATGACTCTGCTTTTACTTTCTCTTTAGACCAGTGAGCCTGTGAAATAGGAATACAATAATATATAAAAACTAGTACTGTACTGTGAACCTTTAAAACGTTTTCCTGAAAAAATATAATAATATTTATTTTAGTAAACTGCGATATTAGTTTACTTTCACCTCTAAAAATTTCCATTATTATAAAACAATACATGTTTATTATAATGTGGAATACGTCCCTATGTACTAAAAATAATTTGAAAAATGTGTCTCGGGGATGAATTTAATCATTAAAAATTTGCTTATGCAAATGCAAGGTAACGAATGCAAAAACTCACAAATGTTTCTCAGAGAAAGGATGCACTACCTGAAACAAGCAAATACAATTTCAGTAACAACCATGTGGAAGTACGTTATGAATTAATGGATGGTGGCGTCATCCTGTAATCCAGCTACTTGGAGGTCACGAATTGTGGATAGTTGTGAGCGATGGCGGTGGGTGTAGTGTTCTCTTGTGTGGATTAACGTCCGCAATAATGAAAGCTACGTTAATCCGCAAAGATCATCCTCATAATTAGACCAATTCGTAATTTAGAGGTCGTGGTTCGGATTCCACGTTAAACTGTAGGTCCCTTAGTTGCCATTGGCTGTTGGGCTATTAATTAACAGTCAAATGTACAAATTATATAATGTATGTCAATGTATATAAGTAAGTTACGTGGCAGCCTTAGTCAGTAACAAGACTACAAGATCGCGCCACAATCAACTCTCATTCATACTTGGCTTAAAATACCTACCTTGTGGTATGCTCGCCATTTCAATAATCTAATCTAATCTAATCTAATTTCGTGATGATATTTACGACCTAAATAATATACACAAAACAACAAATATACAAATAATATTACAGCCACAAAAAAATTATCGGACTAAAAGGTGGTAATAATAAATAAAATAAGTAAAAGTACTAAAATTAAACCATATGTTCTTGAGGTTTGGCCAAGTTCCCTGCTCACTCAGTAAGGTTGGAAGTGCAAGTTATAAATCAGCCAGCAGGCGGCGCTAGCGGCGTTCAGGTGAGGAGATGATTTAGAGCGATAACGACAAGTTGTGTGGCAGTTTGTCTTGTGACCACCAGGAGCGCTGTCGTACATTCCGTCTCCGGCTGCCAGCGCATCATTTAAACTGTCAGATGTATTTGGCAGAAATCAAGAAAACTAACGCCTATACCTCAAAAATAATGCTGTTACATTTGTTTATGCTGTTCAATGAAGTTTTTCTTTGCTCATTCTAATTAATATTTGATGTGTGACTAAGAATAAAGATATCCGGAAACTGTTTGTTAAACGTGGAATGTGTCCTATAAAGTAAGGTTACATTTCAATGTTTGTTTTGTGCTATTTCATTTACGGACATGAAGTGGGTGAAGCTAGTAGGTGTAGCAAGACGTTTATGTTGGCAGCCCGAGGATAATCTACGATAAGCATAATGAATTAATGATAACTCTAGTTTAAACTGGAGTTATCATACAAAACACCTTTACATTAAACTTGCCCTGTAAATTTTAATATAAAGGTTTTTCTGTGTTTACAAGTATAAACTAAATTATGTTTATTTCTAAATATATTTGATGGGTTTATGTGGTTAGTCAACAACGTTCTCTAGTTAAAGTTATAATTACAGGGTGTTTCAGAATTCGCTACCAATACTCTAGGGCATTTTTCTTCCTGGGTAAGAAACATATCTAAATATCATATTTAAATTGTCCGGAAGCAACAATGCAACAGTCTCCGCCTGCTTACTGTCATTAAAATTGTTGTGGCAGACTTAAGGCGCATTCCTTGACATGCACTGCAACTAAACTCAAGCAGTCACCTATCACTAAAGCTAACATATCTCAGTTAATATTTGTCTAATTTACAACAATTTGGTGTCAATCAATTTGTAATTACATTACCTAAAAACAGTTATTCTTGTAAATTTTCTTTTAAATCAACGGTTCACGAGTTATTTGAGAAACAAAATTTCAAATGACCGCCATTTTGTTTTATGAATTTGAGAAATTGTCATAATGTTTTTGTAGCTTTGTCTATTTGCCATAAATGTTTCAATTCCGTACGTTTAACCATTATTCAGAAAAATATTATAAGTGAAAAAACAAAATGGAGCCTGTGTGAGTAACTAAGGACTTCCGGACAATTTAAATATGATATTTAGATATGTTTCTTACCCAGGAACAATGCCCTTAAGTATTGGTAGGGAATTCTGAAATACCCTGTATATGCAATGTGTAGCGTTATCTGATATTATGATATTATATTACCTCTCGTATTATAGATAATAAATGAATGGAAAAATAATCGTGAAAAAGTAAATTATTTCATGTCTGACTGAACTAAATGTAACAATTCTTAAAATTAGGTATCAGGAACCCCCATGAATAACCTATAACATTACCAAAATTAGTTTTTTTTCAGTTTTAGAATGTTAGTATCCCCAAAGGTATAAAATATGATATAATTTTTAGGTGTTATACAGAATATACAGCAATTTTACTATTACTAAGCTACAATTATTTTAAGTACAAGTATGTCCCTAAAATCCAAAATCCAGCTGTTTTATTTTTCATACAATTGATTGTAACTTTTAAAGCTGTGTAAATGTATCAGAAAAATAGCATTATATGTATTTTAAATAAACATAATCCTACTAAATACTTCTAAATATTACGAGATTAGTTATTTGTACCTTTGAGCGTCCTAGTATTTGTTTATTTTAAACCTTTTCGTGTTGGTTAAAATACATCATCCAAACCCATAATAAATATTTTTAATTTCTTCTTATGATTTTAAAATGTATTTTTATGTAGAATCGAATGTTATTTAATTACACCCCAGCATTAGTTAATAATTAATATTTTCCCACATCATAAAAAAATAAAATGTTTGTACAAAAAATGCTAATATCTTGCAAGACTTAACCTATTCTCAGTTATAAATAAGGAAGAGTAATGAAGTTTCTGGTTTCAATTACCCGCATACTGAGGCGAAATTAACTTGCCACGGGAGAATAATTTAAGTAACAACATACTTTATATCCAGCGAACCTTCAACAGTTAAAGTACAGACTCGTTAGTATTATATGTGTTTATTCATTCCAAACATCTTAGTTTTTAAAAACGGCCACCATTTTATAAATTAAAAGATAAAAAAATTTGACTTCAGAAGGAGGTTTGCCTGCCAAAAAACTTCTCCTAATTTCTTTAAATCAATATACTAGTTTGTTTTAAACAACTAATTGCTTAAATCGTAATTTAACCAGCAGCAAAGATGACGATATTTTTTACGTTCATATTTAATTTAGAAGGAAGCCTATTTGTTTAGTTCACCGGAACCGTTTGTTTTAAGAAGTAAGTAATACTAGTATAGGTATTAATTTAAATATTATATCTCTAAGAGTTCTCAAATACGACAAAAATGTATGGGGTTCTTGGTTTTAATAATGCTGATGATAAGATTTAATATGAAATCCAGTCTGGATTAAAATCATTTAGTGATCCATAAACTGTGAAAAAGATTGACCCAGTATGCCAAGATGAAAATATGATATATTTTTAAAATGTAAAAGCACTTTTAAAAGCACTTTTAAACGAATTAATTATTAATTAATTACAAAATATGTATTTTGTATCTGAGGAAATTTAAAAAAATTTCTATGTTAATTTAGTTCAGTTTATCTTATTTATATTTATATCGCAGACATTTTCCATCACAATGTTAAGTAAAATAAAGTTTCAAGATGTTTCGGGATCTGTAATCTGATCCCGTCCTCAGGTGAACTAGTATCTGAAACATAACACAATCACATAAGATCGCCTGAGGACGGGATCAGATTCTAGATCCCGAAACGTCGTAAAACTTAATTTTACTTAAAATCGTGATGGAAAATTTCCACAATAAAAATTTAAATGACATAAATCCACCATCACCAATATTCATTTTCAAACAAAGAGTTAGTTCAGTCCCATGAGTAATAATTTGTTTGTAGGGAATGCCAATTAAAAATAATGAATGGTTTTATCAGCAAAGTGTTCATATCGACTGGTTTCACGTCGTTACCTACCCAAAGAAAGGTACAAGTTTTTTACAACCACTTGGATGGATTAGCACTCTTCACAAGCCAATTTCAACCTGTCTGGGAATTTGACTACGTGACTTGAATGTTCATCATCTGCACTTAGCTGTACTTTTAGCACTTTGTGAGTAAAAAAATTCGTTACAGAAATGTCATAAACGACTATTGAACACTGATACAATGTGTGTAACGAAAAATATTTTGTATAGGGGTTATGTCTACAAACTGTAGAAATAACAAGCTGTAATATAGAAACTAAACTCTTAAAATAAGCGAGTTCATATTCATTAATTGATATATTAATTAACTGCCTACGATAACTGTTTTAGTACTTCCTTGACTCTGTTAAAACTTCTGATAAATATTTATGTGTTTATATACTTATTCTATTTGTGAATGTATTGTGGATTAATTTAGTTAATCCGTCCTTTGTACGAGTTGTATGACTCAGTGTGAAGAAAACTTATTATTTAGAAAAAATATTTACGTGAAATTTAAATAAATTAAAATATTGCCATTTCAATTACTCACAAATTTAATTTACTAAATTGGCTACATTTCTTTAACTATATAATGTGCATTGTTGGTAAATATTGGTTTACATTAAGATAAAATGTTAATATACTATGATTATGAAGTAGGAGTAGACTTAATGATCAGTTTAAATAAATTAATACCAATTTTTATTTGTCGTGTGGCTATTTATTACACTTAAATAGTTTACTGTTATTAATATTGCTTAAAACTGGGATTTTTAATAGCTCATTTGCTTTTACTTTCTCCCCTTAGTATATGGAGAAAGTATTGTTTTCGTCAAAATTTTCGAATTTGAGTTGAGGGTGGATATATCCGTTTTGGGGTCCCCTGAATCCAAAAAAGTGGGTTTTGGCGTGATGTCTGTCCGTCCGTGTGTCTGTCTGTGTGTGTGTGTGTGTGTGTGTGTCTGGATGTGTACAGTGCCACAGCCTACCCCGTTTGTCCGATTTAGATGAAATTTGGCATGTATATATATAGTCACCGTATCTCCAGGCTTTTTTTTCATTTTTTTGAATTTTTGATTTTTAAGGGTAGTTCACCCCTAAAAACCCTTAAAAAACGTGAAAAATCCAATTTTCTCAAAAACGGCTCTAACGATTTTGATTAAAATTTGATAGTTTATAGTGCACAGAGTACTAAATAATTTGACACCACCCGAATGTCTGTAAAAATGACGGTTCAAAAGTTATGGGCTTTTAAATGTAAAAAAAATCAAATTTTTAAATTTTCAGCGAAAACAATAAAAGTAAAGTATAACTTGACTGGTACCATTGAAACCAGCTTAAAAAACTAAACAAATTAGTATTTTGAATTATTTGTCTACGACTAACGGTTCCAGAGAAAAGTTAAATTTACTGTCCACGATAAACGCAGTACTTTGTCTGAAAGCACCCAATGTTATTCTTATGGAGAATATTGAAAAATCAATTTCTTCCTTATTTTCCATGAAACTTGGTATGAAGTGTAAGGTCAAATCACCGAACAAAACCAGCTCAAAAAAGCTTGGTATTACCGGGGGGGGGGGGGGGGGGGGGGGTTCCCCATACAATTTGAACAATAAATTATTAAATGATATTTAGAATTACTTTGTAGAACATGATAGTTTTATTACAGATTGTCTTTTTTAAATTTAATTAAGGGAGAAAGTATGTGTCAGTCCACTGGTACCGTTTATTTTTATTGGGATTGAGTTCGTATATAGTAAACAAAAACATTCTCTAAAAAATAGAATAATGAAAGAGTTTAGAAACAAATTAATCGTTGTGGATGAGGTCTTTGGGAGAAGAGGTACAAGCATACCTAATTTACGTGCAAACGTTTTTAGAACTGTTAAAGAAAATATTTTTTATACAATCAATTTTATTTTTTACCAACAAAACAGCACGAGCTGCAAAAATATCTTAACAGGAAAATTCAATTTGCCGAATCGCAGCTTGCATCTGTCACTTACATAAATACAGCTGTGTTCAACATTTCACATTTAATCGTTTGAGTTTAGACGACCAATTAGTTTTAATAGTCTTCTGGGTGGTCTAGCAATAGAGTCGAGTCTAGAGGGGTAAAGGTTTATTGAAGTATTGCCCACCTAAATTGGGAGATTTTAAAAGGATGATTCCACAGATGTCTGTGGTCAGTTTATTTAACGCCATTTTTTTGAACTCAATTAAAATAGTTTTTAATAACAAATTGCGCTTTATGTCCAACAATTAAGTTTTTTCTTCAGTGTGTATATTTAATATCCATTGATGTTTTCTGGAAAACGGTGTTATGACTTGGGAAACAAGGATTTTTGAGAGGTGGTTGCTTTGTTTTAGTAGATTATGAGGCTTATTGAGGCTATATTGAGATATAACGATTTTGTAACTAATACAAAATGGCGGCTACAGGCTAAACAAAGTATTTTTCAACATATGTTTTTTTGAATATTTTTTGTTTATTTTTGATGAGTACTATCATCCCTTGAAGTTTGTTTCTAATATTAATGAACACCTTGTATATATGTATTAGATGTAGATTCGTGAAAATGTACAAAAATATATATTGCATTAAATCAAACTATTTATAGCATATACAATATTTAGTAATTAGATTCGTAACTGATTAAAATCTCGGGTGTCTAGTTTTCTATGATGCTCTGTACAGTAGACTACACACAACAATGACAAAAAGTCTCATATTTTTTTAACATTTCTACC
Source organism: Nephotettix cincticeps (assembly GCA_023375725.1). NCBI lineage: Eukaryota > Metazoa > Arthropoda > Insecta > Hemiptera > Cicadellidae > Nephotettix > Nephotettix cincticeps. The sequence continues at coordinate 14,366,635 of CM041788.1, read as the reverse complement.
TCATAAGCTGGTAAATATTCCGAACACAGTATTCTACTAATCTATATTGAATCGATCTTAGACTCACATTTTGCACTTTCTTACAGCCTTTTAACAATGTTTCTGTCCGCGGAAGATCCCAATTTTGACGTTTCGTACGATTTTAGGCTGCATTATGACACTCTCAAACCATACCGTCTAGCTTGGGGATCGGCATGAATCGGGGTTCTGGGCGGGGACAAATCACTCAAATACACTTATTTTACTCTCTAATAACATATTTAAGAATAAAAACACCAAGGAACACAGTTTACCCAGTAAGTCTAAGTTCGGTTTCATATAGATTGGTAGAATACTGTGTTCGGAATATTTACCCATAAGCTGTACTCTCAATTTATTTTAAAATAACAGAAGCCTAAAATAAAAGAAATAAGAAGAATAACAGAAGGTCAACGGGCCACCACTTACAGCAAATCCTCTAATATGTTTTGGAAATTAATGACAGCCCGGCTGCTGGCCTGTCGCCAGGGGCCATTTTGTCAGAGAGGGTCCGTCGGGCCAGAGCGGTGTGTTATAGCTGTAACAATCTTATGGGGCTTAATGGGGGACGGCGAGACACCAATTATATGAAATGTAAGCTTAATGTAAAAACCCTTTTTACTTTATACCTCATAGCTATGAAACGTTGATTACAAGTAAGGATCTATTACTTTTTCAACTATGTGCTAACATATACTGTATAAAATAAATAAATAATAAACGGTACCATTGAACTGACACATACTTTCTCCCTTAAGTAAGTTCAAGAAAGACAATCTATAATAAAACTATCATGTTCTCCAAAGTTCATCTAAATAAATATCATTTAATAATTTATTGTTTCAAAAATAATCATCCCATTTCTGAAAATAAAAACAAGAGAGACAAAGTTAAATTAATTGTTTGAATTGTATGGGGGGAAACACCCCCCCCCCCCCCGGTAATACCAAGCTTTTTTGAGTTGGTTCTTTTGGGTGATTTGACCTTACACTTCATACCAAGTTTCATGGAAAACGGTTAAAAAATAAGGAAGAAATTGATTTTTTAATATTCTCCATAAGAATAACATTGGACGCTTTCAGACAACGTACTGTGTTTATCATGGACAGTAAATTTAACTTTTCTCTGGAACCGTTAGTCGTAGACAAATAATTCAAATACTAATTTGTTTAGTTTTTTAAGCTGGTTTCAATGGTACCAGTCAAGTTATACTTTACTTTTATTGTTTTCGCTGAAATATAAAAATTTGATTTTTTTGACATTTAAAAGCCCATAACTTTTGAACCGTCATTTTTACAGATATGCGGGTGGTGTCAAATTATTTAGTACTCTGTACACTATAAACTGTCAAATTTTAATAAAATCGTTAGAGCCGTTTTTGAGAAATTTGGATTTTTCACGTTTTTTTAAGGGTTTTTAGGGGTGAACTACCCTTAAAAATCAAAAATTCAAAAAAATGAAAAAAAACGCCTGGAGATACCGTGAATATATACATACATGCCAAATTTCATCTAAATCGGACCAACGGGGTAGGCTGTGGCACTGTACACATCCAGACACACACACACACACACACGGACACACGGACGGACAGACATCACGTCAAAACCCACTTTTTTGGATTCAGGGGACCCCAAAACGGATATATCCACCCTCAACTCAAATTCGAAAATTTTGACGAAAACAATACTTTCTCCATATACTACGTATAAGGGGAGAAAGTAAAAAAATGGAATGGATTAATTTCGTCATTAAATACTTTATTACTATTTACAGGGCAAGAAAATATAAATATAGCAAATTTCATTGAGTATACATACTACGCAGATAAAAAAATCTTATTCTTCATACTGGACGTACAATATCATAACTATGAAATGTTTAATGTAAGTGAGGTAGGTTCTATCATTTTTTCTAAATATGGCGTAGTTAGAATCAAATCGTAGCTACTATTATGGATAATAAGTTATGAATAAAAATAAGCTAAAAAGTTACAGGGCAAATCAATATCAAAATAGTGAATTTCATTGATTATACATACGACGCATATGTTTAATCAAACTAAATATCAAAGTTCAGTATAATTTTATTTGAATTAGATTAAAGAATTGTTTTGTACAAGTATTCCGTTACTTTAATAACAGTAGTGACTTGGATATGTCTAAAATCTGTGGAGGAGGGGTGGTGGAATTGTAAGACGCCAAAAGTGGAACGGTAGTGACGTAAATATTCCCTCAGATATATCCATGATATAACCAATTTTGCACAGGAAAGTGAGTGTAATATTTTTATGGGTTTCATAAAATTTCAAGAAAGGTTTTAATCATCTGTCACTTTTCTCTAAGTCAATAAATCGTATTAAAGAAACCTTTCCATTATAAAACATGACATTTTAAAGAATTTCGTGAAAACCAAAAAGAGAAAAAATGACTCATGTATTAGACTATTTCATTTATTTTTATCATAAAAATCAACTCAGTGTAGCTGAAATATTTCCGGAACATCCTGTATCGAGGTGACTCTAAATGGAGCTACGAATTAGCATGCTAGTTGCGTTTCATCTCCATAGAGAGCGCTCGCGTCCCGCGCTAGCTCGTGCCATGGCGCGGCACGTTCCACCAAGAATTCGTCTTTTTGGAATTTTCGAAAGGTTTTCCTAAACGGAATCCAGTTACGTGAAACGCCGCACTATTGTTTTCTTTGCTCGGATTCCAACACATCTTAGTTTACGACATGTCGTCATGTTGTTCTGACTGATAGACACAGCGTACGTAAGTGTGCGGAATACAGATATTTTTTAATTTTAAAATATATAGTGTGCCCCATAAGTAAAGTTCCAATCCCTGGGGAAATAATATATGGGTAAATATAAAAGGAAACTGAATATATTTTTCATGTAAATAGTTTTGTTTATCAGATATCCGCCATTTTGTAATTTTCACAAACTAATTGTTATCATCAAAAATTGTCGACGGATATTTATAAAACTTAACAGTTAGGCTCAAATATAACAGAACTACTATATAAAAAATTCAACTTGGTCAAATTTAAAATAAAAAAGTGGCGGCCATTTTAAAATTTGAAACGACAATAATGGAAAATGGTAAAGTTTTAAAATAGGCGCCATTTTAAGGTTTAAAATTTGACCAAGTTGATTTTGTTTCACCAGTATTTCTCTTTTATTGAAACTTATTTACTGAATTTTATAAAGATCAGTTAAAAATTACTTAAGATAACAGTTATTTTGTAAAAAAATCAAAATGGCGGATATCTACTATACAAAGAATTTTGGGAAAATATTTATTCTTGATATTCTCTTTATTTTGATCCATACAACCGTTTCACAAAGTTCGGCACTTTACTTATGGGACACTTTGTATCATATCACTTTATTTCCTTCAAAAACATTTTTGATTGAACCTAAAAGGCTTAAATGAACATAATATCGTTTACCATCATTTTATAGTATTAACATAATTGGTTGTTCGGAGTTGATTTAATAGCTTTATATTTTACGTAGCAAATGGACTGTATTTAGTTTTATTGGTATGGTCGACATAATATATAAACATATAAACATTATGAATATTGTGTGTTATTTTTTTAGACAGGGTGTTCATCAAAAACGGTAACAAACTTCAAAAATTGCCAAATAAACGAAAAATAAAGTTCAGATTTAAATCCATGTAAAGAACTGTAGTCACTGGGATCTAATGAGTCACTTTTTCATCCAAGGTAAAGTTTAACAAAGAAATTTCCAAAATATGATATATTATGTCCTCTGTTTATTTTGGAGAGCACTAGTATTATCATCCCTAAAAAATTCTTATCAACTTTAATAAACACTCTATTTATTTAAATATAACTTCAGCTACATTGACTATAGTTTGAATTAATTAATAAAATAAATGAAACAAAACAATCACAATACAGATTTACGCAAATAATACAAATCTATTTATTATACGAAACGTAACATGAATTTTATGAACATTTATGATAAAGAGATGATAAAGGGTATCCCTTATTACATAAATTATCTTTAAATTAACATAGCCAGAGGATATATATTTATAAAGAATCTAGAAGAGAACTATTAAAAGAGATCGAAGTTGTTCGACTATATTTATAAACATGTTTACTTAATGAGTTTCCTACAGTTGGCAATTACGTCCTAAATAGCATAAAATTTCTAATTGAATAGAAATAGATAAATGTTTCTATACATTTTCAAGGTATACATTTTCATTTACAAGTACCATATAGTCATTTCTTATAGTTAACCTCTAGGTATCCTGAGTACAACCTATAAAGTACGTTTTAAAATACTCCGGTAAAATTTCATCTCCCTAACCCATGTAGGAAAAAATTGTGGCATATTGAAAAATGCTACTTTTAAAACATTAAAAATTGTATTTTAGGCTTTGTGTAATATTTTTATTGTAACATTCAAACAAATAAAGTCTTAAACTAGGAAAATAGATCATAGCTTTTCTCATAAGAAACATTCGCTAAAGCCTTAAAGGAGAGCCTTTTTTTAGGAGCGGATTCTCCCAAGGCACTTCAGCCGTAGCCGGCTTTGGCGCACCCCTGTATGGGTTGCGGTTTTATCACATAGCGAATACCCATTGGTGATTGGCGGGATTTGAACCCGGGACCTTGGGCACCAAAGCCCCGCGCTCCCCGCGCTTGTAAGATCTTACGATTTATTTGTTAAGCTCTGTTATCAGTGTGTCACTTGGATGGGTCAGGGTTTAATCAATTTTATACTCTACTTTTAGATTTTTTATTTGCGCTATGCTCACGTTGCCTGATTGATAAGCTATATTTCTCTAGAATGTGACGATAAAAATATTAAACAAAGCCTAAATAACAATTTTTAATCTTTTAAAAGTATTAATTTACAATGTGCACCATTTTGTTCCTACAAGGGTTAGGGAGCTTACATTTTACCAAAGTATTTTTAAAACATACTTTATAAGCCGTGTAAAGCTTCAAGATGATCGTTGCACAAATGGTTGAGTGATGAAAAAACTAACCTTTAAACCTCTTCGTGGGACACCCTGTACAGTAGTGTGTGTAGGAGTGAGGTACTCCTCTAAGTGTTCACATGTCGATGGGTTAATTTTTCGTATTTTTTGCAACATTATCAAAAGCTAACGTTGCGTATTAATAAAGGTACATTTTTGTATCTAATGGAATTACTTTTTAAACCCCCTCCCTCTCTTAGTTCTTAAACAAACATATAGATGTTCACCTTTTATAAAGAGAAATTGCATTTTTTAAGTCTTGTTCATATTTCTAGTTCAAATTGAGGTATAAATAAAGTGATTTACAATTGTAAGGGTAATTCACTAACAAAGGTCATCTTGTAATAAGAAAAATGGTTCAATAAATCCTGGCCCGTCCCGTCGTAAGGCTGGTGCGCTTGTCTTCTTGATATCTCTTCTTAGTATTAAAGTGTTTCTAAAACTGTACGTTTAAAATACACTAAATAATACTTGTGCACATAAACATCTTTTAAACTAATTGTACATCAATAGTAAATATTCCTTAAACAGAAACAGGTATTTAGTTTTTATTTTGAATAAACAACGCATTCATTAACTACGATAATAAACTTGAAGCCCAGAGAATTATTTATAAACATTATACATTATAGACATTATAGCTATTTTATAGAAATTTTCATAATACCAATCCTCTTTGAGTGAATCTAGTTGAGTGATGTGATCTTACGCTTTATACCAAGTTTCGTAGAAAACGGTTGGGAAATAAGGAAGAAATTTTTTTATGTTCTCTATAATAATAACTTTGGCCGCTCTCAGATAACGTACTGCGTTTATCATTTACAGTAAATTTAACCTTTCTCTGGAGCCATTAGTCGTAGGCAAATAATTCAAGATACTAATCTGTTTAGTTTCTTTTATCTGGATTTAATGGTGTTAGTCAAATTATACTTTACCTGTTTTTTTTGCAGGAAACTGAAATAAATTGATTTTTTTACACTTAAAATCTTATAATTTTTAAACCACAAGTTTTAGCATGGCTGTAAAAATGGGCGTTAACATACTATTTAATACTCGACCAACTATAGACTACTAAATTTTAATTTAGAAATTTAAATTGTTCTGGGTTTTCAGGGGGACCTACCCAATCAAAAAAAATGTCAGAAGTTGCGATGAATATGGTATACATGCATACCAGATTTCGACTAAATCGGACCAACTGCATTCAATAGTGGTTTGGATCCCACGCCCACGTTAAGCCCACGACTAAAGAACGTGGCAGCTTTAGACAGTAACAAGACTACAATTCGCAATAGTTTTACACTAATTTTTCATTAGTATTTGGCTTAAAATACCTGTGTAGGTAGGCATTTCAGTTGAACGTATCTGTAGTGAATTAATACCAGAAAAATATGTTAACTTTTATTTTTACTGAATGTTTTTTAAACGCCTAGAAATAAATGTTACGATCTACTTTCTTCAGAAGAGTTCGATTTTAAAACTAAAGAAGTTAATCAGTTTAATATAGATAAAAACGTAGTCAAAAAATATTAATTCAATAATAATATATTATTCTAAATATTTTCGTGGACTTTACCAACGCTACTACACAAAGATTCTGGAAGTGGAGAAACTCCTCCCGTTTGCAAATGATTACCTAATAATTTACGTTAAAAGTTTAAAGTTTAAGCTACATGTATTAGTTATAACATGTTGTCAACACTAAAACTCAACCTCTGAAACCCATAATTAATAGTATTATTGACAACATTATATATAATTATATGTAATCTTTAAAATTTTATTGTAAATTATTAGGTAATCACTTGAAAACGGGAAGAGTTTCTCAATTTTCAGAAACGTTGAGTACAAAAAGTATACACCTTGGTAAAGTCCAATACTGTATTGAATAATAATAATCAATGCCATTATGAATTTATAAGATTGTGAAATAATATATATATTTTCGTTTTTAACTTAACCACTAAGAGTTATTTTGGTTGGCCTTTACGATTTCGTGAAGACTGTTATATTAAAGTATTTAAAAAAATACTAGTCATGTTGAACTATGAAACAGGAAACTATTGCAAGCGACGCAAAACGTAGAACCCAGCTAATGATCTATATACCAAAGCCACCCACATTTACTTAGTTGCAATTCTCTAAAGCCTCAAAGTCTGTCGTAGATTGCAGCAAAACACGAGAGTCTGTGACGTTTATAGGCTGTGCGCTTGTCAGCACCTACGAGCGGCGTACGCTAGCCTCACACGTACCTCAATGATAGCCTCCTACAGGGTGGAGAACTGTAATGGCACAGAACATGCTCTCTATCATCAATTGATCAATCCAAGATGGCGGATTTATGGAAGGTTACTCGTTATGAATTAAAAAGAAAAATTGTTCACGTTCTTACAAGTAATTTCTATGGACCTATTTCGTTATCACCGCTTCGATCTTTCGTTATACCACGGTTTCAGTAGCTCTTTTATGGTTTTCTGGAATTAGCAAACGAAATAGAGGAGAAAAATAAACAAACACAAAACATAAAGTGGAAAGGTTGTGTACTTAAGTTGACTTTACATATAAATTTCCGGAATAGTACAGCTAACTATGGAAGTAATTTTAGACCAAAAAATTGTATTTTCTTCCCTGTAGGTAATAATTTAGATCATGGATCTAAATGGGATGTTTCCAGTTCATCTATACAGCTGTTCTTATAACCGAACTATGACGTCACTAACTTTGGTTGTGCAAATTGCCAACAACCCCACCAGAGCTAAGAAATATATGTGTCAAAAAACAAAAGATTTGCCTACGTTGAATAAAGCAAAAATATAGGTATAACAAAAATCCAACGGTTTTATAGTGGTTATTGACAGTATAAACATACCAATAACAAAACATAAATATAAAAAACCATCCAAACAAAACTCTGAATGATATTGCTGTATGATAGGCAATATCGTATGTGTTATGATACTACGAGACCGACGAATAGCACTCTGTAGTAGACAAGTTAGGTCTTGGTTATTGATATTTTATATCATTAATATCATTTGTATACAGCCATAAACCACTAAACACCAAAACCACCTAAACCACAAAACAATTAAACAGTTATTAAACAGTTGTATACGTATACAAGGAGGTTAATTTTGGAATACAAGCTCGAGTTGTGTGGGCTTGTAGCATAATAAAAGATTTACTAGAATCGCCCAAGATTACTATCACTCTATTTGTCAATGCATGATTTTATATAACAAATAATAAAACAATTGATCACAGGGCTTAGTAGTAATTCAAACGTCTATAATAAAAAATTTGATGCAAAGGGAGCCACTTTTATTTTGGCATACAGAACACTGATGTAGACGTAGTTTTAGTGACCCTTTATTGTCAACGTCTTGGCCTACCAAGTCCAATATACTTAAAAATATCAACATTAGTTCCAAGTTTTAGAAACTGCTTTACACAATATACGACGAAAAGTTCGTCAAATACAATATTTGACATAATGGCTACAAAGACGTATACGACATCAACGCTGGTTTAATTTTAAAGCTAACTACACATTGTAAATAATGTATTTTACAATGTTATAAAAGGTTGTGTAAGATAAATAATGTGTGATGTGGTAATGTTATTATTTCAAGGAAATTCCATATTAGGCTATATAGCTGTGGGTCAGGTCCTAAAAATTAAATTATTACCAAATAAAACTTCGTTTAAGATTTTGTTATAAAAGGTTGTGTAAGATAAATAATGTGTGATGTGGTAATGTTATTAATTCAAGGAAATTCCATATTAGGCTATATAGCTGTGGGTCAGGTCCTAAAAATTAAATTATTACCAAATAAAACTTCGTTTAAGATTTAAGGAGAACAGGTTTTTAATTTAATACCCCGTCCACAACAAGCCATTGAACACACTTTGCTTAAGGCAAACAAAGTTAAATTTTGCAGCTCTATATCATAAAAAGGTTTCTTATAAAAATAGGTTTTCAACGATTTACCAGAAGTGTATTGGTTTTACTTTCTCCTCCTGTACATAGTATACGGAATAATTATTATTTACAACACCATATTAGATCTAAAGAATTATATGTTTTAGGGTTCCTTGAGAGGAAGAAAATGTGGTTTTCGTTCTGATTTCTGTCTATCTCTCCTCTGGTATAGATAGCTCATTATGGAACACTATACGATTCTGCACTTTGGAAATATCTTAAAAGGATTTCTTAATGTAATGAATATTTGTTTGGTTAATGGCGATTCCCTTCAAAAATACCTTAACTTATCATATAAAATAGATCCACTAGTTTGGATTTACACTTAATGGTCATTAAATATGTTACTCTGAATTATTAAAATCACTATTGATAGCCTATATGTTTTTGCCCTAGACTGGACTTAGACTTAAATGTAAAAATGGAATTGAAAAACTTCATGAAAAACAAAAGAATTGTAAAAAGATATTTTAGTACCAATAAAACAGCTTTAACAAGTACGTTTACTATTACCTAAGATCAGGTGGGGCAAGTTAGGCAGCCCCTAAAAAAACAAGAAAGAACTAAATAAAGAGATAAAGCGTGTGTCAGTTTACTGATACCATTTATTTGTATAAATATGTGATCCATTGAAAGATCTCCTGTCTGCGTTATTTAGTTCACAAGGGTAGAAAAAGGTCGAACCCAAGACATATGGAGTGATAAATCTTCACCTGGTTCAATGGTGAACCCTCACTCTCTCTTGCGCTTCATCTTATCTTTTTTACGTCTTTTTGCCGACTCTACAAGATTGGCCATTATGCCAAATTCGGCCCACAAAGGAAGAAAAGGTTTTTGTTTATTTAAAGTTAATACGCTCTATACTTTATGAAACAAATGCACCTGAAAATCTTCACTAGATAAATTCAATTATTAAGAAATATCTTTGGACGTAATATACACGGATTCATGAAGCTTTTTACATTCAATGAAAATTGTGAAAAGGCACCTCCGTAAAAAAACGCTAGAATCATGGCGTGTCTTGTAATCCATCTACTTAGAGGTCACGAATTGTGGATAGATGTGACCGATGGTCGGTGGAAGAGATATTCTCTGGTATGGATTAACGTCAACACTATTGGATACTATGTCCATCCACAAACATCATAGTGGTTCGAGCTCCATGGGACTATTATATATGCCATTGACTGTTGTGCTATTAATTATTAACAGTTCTATAAGACTCAGTCAGTAACAAGACTACAAGATCGTGCTACAATCATCTTACACTCATTTCATACCTCATTCATATTTGGCTTAAAATACCTACATAGGTTGCCATTTCAGTAACTAACTAACTGATGTTTTGTTTTAAAACTGATGTTAAGAAAACATAGAAGTACATAGTTTGCAGTCGTTAAACTAACGTTAAACCTTAACGTTAACCTTGAAATGTTTAATAAACTTATGTATTCGTAATATAAGATTAAAAATACGATTTTGTGTTTAAATTTACTATTTACAATACTGTATCAAAACTATTATCTAAATATGAAAACATTTAATAAATTATGGAATATGTTTAAGTATTTACATAAGTATTTATCCATTAAGTATCACCTCATTACTTGTACGTAGGCTAGACAACTACTCACCCTTTCATGGAAAGACTGAAGCAATCTCAGGTTTTGAGCATAATTAACACTATACAGGCTTTCCTAGACTAAAAATGTTATCATTTTTAATGTAAAACTTTATATAGTCATATTTATTTCATGTTTGTAAGTATGAAGTTCTTTAAATAGTTGTATTAGTAATTGTTAATAGATAAATAGTAAATTTTCTAGAGGAAGTAATAGTTATTCAATATAATTTATTGGACTTTTCCAACGCGTCTGTATTTTTAACTACACAACGTTTCTAGTGTTTAGGTAATCACTTGAAAACGGGAGGGAGAGTCCCTACCACAAGAAACGTTGTGTAGTTAAAACACAGACGCGCTGGAAAAGTCCAAGAAAATATATTAAATATTTAATATCCAACGTCTTTATGAATTTTAAAGATTCTGTAGTAATAGTTATTTCAATTGAATATGTTCATTTTGAATAATTTTATATAACATTATTAACTTCATTTTAAAAACATTTTTAACAATTATCTAAATCTAAATCAATAATATTTCAATTGCAAAAAAACTAAAAAAATATCATTAAACTATCACGTACGGGGACGTTAATAGTAAATCACTCCAATTTTACAAAGATTTGTGAGAGGAAACTATGAAAATATCGTGTTATGAATGACTTTGTAATGCGTTGCTATTTCCCTGGCTGTGTTCCAGAACATAGATTACGTGTTTACAGTACAGAGTACAATATTAAATAGTTGGATATCATAGACTCTACTTAAACACTAAAAAACTATCTATTTGCTTACTTATACAGTGAAGTCATTATCAAATCTGAATCCATAAAGTTTAAATAATTGTTTCAAATTACCCACAGAGCAAAAAGAGGAACTTTATCACCTCAATCATCCTACACTCATTTATCATTCATTCTAAAATATGTACCTGGATAGGTTGACATTTCAGTTACAAATACAAGTTATGGTGAATGGATTACATCGAGTTATAAATAGAAATTCCAATCTTTCATAGGAGGTAAAGCTTCCACAGCTCAAATATTCTCTTTCTAAATAGACTGACATGTTAGTTGTGGAACGTATGAATCTAATATTTACGTGAACCAACACAGTACAAGCCATATACAGCTGTATAAAGTCCGTAAGTACTATTATACAAGTCGTATACAGTAGTATACATCCTTATACAAGCCGTAAAAAGTCGTATGTCAGCAGTATACAGCCGTATACAATATACATCCAACGCATATTTCAGCCATATACAATAAATATGACAGCCGTATACAGGGATCCAAAAAAGTGGAATTACTTCAGAAATTGTGTTAGGTTACCAAATAAAAAAGTATTAGTTTTGAAAACGATTTGCTCTTGTTTCTTTTTCAGGGAAAACGTAGTTGATTTGCTCCAAAAAAACGAGAATCTGTTTGGGGTAGTAATTTATTTTTCACATTGAATTTTGAAATCAAAGGTGTATATGTTAAAATACATAAAGCAATTGTACAATAATCAAATTGTATGGTTTTAATTCATTGTTTTATATCTTACAAGTTTTATCGTTCATAGAAGGTTAACAAGTTGTACACGAATTTATTTTGAACGATAGTAAAATTTAGAACTACAAAAAATTATTCCTACAAATATTTGTTTACATATTTATATTCCACCTCACACATTTGTTTTGAACCACTGCTATAAGGGCACCCATTTTAGCGATATAATCGTCTCGATAGTTGAAAAGTTGCTCAACTCTGTGCCGGCAGTGATAACTCTAACCTAGGGTGACATGCACTCCGTTGCGTGCTGGACATTAGACTTGTCCTTATACAGATATCAGGCTGGGGGCGACATTTGAATACAGACCGGCTCCGTCACTCCGATACGATTGATAGTCGATAGTTGATCACGATCCGATAATATATCGATCCACTCCACCAACACTGGCATCGGTACTGGCAGTGTTCACTTTCGTCGTGACGAAAGTTTTTACGATAAACTATTATTGTTAAGTAAAGTTATAAATCAACTATAGTTAGTTAGTTGAATGAGAGACAGACGTTATACATAATAAATTGGTTTATATAAATTAGACAGTGTTTACAGTACAGAGTACAATATTAAATAGTTGGAAATCACTAACTTTACTTAAACACTCAAAAACTATCTATTTGCTTACTTATACAGTGAAGTCATTATCAAATCTGAATCCATAAAGTTTAAATAATTGTTTCAAATTACCCACAGAGCAAAAAGGGGAACTTTATCACCTCAATCATCCTACACTCATTTATCATTCATTCTAAAATATGTACCTGGATAGGTTGACATTTCAGTTACAAATACAAGCTATGGTGAATGGATTACATCAAGTTATAAATAGAAATTCCAATCTTTCATAGGAGGTAAAGCTTCCCCAGCTCATATATTCTCTGTCTAAATAGACTGACATGTTAGTTGTGGAACGTATGAATCTAATATTTACGTGAACCAACACAGTACAAGCCATATACAGCTGTATAAAGTCCGTAAGTACTATTATACAAGTCGTATACAGTAGTATACATCCTTATACAAGCCGTAAAAAGTCGTATGTCAGCAGTATACAGCCGTATACAATATACATCCAACGCATATTTCAGCCATATACAATAAATATGACAGCCGTATACAGGGATCCTAAAAAGTGGAATTACTTCGGAAATTGTGTTAGGTTACTAAATAAAAAAGTATTAGTTTTGAAAACGATTTGCTCTTGTTTCTTTTTCAGGGAAAACGTAGTTGATTTGCGCCAAAAAAAACGAGAATCTATTTGGGGTAGTAATTTATTTTTCACATTAAATTTTGAAATCAAAGGTGTATATGTTAAAATACAATAAGCAATTGTACAATAATTTAGTGTAAACTATTATGTAAATATATCAAATTGTATGGTTTTAATTCATTGTTTTATATCTTACAAGTTTTATCGTTCATAGAAGGTTAACAAGTTGTAAACGAATTTATTTTGTACGATAATAAAATTTAGAACTATAAAAAATGAATCCTACTAATATTTGTTTACATATTTATATTCCACCTCACACATTTGTTTTGAACCACTGCTATAAGGGCACCCATTTTAGCGATATAATCGTCTCGATAGTTGAAAAGTTGCTCAACTCTGTGCCGGCAGTGATAACTCTAACCTAGGGTGACATGCACTCCGTTGCGTGCTGGACATTAGACTTGTCCTTATACAGATATCAGGCTGGGGGCGACATTTGAATACAGACCGGCTCCGTCACTCCGATACGATTGATAGTCGATAGTTGATCACGATCCGATAATATATCGATCCACTCCACCAACACTGGCATCGGTACTGGCAGTGTTCACTTGCGTCGAGACGAAAGTTTTTACGATAAACTATTATTGTAAAGTAAAGTTATACGTCAACTATGGTTAGTTAGTTAAATGGGAGACAAACGTTATTCATAATACATTGGTTTATATAAATTAGACATTTTTAAGCAGTGGTTTACAGTAGTACATTTTGTAAAAAAAATTCAAATTACTTTCTGGCGAAAACTAGTTTAAATTCATATATTGACTCAAGTTTAGGCTGTAAAACGATATTAAATTAGTAAAATGTCAAGCTTCTTGTTTAATTTTCTAATGTACATTTCGCCACTGAGTGTATCCACAGGGTAAAAAACTCAACATCAATAAGCACTATTAAAAATAATTCACCGTTTTTAATTACTCAGTATTGTATAAATGTGGCGTGGTTGTATTTTGACATGGATATGTCTTAGCTCTGAGGGGATGTTGGTGATTTTTAAGATGGAAAACATGTAACAGGTTTCCATTGAAACTACTAGAACTATTGTATTGAATTTTAAAAATAAAAGAATAAGAACAGCTGTTTAGATAAACTGAAAGCATTCCCTTTTTACATATCCATGACCTAACCTATTTCCCACAGGGAAGTAAATACAAACATTTTTAATTTGGTTTATAATTATGAATAAGATTTAATTTTTATAGTCTTCTTTCTTGTTTGATAAATTCAGGCAAAAATCAAAAAAGAAACCCACAATCTCGTCAACCTTTCCTCGAATACCAAACTTCAATCATCATCAATGACTGTACAGTCAAAACATCACTAAATATTGTGGAAATGTTATTAAAAATGTGGGGTGTACCCTGACGTACAGAGTGAAAACCAACTAAACATACAATTGTACTGTATATGCATACAATGAACAACTAGGTTTGCTGCCGTAAGAAACATTATGTTTGAGAGTATTATGAACGTATTGATAAAAATTAACGAGATGGACACAAAATGACGAAATTTTGGAGGAATATTTAAGAAAATATGTGTAAGTTATAGATTTTTAGCTATTCTCCATTAGAATAACATTGTAAAATGCACTGTGATAATGTGTAAATGTACTTGGCCTAGAGACATGATTCAAAATACTAAATTGTGTTTTGTTAGCTGAATACAGTGGTAAAAAGTAAAATAACATTTTTTGTTATTTTATTTAAATAATCATAATTATAAATAAATGCATTGAAAGCCACAATTTTTTTTATAAAAGCCCTTTAAAGATATAGTTAGTGTACAGTAGTCCGTCCGTTTGCGTTGTCCAAACGAACTCGTCCAGGGCAATCCAGAACGGAAATCTTCCAAATTTTATAATAGTCAGACAATAGTTGTGGCCGATATCGTGTTGCACATACATGTGCTTATTTGTAATAAGTGTATTATGTTGACGTAGCTTCATTTGGTAATTAATAGACTATTCTAGTAATTTTCCGAAATTAATGTAATTAATGTAATGTAATTAATGTTAATGTAATTAATGTATATATTCCATTATACACTTTTATTATACTTATATTATATTCGCGGCTTAACTGCCACCTGGCGGGTCATGTGAATAGCTCACTTTTTCATAGGAAATTCGGTAAGAAGAAAATTAAGTACAGAGACAAATTCATACTATGTACCAAAGCGGTATATGGTTTTTTCTAAAAAACAAAATGTTTCAAATTTGCCAATTAGCACTGGCGAACATATGGCGCTGATTGGAGCCGCTCGGGTCAGAGGTCATTATTTTAACACAACACTCGGCCAGCAGATGGCTGCCTATATTTGGCACCTCAGGTTCCACGGTTATTGTTCAGCCCCGAAATGATGATTCGTGAGAATGCGAGTTACTTGAGGGGGTAATGGCTTATTTTTCATCTTAATCAAAGCAGGTTAGTAAATACAAGTATATGAGTATAAATAGGTTTAACCTTTGAAAGGTCTTCAGAAAGTCTTTTTTTTAGAATAATGCGATTTTTAGATTAAATTAGATTGATTAGATTATTTGAAATGGCGACCATACTACAAGGTAGGTATTTTAAGCCAAGTGTGAATGAGGATTGAGTGTAAGATGATTGTGGCGCGATCTTGTAGTCTTGTTACTGACTAAGGCTGACATGTTCCTTAGACAGGACTGTTAATTAATAGCCCAACAGCCGATGGCAATTAATGGACCTACAGTTTAACGTGGAATCCGAACCACGGCCTCTGAATTACGAATTGGTCTAATCATGAGGATGGTCTTTGTGGATTAACGCATTGTTCAATAGTGCGGACGTTAATCCACCCACCGACCATCGCTCGTAACTATCCAATTTATTTTGAATCATACTTCTTAGTAAATTGGCTACCGAGATATTAAACATGGAAAACAGTGAACTATGTACTGTCAATCTTATGGAGAACAGCGAAAATTCGATAACCCGTTGATTTACTTAAATATTCTTCCTAAACTTGGTATGCAAGTTCATCCAGATAAGTTTTATTAATACATCTATAAACCTCAAATTTAATTTTTCTTATGGTAGCAAACTCATGCATTCATTGTCCATGTAATTCTTACGGGGAATACATAAAGTGGTATTACCTGCTTAGATATTAACATAACTTGATAAAATGATGTATGTGTTTTTACTTAGTGAACAGCCTTAATACAAGAACATTATCATAAAAAAAAACTTTTAGTGTAGAAAACCTGCATAATCAGTAATATTCGATGATGGGAACAATCTTTAATCATATTAAACATGTTGATCACATTATACAATCTTATTATAGTATTGTTATACATGTAAGATGCTACAATGTAATTTTATTGTAAAATCTGTTTTGTAGCATTTGATAAATTAAAATATAAGTTCAACGAAATTCGCTCTACTCACGCCAGCGTGCTGTGTGTGATATCGTATATTAAACTATTGTGGTTTTATCAATTATTATAAAAACTACTTGTACAACTTCTCCTTATCTTTAGTAATGTGATATCCCCTGGGACTATTTTAGTAACGTCAGTTATTGTATCTAGTATTCCTTGGGGTTTGGCTTGTTGTTGAGTAGTGTATGAAAATAAATAATTTGTTTTGAAACTACTGGAATGGGCTTGTTAGCTAAGTTTAATAATTTGTAACACAATTAATAGAAGGCACATGGTAAGGATCATAAAGAAAAACAAATGACGTCAGTGAATCGAATTAAATTTTTTTTGAGTAGAGATTTACATTCGACTCAATGATGTAATTTGTTTTGTTTATGACCTCTCCTGTACGTCTTCTCTGTAGCAATCGTGCTCTGTACATAGTCAAAACCGTAGCGCATACTATATTAGTTTTTTTAGTTGTTTCATGGTGTATAATTTGGACAGCTCCTGATATTTGAGTAGGTTTTGGAGTTTCCAGTCTAACAAATTCGTGGAAATTATTTGGATGGAGTTCTTTCATTGTTAAGTTGATAAACCTATTTTTCTGTGTTTTTAATTACGAATAAAAAATATTTGTACTTACTTTCCTGTGGGAAATAGGTTAGATTATGAATATGTCTAAAGGGAACGTTTTCAGTTCATATAAACAGCTTTTCTTGTGTTTCAAATTTTCGTCTTACAAATTGTTGAACCCCCCACCCGAGCTAAGACGTATCTATGTCAAAACTGTTACGCAATAAACACCAGGATCGAATGGTTACGTATTATGTTCTTTAATATAATATGATTAAGATCTATTTATACGAGCCTGGTGTAACTGGGAGATTCCTAACAAGAACATTCTTTCTCAGACTTACTGTCATCTCCAGGAACATGGCAGCAACCTGAGCTGAGGAGATTCTAGCTGACAGCTGGCGACATATGTACACATATATTGCACCGATAGGTGCATCTCGTCTGGGACCAAGGCGTGTCCTGTAATCCAGCTTCTTGGATGTCACGAACTGTGAATAGTTGTGAGTGATGGTTGGTGGGTATCATATTCCCTGGTGTGGATCAACGGCCACACCATTGAATGCTACAGTCATCCACAAAACCCATCCTCATAGTTATACCAGGAAAAATTGGTTCTGATTTCACGTTAAACTAAATTTCCCTTATTCACTCTATTGGCTGTTAATTATTAATTAACAGACAAGATCGTACTACGATCGTCTTACACTCACTAAAAAAATGGGTATAGGTAACCTACAATTATATATTTTCTATAGTATTAAAATTAACGTATTAAGTAATAAAATTGAATAGACCAATAGACTTGGTATACCATTAAATAAATTGTATTCGTAACTCTTTATTCAAATATCTGTCCATCGATTGCTTAGATTACCTGTAATAAGAATTATCTGAAAAAATAAACTGACGTAGTATTAAAACATTATTATAAAATGTATGATCGTGGTATTTCTAAAATAATAAATACTAAAAGAAACCTAAACGAGCTATTTTTCAAATACAACGTTACAAATAACAATGTCAATTTATGAAACTCAAGTCCACTTTCACGATAAGAATGTTGGACGGATTTGTTTGCTTTACCGCAGTAAATAAAAGTCGTTATCTAGTACTGACAAATAGCAAGTGGTTATTCAAATCCTTGGAATATATTGTCCAGTCGCAGAGTCATGAAGCAGTGTAACTCAGCCCCTTAACGATGTTGTTCTGGAAATTTACTTCAACAGCCGTGTTGCTGGGAACACGGCTACGCATGTTTACTCTGTGGGCATGTCCCGGGGTTCCGTTTACTCTGTGGAAACCACGGTAATAAACGCGGGTCTTTACTATCTATAAACCTGAGAGCCTTTAAAATTAATGGCTTCTTTAGAAGTGAGTGAGCGAGCCAAATTTGGGGATGTGCGTGAGACGGCATTATTGGTTTTCTTTGTGCGCGGTACTTAAATATTCGTAGTTAATAGTTTACAGCAACATAAAATTAGCGATTTATTCAGATATTTATTAGATAATCAAAACTTCCAGTTAGTAAAATTAATTTTATTTTATTTTCCAGATCTTAAAAAATTAAGCGGAATAATTAAAACCCATAAAAAAGCCGTTTATATCGATAATAATACTTACTGATGTTTTACAAAATGTATTAAAATACGAGTGTTGTGAACGTATTATCAGGTAATTATCAAATTTCCGAACCAATAGATTGCAAATGCAGAATATTTACGATAGGCATCAGATCACCGATACTTTGAAACATTTGCAATCCGTCACGTACAATCCTGTTGAATTTTGCCAAATCGACCATTTGACGAGAGCGTGCGTGACAGATCACCAATTTCAAACAAATAAATGACGATCTGACGCAAACGTCCACATCAGTTAGAGTTGGTGTGGCTACAACAGATCGCCAAACCGTTAGAAGAAAAACACGTTGGTCAAATCGCCAAATTCTGTAAAAAATTGGCAACCTCTTGGGTTACCATTTTGACACCCAACCATTTTCAAATTTATGATTTTAACTTTATTATTAGGAAACGTATTTTTTTTGTTTTTGAATTCATTATTGATTGGTAAAGGTGGATTTATGTTACTCGAACTTCTCTATTGACACTTTCAATCACGACCTTAATAAAAACAAAGATTCATGACGTTCAAATAACCAATTAACTAATTGGTTGTTCATTACTCTAAAAAGGAAACATAGCTTACATTTTTACATGCTTGATTTGAGAAAGCTTAATTTTGTAGTTTATTTTGACATAGCAAATAGTTAGTTGGTGTTAGTTGAAGTCAGTGAAGCAGATTAATCTACATAATTTTTTAAACTACAAAGATAAATGTATTAGATCATGGATATTTCTAAAGGAGGTGTTTTCAGTTTCTCTAAACAGTTGGCTTTATAACCGTCTGATGTTACCTCCGTTTCAAATTTTTGTCTGACAGATTATACATATCCTTCCAGAGCTAAGACATATCCATGTCAAAATAACCAGGGATTACGATCTAACGTTAGTGACGTGCACCATGAACGTAAATGTCCATGAACAATTAGAACCACAGAAAAATCTAAACATCGTAATTATCGATATATTTATTTTAAACAATGCAGAAACAAAATATTGAATGAGAATTAAGAAAGAAACAGTTTGATCCGTTCTTAATTTCCAGATTAACCATTCCTTAGTGTTGCTCAGCCCAAAACGTGAACCACTGAACTTTATATCTGTTAAAACCAAAATACTCATTAGTCTATTAACATGTAATACTATGAAATGAATCAATAACCAAACTATAATATAATGAACCATTTGGTTCCTTTAGACTACAAGACATCCAAAATCAAATCCATAACTGAATCTTGTAGATTTTGTACGAGTATACAGTAGCTCACAATGTTCCATCGGTACTTCTGAAGAAGCATTTCATAATGTCACGCTTACAAGCCAGTCGTGCCCGAGACAGAGGCGGTCGTGGGATTTGCCGCACGGTTGGCAGAATGTTGAATACTTTTACATAATAGGATATCCCTTCTGGTGTACAAATATGGAAACAAAAACATGTGCCGTCGCTTTAATAAATATCAAACAAGTTACAGGGAACTCAAAAGTACACTTAAATACAACTACTTCTATTAGAATACAATGTTATAAAATATTTATTTTAATTTTTGATAAACTCATTAATAAACTATAAAGCACGTCATACTGTACTATTTGTATTGTTTATGAGACATTGAACTATAACCTATACAGGTATTTTAAAGTAAATATGGGTAAAGGGGAGTTTTATAATTTGTACCTAAGTTTTTGATTTGAAGCTTTATTATTGACTAACACTAGCTGATTTATTTACCTGGATCAATAGTTATAGCCCAATGAACCAACATGAAATAAGATCCAGTGCCCTACCCCTACATAATCATAATTTGTTCGTTAGAAAGGTAGTTTTTCATTAACCGTAATTATAGCTAATTGAGAATTAGATTAGATTACGTTAAATTATTTGAAATGGCGACCATACCACAAGGCAGGTATTTTAAGCCAAGTGTGAATAAGGGTTGAATGTAAGATGATTGTGGCACGATCCTGTAGACATGTTACTGACTAAGGCTGACATGTTTATTAGACAGGACTGTTAATTAATAGCCCAACAGCCGATCACAACTAAGGGACCTACAGTTTAACGTGGAATCCGAACCACGGCCTCTGAATTACGAATTGGTCTAATTATGAGGATGGTCTTTGTGGATTAACTTAGTATTAAATAGTGCAGACGTTAATCCACACAACAGAACACCACACCCACCGACCATCGCTCATAACTATCCACAATTCGTGACCTCCAAGTAGCTATTTTAATCCATTAACACATATATTAGCATGGATATGTTTTAGCTCTGGCGGGGGGGTATTGGCAATTTACACGACCGAAATTTGAAACGGTGATATCATAGTTTGGTTATAAGAACAGGCGTTTATATGAACTGAAAACATTCCCTTTGGACGTATCCATGTCCTAACCTATTTCCTACAGAGAACTAAAGACAACATTTTTCTACTTTAAACTTAAACTTACTTTCACAATACTACGCCTACGGTCTGTAAGTTGAATTGAAAATAGTGAATTACAGTAGCGCCGTAAGTCAGAGAGGTCAGGAGGTGACCGCTCGTACGCTTGACAGGAGTCACTGGTGTGGGTTCGATGCAGCAACCCTTGACTCACTTTTCCAGAATGTTAATCCTGAGCTACCGCGCGGTTAAACTATCTATTTTTAAGATTAAAACTCAATTCAAAATACCAATTTATGACAAAATAATAAAATAAATCAGTCATAACTCAAGTTATTAAAATAAATTGATCACGTCGAGCTTCGACAAAAACAATACGACACAAGCTTGTCTAGGTTTCAAAAACCTACAAATTCGACAACTTAAAAGTTAATTCTTAAACTCCACGAGTGTAAAATCTTGTTCTAAATGTCCAAGAGTTCTCTCTTTCATAGACGATTTGATGCCAAAGAATGTCAATAACTGGCCGGGTTATGGTTATACTGCCGCTTCATAATCTGCAGTTCACGGGTGCCATCATGATCAATACAGATTGAACATTTCGATCTGACCCCACATTAAGCTGTGAGAATCGTTTACTAACTATCAATCTATAAAAAAATTGATTCAGACAAATTAATCAGCTAGTTAATGTCAATAATTCTTTGATTTATTATTCATTCTTCACTGTAGTTTTACTTGATTTATAACAAATATAATAAAAATAACAAACACAAAACACTGTGAGTTACATAAACAATCGAAATTGTTACAATTGTTTAGGTATTCAACCCAACTTGTCAAACACAGAAATAATAATTTTAGGAAAAAATACAGTTAATGACCAAGCGACTGTCATTAGTCTATTACATGACAGTATAATAGGATATCCCCCTAAAAATACAGCACTTTTTTTAATAAAAACCACAACTTCCCTTCGTCTACGGCCTCTCCGGAGAATTGAAAATAGCCAACTATCGTAGCGGTTAGTCACGTAGGTCAGTCGGAGGTGACCGTAACAATTACAAGTAGCAATTAGTAATATTAACCTAACTCGTGAATTGAGTTGAGTGAGGCTAGGTTTGAAGCATTGTTTTCAGATTAGTTTGTTTAGAGTTTATGTAACTTAAATTATATACTTGAATTTAATACGCATTTCCAAACTTTAACTAAAATCCAATTTAATACTAGCTTAATTACTACACATCACAGTAACATAAATATACGTGTATCATTATTGTCATGTCATAATTTCAGAATATCTAATTTCTAAATCATTACAGACGAACATTCTTGTTTCAGGGGCGGTGGCGTGTCCGGTAATCCAGCTAGTTGGAGGTCACGTCTTGAATTGTGAACGGTCAGTTATGAGCGATGGTCAGTGGGTGTGATATTCTCTTGTGTAGATAAACATCCGCACTATTTAATAATGAGTTCAACCGTAAAAATCATCCTCATAATTAAACCAGTTTGTAATTCAATGGCACAAGTGGTACATATTTCACGTTAAAATGCAGGTCTTTTGTAAATAAATACAGCCGCCTTTGTAACTGACTCACTCACACAAAGATTTGGGATACAAATTCTAACCCACTTCTAGAAGTGCTGGAGACTTGGAATTTGGCACGGACCTTCCTTTTGGTCCACAACTGGCAGGAAACGCCGGATGTAATGATTTTTCATTACGAACCAAGAAAATTTTTTTAAATTGTCCCATATAAACTACATTGGTTGCACTTCGTGCATAGTGCAAGTGTTTACATTGTCGATTGAAAATGTGACTTCCCGATAAGCTAGAAACTTGAATTTTTTATAGACGTTACTAATTAGTTACTTCAAATAACCATACTATCAGATTATGTTATAATTTTTTTACCGCCCCAAAAAAATCATTGAAATTTTTTAACTATCTTCGCTTTTTCGATATATATTTTTAACGAAAGGTCCTATCGAAAAACGAGGCCTTCTTATGTCACGGATTTTGCAAGATCTACAACTTTGTTCTTTTGAATTTTTATTGTACCTCGTCTTCTCCCTTTAGATAGCGTTGGATATTTTTAATATCAACTTTTTAAACCCTTTATGCTGCCGTACTACGTCAACAAAGATCTTATAGGCCTAACATTTGGTGTGCAGCTTAACTACATCACCCATCACAGTAAACAAACATCATTAAATCAAAATGTTTTTGAAAAAGCTTAAAATAAGAAAGTTCTATCAATTTATATTTTTCACACAATTAACATGAGGATTGAGGAAGTAGGTTTTTTGCCATGTGAACCATAGAAATTTGGATATTTCCTATATAAATTGATAGATTCCATTGAGATCAAGTTGTATATCGATTTTATTCTTGATATTTTAAACAATAACTGTTATATTTTTGTTTTAATTTCAAACATATAAATATTACACTTTAAAACACTAAAAACTATAAAAAAAATACTAAACAAATAATTTCCTTTAATGAAGATTTTTTCCAAAGCTTAAAAAACATTATACTTTACAATAGATCCTAAATTTACATCAGTTATCCGTGTTAATATTTACATTATTCATAATTATAAAAAAAGTTCTCACAGTTAAATAAAATACTCGTTTGAATCACCTGTTCGGTCTAAAACGACTAATGTTGGGCTGTATTTGAACAGTCAGTAACAACACTACAAGATCGCGCCACAGTCAACTAATTTAATTCTTGTTGATACTTGTCGTATATTTCAAACGAGAATCTGTCACAATTTCAAAAGGTAGAAAAAAATCGATGAAAAACTTTTTAATTTATTTCACTTTTTGTAATTGAAACAATTTTTACTGAAAAAAGGTAATAAAAACCACTTAAAATAATCAATTATGAAACGATATGCATATTTGAAACGTTTTATATAGTAGAACACACTCATAAAAATACAATTATTTAACCTGTAAACTTTACATTGAAATCACAATAACAACGGATATCAATACATTGGATATTATAAACCTGCAACAAGTGTACCAAGTACCCTTTGAAAACATTTTTGTTTATCAAAATTATACCATCATCATATTAAATATTCTATTCGTAAACAAATAACCTTTAATAATTTAAAGGTTTTGACATGGATATGTCATAGCTCTGAGGTGTGTTGGTCATTTGTAGATGGAAAATATTTGAAACAGGTTTCCACAGAAACTACCAAGGTTATTGTATTGAATTTTCAATATAAAAGAATAAGAACAGCTGTTTAGATTAACTGAAAACATTTTCTTTAGACATATCCATGATCTAACCTATTTCCCACAGGGAAGTAAATACAAACATTTTGACATGGATATGTCTTAGCTCTGGAGAGGGGGTGATTTTTAAGATGGAAAATATGTAACAGGTTTCCATAGAAACTACCTGAGTTATCGTATTAAGTTTTTAATATGAAAGGATAAGAACAGTTGTTTAGATTAACCGAAAACATTTTCCTTAGACTTCCATGATCTAACCTATTTCCCACAGGGAAGTAAATATAAACATTTTGACATGGATATGTCTTAGCTCTGGGGGGCTGATTTTTAAGATGGAAAATATGTAACAGGTTTCCATTAAAACGACCAGAGCTAGTATACTGGATTTTATACTGAATATAATCGGATCTAACCTATTTCCCACAGGGAAGTAAGTACAACCGTTTTTTGTATCAAAAATGGTGGAGTGTGTTAGAAGATTTCATTTCTCTTTTTTATGTGTTTCCCATATTGGATTGTGTGTATGGATTGTATAACTATTATGAGCTATAGATACACGTGTAGTAGAAGGAGCGTATTCAAGATGCGTATGACTTAGCAGGCTTCAAAGACACCTCCAAACCTGGTTTAGACGTGACGCTGTGTGGGATGCATGACAATCAGTTGGCCTAGTATTTGTTTCCGGACTGGCAAGGTTTAGTTACAAGTTAAACTCAGTGACTTTTGTTGCATTTTATTTCAAAATGTTTGTATTTACTTCCCTGTGGGAAATAGGTTAGATCATGTATGTCTAAATAAAATGTTTTCAGTTCATATAAACAGATGATCTTCTTCTTTTATATTAAAAACTCGTTACAAGAACTCTGGTAGTTACTATGGAAACCTGTTACATATGTTCCATCTTAAACATCAGCCCCCCTCAGAGCTAAGACATATCCATGTCAAAATGTTTGTATTTACTTCCCTGTGGGAAATAGGTTAGATCATGGAAGTCTAAGGAAAATGTTTTCGGTTAATCTAAACAACTGTTCTTATCCTTTCATATTAAAAACTTAATACGATAACTCAAGTAGTTTCTATGGAAACCTGTTACATATTTTCCATCTTAAAAATCGCCCCCCCTCCAGAGCTAAGACATATCCATGTCAAAATGATTGTATTTACTTTTCTATAGGTTAGATCATGAAGAGGTTATCAACAGCTGTTCTTATTCAAATTAATCAACAAATATAAATATACTATTTTATTCCAAAATATCAACATAACAAATTTTAATTAGGGAAATGCATTTATATGGCGTGCCATTTCATTAGCTGCATTTTCAAAGAGTGAGCGATGATTCTAAATTTTCAATTTTATTAAATTTTAATGATAGAATTTGATTTTATTACACATTATCAGGAAACATAAAACTGAATTTCAAGAGGAAAAAATAATAACTAATTTAGAATTTGTTGTTTTTTAACTATTTTTGAATATGCGTTATGCTTCTAATATTCTTTATTGTTATGGTCTGTTATTTTCGTTACATTATTCATTTCATTGTGTACTATGTAAGGCTAGTTACATACACATCGATTTTGGACGAACGATAAAAGTTCGTACGACAAAATTTCAACAATAGCGAAAAGAAACGAATGTGTCTCTAAATACACATCGATCTTCAAACGATATCGTACGGACGCCATGTAGCGGTCGTCTGTTGCCTTGACTATACACGACTGACGTCTAGTGATCGTGAAGATAGAGTCGCATGTGACCAAAGCGGCGTCTTCACACATCGAATCTTGTTCGATAAAAGTACGTCCAAAATCAATGTGTGTGTAACTAGCCTAAGTTTTATTATGAGAAATAATCATAATCATATACTAATAAATATATCAACAGGAACCTTTTAAAATTTATACTTATTATGTTACAATAATAATTTTCAATGTAACAGTACATTAAACAGGATTCAACAACTTAGTGCGTGTGTTCTTGTTGGCCTATTGGGTGATAATGTACCCACTCAAGTGGACATTTATGTGGCCTACTCTCATTTACATTTCAGGGGCGGATGCAAATGTTGTCTACTGTGAAACACGGTAGCAGGGTTTACGTATTGGCAGGTAAATTGTGTTTGTTCAAAGTTAACTGTTATGGGTTTCGTCTATTTAACTCATTTTTATTTTTAGAAATCCAGTTTTTTAGGGCTATGAAGATTTTGGTATTATGAAAACAAAATTATTGCATCATTCCCTATCATAACTTTGCCAATTTACGCTGACATTGGTGATATCGTTCGAACTATTTTTATACATTGACAAAAATATAATATGTCTCCACGAATATTACCATTTAAAACAATAAAACATAGACAATAATTAATAATATTGTTATCATTATTAATTTGATCTATAGTGTTCACTTTTAAGGACTACTGTTATTTTAAGTATAATAATTTAAAAAACCAATCGAGTATCCTTTCTAACATGTTTCAACCTTCAGGCCATTTTCAAGTTAATCCTAATATAAGTTTTTAACTATTAATATATATTTATTAATATAATATAATTATATCTTTATATTTCCACTTCTTAGTTTTAGTTCAATAACATAGAAGTATAAAAGAACGGATTAAGTATGGAATGAATATTCATCTACGTTCATAAGGTCACAGCTTATGAACAAAGCGAAAGTAATATTGGAAATATCTGGACTATTATTCGATTATTGATATGAATTGAATGGATTCAGGAACGTTTATTTTTTTGTTTTAACGTTTCATTAAATCCTTCTTCCGATGATTTGAAGAACACAACACCAGCAACCACAAAAATCTCAACTCAATAGGAGAGAGACAATTTAGCTTATAATCATCTCTAATCGTATATAAAAGCCAATCCAAATCAATTGCAACAATTCAGGATAGCTACGAAATATAAAATCAAAATTTTTGGCATCAAAAATTTATAAAAAAACAGATGAGACTATCAAAATTCAATATTCTTCAAAATTATTAACCAAATGGATAATACAAACATTCGTTTTATGTAAACAATGTACAGATATGAAATTGTGTGTTTATTGAGAGAGGAAAAGTTGATTCGGATACCACGTTAAACTGTTGGTCCCTTAGTTGTCATTAACAGTTTAACTAAGGAATATGTCAACCTTAGTCAGTAACGAGACTACAAGATCGCGCCACAATCATCTTACGCTCATTTCTATTTTATACCTATATATCTCGTTGGACAGATCACCATTTTAAAAGATAATCTAATCTAATACAATCTAATATTTATCTAGTGTAATTGATATTGAAATTTATATATTTCTTAATGATGCCAAACTCAGTGGCGAAATGTGCATCGAGATCCTAATAGGTTTCAAAATCTACAGGCAGGATTAAGGTAAACTAAGATAATACTGGGACGGTGGTGATGTCCTATAATCTAGCTACTTGGAAGTCGCGAATTGTGGATAGTATGAGCGTTGATTGGTGGATAGGATACGGTATTCTCTTGTGTGGATTAACGTCTACACTCCTGTACTGAATGCTAAGTCCATCAGAAAATATCATCATCACAATTTGACCAGTTCATAATTTAGAGGCAGTGGTTCGGACCCCACGTTCGCAAATTGTGGATAGTATGATCGATGGTTGGTGAATGGGACATTTTCTTGTGTGGATTAACGTCTACACTCCTGTACTGAATGCTAAGTCCATCAGAAAATATCATCATCACAATTTGACCAGTTCATAATTTAGAGGCAGTGGTTCGGACCCCACGTTCGCAAATTGTGGATAGTATGATCGATGGTTGATGAATGGGATATTGTCTTGTGTGGATTAACGTCCGCACTCCCGTATTGAATGTTAAGTCCATCAGAAAATATCATCCTCACAATTAGACCAGTTCATAATTTAGAGGCAGTGGTTCGGACCCAACGTTAATTTATACCAAAGTTAACGATCGCGCCACAATCATCTTACACTCATATCTCATTCATACGTGGCTTAGAAATACCTAGACAAGTTGTCATTTCAGTGACTAACACTAATTAAATGAATTCTATTATGATGAATACCTGTGTCAATAACGGTTTTGTGGAACCTGGCAGCGGTAGGCGGTATGAAGACTCCGACCGACAGCTGCAACCCATGGGTGAGGAGCTGGGTGACCAACCCAGCGACGACCACCACCCAGCCCCAGCCTCCCTCGGGGTAGTAGTGGGTCCGCAGCATGCGGCGCGTCTCCACGTAGTTCTTGGGCTTCACCAGGGGGGCGGGTTCCGGGACCCCGGGGGGAGTGACCAAGGGCCACGATTGAGCTCGGCACAGACCCGACATTACTTACACTTTGTCACTCACAGAAAACTGACTCACTTAAAACGGATGGATAAAATATCACACACAAACACACACTAGAAAAAGTTCACCACATACGTTCATCGAATTAATTGTATTCCTGTAAATTATGGTGTCTTCAAATTAAACTAAATTTAATTCGTATTTTACTATTCACTTCCTCTTCTCTCTATCAACTAAGTGAAATTTACATTGCTTAACAACGTTTTAGGTGGAAGAGGTATTATTAGTACTAAAAAATTTTAACATACGGATGGGTAAAATGTATAACACAAACACACAATGGTATATGTTTACCATAAAAATTTTTCAATTTAATCGTTCGTATAAATGTTTTTTTCGACTAAAATTAAAATTTTTCGTGTTTTATAATTAATTTATTGTCTTCACTTTCAACTATGTTAATGAAATTTCTAAACCTTTCTAACGTAATAAAAAAATATTAGATGTAGCCTATTATTATGGTAAAAAAATAATTTTCACTTTAAAACTGTCTTTGATAATCTCTTTTAACGGTGTAGAAAATTTAATACATTTATAACTAAAAATAAATATTCAACATTACTATGTGTGGTTATTCAATATACATAAATTTATCAAGCAAACGCAAAAGACACAAATTAGTAATATATTCAAATAAGGATTCACACTTTAAATATATAAGGAATATTTTTGTGGAGAATAGCATCTAGCTAAAATAAAATGCCTAAATAAGTTTATAAAACTTTAAGTTTATATACTTTCCAATAGTTTATAAAATGACTACCTTTTGATGAAACGTTCTACCTTTTACATTTAGAGTTAAATATTTAGCCACTTAAATTCAGTTTTAAAAAGTGTATATAATATAATAAACAAAGTAATAAAATAGTTTAAACACTTGGGTTATCGTTGACTAAAAGTTTTATTGCGATTTTTTAAATGTATTAGATTAAAGTCTTTTCAATAATTTGTTATGTGTGTTTGTCTAACACTATTTAAAAACAATGTGGGAATAAAATACTTAAAATATATCCTTTATAGAAAATTGATCACAAAATTTAAATGTAGTTTTCTGTTTCTGTCGTGTTTTCAAAAAAACCTCATTAAATCAAAACAAAGCGTCCTTTGTATTTCATTTTGATCAGTTGGTAAAACTTTATCCTGCACGAAACGTACAACGCAACAATGAAACCTTGTTCGATACGCAAGCGACCGCTCTTGTAGTATAGCACCAATAAGCACCTTCCCGCGCGCGTCTCGCGGTATTACTGAGGTAGTTCGGTCACCACCGCACAGAGAGCGCGCCAACCAACCACTGACCTGTCCCAACCCGATACGGCTTACGCTGCCATTGGCTGTCGCGTCAACGTTGAACATAGCGATGCAACTGGTACCGGGAATAGCTGTATAACCGTGTAGCGTCACTAGCGGTAGCAGTGTACTACCGGGGACATTGTAGCCGTTTTATTTGACTTGAAAAGTTCCAGAGTTATAAAGTGATTTCGTTTTGTGTTAAATTTAGACCACGAATACTTCATGTGCTCTTAAATTAGTTTATTACGTAATTGAAGGATAATTTTAGGCTATATAATATTTCTGAACTGTAACTGTTATTAAAAACATATTGTGTCTCATTACTCCAAAAATTGTATCATTAATCATTATCTGTGATATTTGAAGTATATTAAAATAATAGTATCAAACAATACAAAAAAATCGAATCAAGAATTTCACATAAATTTTCCTAGTTCACAAAAAAAATTATTTCGAAACATTAGAACATATTCGAAATTGTTGATGATAAAGGGTTTACGTTGTTTGAATTTTTATTGCGGACATTTTTCATCACGATTAGTAAAAAAAAGTTTTGGGATCTGGAATCTGATCCTATCCTCAGATGAACTGGAATGTTAACCATGACAGGATGGCTACAACATTAAAATGAGTTGCTTCTTAAGCCCTTCTGACGATTGGTAATTTTAAAGATTTTTGAAAGCATAAAACATTTTTGTTTTGAGTTTTATCCCGGCTGTGTCCGTATTATGTAGTTTTCTTGTTTAATATTAGGTTTCATCTCACCTGAGGACGGATATCCACCTTGACTGGGACGGTGGCGACGTCCTGTAATCCAGCTACTTGGAGGTCACGAATAATTCGTGACCTCCACAATTATTGTGGATAGATGTGAGAGATGGTCGCTGGATGTGGTGTTCTCTTGTGTGGATTAACGTCCGCACTATTGAATACTTCGTTAATCCGCAAAGGTCATCCTCATAATTAGACCAATTCGTAATTCAGAGGCCGTGGTTCGGATTCCACGTTAAACTGTAGGTCCATTAGTTGTCATCGGCAGTTGGGCTATTAATTAACAGTCCTGTCTAAGAAACATGTCAGCCTTAGTTAGTAACAAGACTACAAGATCGCGACACAATCATCCTACATTTATTTCTCATTCATACTTGGCTTAAAATACCTATTTCAGTTAAAAGTAAAAATTAAAAAGTAAAAGTATATCGATTCCAGATTCCGAAACGTCGTAAAACTGTGTCTTTAGTAATTGTAATGGACAATGTCAATGTGTGTCAGGTGTAATGGTTGGTCCAGCAAGTCAGAGGTAATGTGTGTCAGGTGTAATGGTTGGTCCAGCAAGTCAGAGGTTGCTGGATCGGAAACGGAGGTCCACGATTCGGATCATAAGAGGTCAGCTCTTGTCAGCCCATGTGACTATTGCTACTCGGTACCTCACTGTCTTTAAATAGCCACCAAGTCCCCAGGTCTATGATAATAGGCTGTTTAGGTTGTAAAAAATTAATAAATAAAATGTAGAATTAAAGATTTCAGTTTTGTATTTTCACAAAACATTCTACTATAGCAAAAATACAAAACTAAATAAACTATTAATAATACGGAGGCGAAAAGTACCAATAAATCAAATTCTAGCTTAGACTTAAATTACTTAGCAATAAAATAAGTCTCATTTAATACATATTGAGACACAATCACTAAATTGGCGCCTATGGCTGAGCGATCCTGAAGCCAATTAAAAAAAGGAGACAGATAATTAATTTGGATATAATGATCAGCGCTTAAGAAATAATATGCCAAAGGTGTTGATGAAATGTAAGTTTTCTTCGTTCCTACCTTCTGAACACACAATATCTTCTTAAGAAGATAACCACAATTTTAAAGTTAAAAATGTTCTTAAACTACCAAATGAGGTAACGTTTTTGTTGGTGTATTTGTTTTTGTCTTTCTACGCCATTTGGAAACCCCGACCATGTTACGTCAATCTGTTGTTAGGAAGCATCATTAATTAATAACTCAATGACTAATTGGCAACTGGGTCCAGATTCGATTTTGATGGTGGAATTTATATTCACTCCGACACCCAGCCAATTTGATGGCATGTGATTTAAAAGTTTAAACAAACAAAATGTGTAAAAATCTGTCATCAGCTTATTTTTTTAATAATAAATAATTGTTTCATGTGTAACTTAGTTTTACGTTTCGTCAATGACGCTCCAGGAGGCATTTTACACCATATTATAAAAAAGAACAAAAAAACGGAAGAACTGATAACAATGAAACTTATTTTATACATTTTACACACTCCAGAGAAGGGTTTTCAATGCTTAAAATCGTACGCCGTCACTTGGAAAGTAAATAACAGTTAGTTTTTCTACATTGATCACTGGCTTATAAGCTTATTGTTAATGTTAGCACGATGAATAGTGAATTTTTATAATTATATTATATTAATTATTTAATTGCAAAATTTGCTTTGCTGAGACATTAATTTCCTCTTGTTGTTATTTGTTTAAGATATCAGATTTAAATTTTCTCATGATAATAAATATATTTTTCCTAACACAAAATCCTACAACCCGTACAAACGACGGACATACTGCTAGTAATAATTTACTATCGTTACCAGCGATTGTGGCTGGGTATGTTCTCACAACTAACAGCTGATCGTGACGTGTGACGCTTCTCCTAGACCAGCTGATGGCCTACACACCCTGACTCACGGTGTTGTCACCGGTCAAGTCGTTGGCCATGCTGTGTAGGAGGCCTCGACCAAGTGACGCTCCCATGAAGGATTGTACCCCTTAGTACGTTGTTCTCTCTAATTGCACTGTTCCTATCTCGTGACATGTGGATTGATGATGTTAGACCGTGTACTTCCATTATTGTCCGCGTATAAATCAAATGCCGAGGTTACCGAGGTCGAACATAATATGCGGATGTGAACTTAAAATAAAATTACATTTTAAAAATTAAAAAAACTTAAGAAAAAGAGTTTTTGCTTGTTATACTAAAATGTATACTATTACCTAGAGTACGTTATGAACAGAAATTACAAAATACAACGAGTATGAATAGTTTTGACGGTAGCTGGTTCTGTGGTCCCTAATGTGGTGTTACAAACGTGGTATTGTTGTGGTTATATCACAATAAACATAAATTATTTGAATTAAAAAACTGTTTAGTTTTCTAAAGTCCTGTCGTATTTATGATGCCTAACACCTGATTTTTCTCAATATTTCATAAACATCATGTTACACTAATAAATTGATTGCAGAAATAGATTAAAAAATCCCCATTAAATAAATGATCAATTTTGTCATAACCTATATTACTATTGTCATATTAATGATTTGGAAATTATTTGAGTACGCAGGTCTGTTGCAACGGAGGTATTTTCATTTTAAACTCTCGTTTAACAATGTACATTTATTATTTTATTAAACCCGTAATAAGGTGTGCTGAGTCGTTGAAGTGGAACCAGTTTGATGGCCGAGCCGCCGCCGCTGATGCGCCCTGATCCGGCAACCAGTTCTGTCTCAGGGTAATAGAAAAACAGCTGTCCGCCTGCTCGCCCATTACACGCGCCGGGTACATGCTGTAAAGTTATTGTCAGGTTGGCAACTGGTTGCGCTATGCCTCACACCTGCCAAGGGCGTTTCGTAATGCTGCTGAAATAAGTCCTCTACAAAACAGAAGACTTTCACCAAATAAAATTTAGCATTACTAATAAAGTGTGAAATTTTTGTTAAAAGTAAATGCAATAAATTATTATTATTATAAGTAGTATTCATCCAGCTTCTTTCCCGTTAGGAAAGGCCCCGCCTGAAGGCTGCACGAAAACTTGGTGTTTTCTAGTTGGACTCGGTCTGCCCCAAGATCACTGAGGATTAGGGAAACTGGGATTGTTTGTCACAGTTCGTCCGGGGGTCCTTCTAGACAAGAAAAGCGATCTGGACCCCGAAGGGGCACAGATCACGTAAAGTGCCTGGACATGGTGTGAGTACCTTAGGACGTAAGCTAGATTTAGGCCTAACCTTGTTGTAATGTGACAAACAGTTCAAGTTTAGAATGCTATAGAGTAGAGGAGGTTTTTTAGTGGGAAACCTCGCTTTTTAGGGGAGTCACACTCTAAAAGCTGGCTCTATGGATAAAGCATTTCATCAACCTTTCCCTCAAAAAAAATTGGGAGCTTGGATGAGGGAGGTTCTATTGTATTACGGTATTGTCCTGTAAGCCAACTACTTTCAGGTCACAAATGTTGAACAGATATACGTGGTGATCAGGGATGTGATATTCTATGGTGTATATTAGTTTCCACACTATTGAATGCTATTCCATCCTTGTGCATCTTCCATGCTATACCATCCTTATATTTAGAATAGAATATAAAAGTGTATTTTTTCAATATACTCGTATTTAACATTAGAATAAATTAGAATTAAAATAATTAGAAGCTTATACTACTTTTTTTAAATGATCACCTAGATAGGTATTTAAAGCTAAGTTGGCCTATGAATGATAAATGAGTAAAACATGATTGTGATGCGATCTTGTAGTCTTGTTAGTGATTAAGGCAGACATGTTCCTTAAAAAACTTGTAAAATTACAAGATCGTGCCACACACACACATCTTACACTCATTTCTCATTTCTCATTCATACTTGGCCTTCAATTCCTACATGGGTTGCTCAAAGTTTCAAAGGATAATAATATAACTTTGATCAATACTTCATCATGCATTACTTGAACACATAAACTTCGCTCAGAAAAGAATCTGAGTAACTACGGTTAAAATTAAATAAAATTCCTTGATTCAAAGAGTCATTCAAAGATTTATTTAACTCTATCCAACAGGGTAATACTGATTGTAATTTGAGGAAAATCATATATAACTAATGTAACATATAGTTTATACATTCATTTGTTTCTTTTCTAATATTTATAGGTAAAAATCTTACCTATCAATAATTTATAAATATTATGGAATAAGAATATCAAAAAACTATTTTATAAATATGTAATCCCATTGTATATTTTTAATAATAGTTTGTCAGTTTCCTTAGATTGCCAATCATATTTGTATTGTATTATAATATTCTAACTTATCACTTGTCTTTTTATTTATAATTATCAGATTATTTGTATATAATATACTAAGCTTTACTGGTAAAGATTAAACCAAAGAACCTTTTTAATTTTTCAGTTTAATACACTTTTCATATTCTCGAAACTTCAATATCTGAATTCTGGTACTTGTTTGGTGATGTCTCATTTAAACGTCTTAATACACTATCCTTTTTTTCATCGTTTCGGTACAGTTTTTATAACTGAGGATTAAAACATCTCATCGTTAACACAGCTATGATTCAAATATACATTCAGAGCAACATTGTTTTCCAAAGTAATACTGTATTCATTTACTCAAACGCATTTCCCTAACTCCTAATAAAAGTCAATCCCTGTATATAAACTGTACAAGAATAGAATTTAGATATAGAAACTGGAAACAAAGTTCCTAAACAACTTCCGCATCACTACTGCAGTCCCAAGTTGGACAGTTCCAAGCTTAAAACACGCTGTTGTCTCTTAACTGTGTCAACTTTACATGCAAATAAAATTCAACACATAACGTAAATTGTATATATCCATTTGAATTTCATAGATTTCGACTAACCTAAAAAAATAAATAATAGTGTTTCAAAGTAGTTTGAGTAAGCCTAGCAGACAATTTACTTTTTATTGTGGCCGTTAATGTCGTGTTTTTGCAAGAAAAACAACAAGATAATGGTAGTTTCTTAGTAAATTGAACTGTAAGCTAACAAAAAAGGCTACATACCTTCCAGTCACAGTTCTAAAAGTATCGTAAATATGTTTCTTACATACTACATGTTTCGGAGTGTAAGAACTTCATCAGGGATAAAACTGTCATCAAGATATTTTTCACAAAATATTTTTTACACACTAAATGTTTACTTATAATTAACATACGCATGAACTTCACATACAAGACATGTTCTGATGGCAAGCGATACAATTTCTTGGTCACTTTTGGTAAAGACCAAAAGTTTCATATTCTCGAAACTTCAATATCTGAATTCTGGTACTTTTTTAGTGATGTCTCATTTAAACGCCTTAATACACTATACAGTATTTTTCATCGTTTCGCTACAGTTTTTATAACTCATCGTTAACACAGCTATGATTCAAATATACATTCAGAGCAACATTGTTTTCCAAAGTAATACTGTATTCATTTACTCAAACGCATTTCCCTAACTCCTAATAAAAGTCAATCCCTGTATATAAACTGTACAAGAATAGAATTTAGATATAGAAACTGGAAACAAAGTTCCTAAACAACTTCCGCATCACTACTGCAGTCCCAAGTTGGACAGTTCCAAGCTTAAAACACGCTGTTGTCTCTTAACTGTGTCAACTTTACATGCAAATAAAATTCAACACATAACGTAAATTGTATATATCCATTTGAATTTCATAGATTTCGACTTCAAAAAAAAAATAGTGTTTCAAAGTAGTTTGAGTTAAGCCTAGCAGACAATTTAGTTTTTATTGTGGCTGTTAATGTCGTGTTTTTGCAAGAAAAACAACAAGATAATGGTAGTTTCTGAGTAAATTGAATTGTAAGCTAACAAAAAAGGCTACATACCTTCCAGTCACAGTTCTAAAATTATCATAAGTATGTTTCTTACATACTACATGTTTCGGAGTGTAAGAACTTCATCAGGGATAAAACTGTCATCAAGATATTTTTCACAAAATATTTTTTACACACTAAATGTTTACTTATAATTAACATATACGCATGAACTTCACATACAAGACATGTTCTGATGGCAAGCAATACAATTTCTTGGTCACTTTTGGTAAAGACCAAAAGTGAGTCTCAGAATCGTTTTTGGAACTTGAGAATTCTTTCCAGCTTAGAGGAACTATCGATAGATTTATCGATTAATCCTGTACTAAATACATCGTTATTTTCAATATCGATACATTGTTGAGGTATTACCAACAATACTACGAATTCCGTTGTGTTACTAAAAGCAGTAAATTACAACCAATCAAATAATAATGTATTTTTAAATTCCGAAAGAGTGGAGAGTCAAGTTTGTGATCAGTGAGGCATATTTCCTTCACCGGTAACAGATGGAGGTGGATGATGCGATGATTTATCGAGGTTGAGGTGCGAGATGAGCCGAGACCGGGTCTGATCGATAACCGGGATCTACGCTTTACCTTCTTGACTTTGTGAGACTGTTTTAAGGTCGATTACCCGCTATATTTTGGATATTTTGCATCAGTGGTAGGCATCTTGAGTTTTAGTCCCGTAAGGACAATGTCAAATTCAGGCGGAACATACCTTCACTTTGGCGTGTGTAGTGGCGTTAACTATCAAAGTATCGATGTAAAACTTTGGAACTACATCGATGAGATGTGGCTTAAGAGCATGACCTTTTCAATATGTTCAATTTGTTTAAAAATTTAACATGATATAAAAAAAATCCAGGAATATTTTACAAAATAAATGATTATTATTTTTTTATTGAGAGCGAAAATAAGAAGTTCTGTAGGGTGGTGCCCTGGAGGACTGTAATACCTTTAATTTGACACCTCTTCCGTTAATTTATGACAATAAGTCAGGAGATATAGGCGCCATAATTTAACATTGCTCTTACGGGACTAAAATCCAAGATGGCTACCACTGATGCAGACTCTTAAGAGCAGACTAAGTGGACTTTTATGAGCTTTAGCGACATAGAAGTTTATTAAGTATTAAAAAAATAAATATCCAACGGCATATTAAACATTTATTTAAAGGCAAATAAATAAAATTTGTAATAGAAATGTACCTACCATGTATGATTTAAGCTGAAATGAAGAAACATATATTATTTTGTTAGGGCAGTATAGTAGACCTTACCGATCGACACACACACCTGATAAGAAATACAAAACATTTTTGTATTTACTTCCCTGTGGGAAATAGGTTAGATCATGGATATGTTAAAGGGATTAGATTATATTAGATTAGATCATTGAAATGGCAACCGTACTACAATGTAGGTATTTTAAGCGAAGTATGAGGATTGAGTGTGAGATGATTGTGGGGCGATCTTGTAGTCTTGTTACTGACTAAGGATGACATGTTCATTAGAATGGACTGTTAATTAAAAGCCCAACAGCCGATGGCAACTAAGGGACGTACAGTTTAACGTGGAATCCAAACCACGGCCTCTGAATTACAATTTGGTCTAATTATGAGGATAGGCTTTGCGGATTAACGTAGTATTCAATAGTACGGACGTTAATCCACTCAAGAGAACACCACATCCACCGACCATCTCTCAAAACTATCCACAACTCGTGACCTCCAAGTAGCTGGATTACAGGACGTCGCCACCGTCCCAGTCAATCAACTGATTAATTTCAGTTCATCTAAACAGCTGTCATCTTAGCTCTATGACGTCTCTGTTTCAAATCTTTGTCTCGTAAATTTCCTACACCCCCTCCATTAGAGCTAAGACATATCCATTTCAATAAGGTTCTACTGATTTTTAGATCACTATTTTCGGTGGTGGAACAATACAAATATAAATATTGAATAAAAACTTTATGGAGAATGGCCCTGCTAAACCATTATTATCAATAACACCCGTAATTATATAATTGTATGAACTAAATGTTATTGCTCGAATGCTACACAATCAGTGCATAATTTTAATTACATAAGCGAAAAAATACGGAATAAGAAAACACAAAGTAACACAATACTATGAGATGACCTTTTACAGAATGTTCCAGTTGCCAGACTCCCACACAAGAGATAAACTGGCATCAGAGCTGACCCTTGACAGCTATCATGCCCTGGCAGCGTTCAGCGACACAGGTCACTATTTGCATGTTTATTCTGCTCCATACAGTGGAAATATACGATCGATAAATATATCCTAGCCCTTCCTAAGCTGCAATTGCTTGCGATTAACAATTCCCGGTATCCTGTAAATCACAGATATTTATTTGTAACCGCGACTTTTAATACAGTTTAGTTCAGATTGCCCGTGAAATATTTTGTCACTTGGTGCACGCGGTAATCCTTGAGTCAACGAATGCTTTCATGAGCCCTGCTCGGTTACTAATTTACTTCTTCAGTTTAAAATTCAGTTAGTCAATAACAATTTGTAAACTTTATTTAGACTGGGACAGCTACTTGGAGGTCACGAATTGTGGATAGTTGTGAGCGATGGTTAGTGAATGTAGTGTTCTCTTATAAGTGGATTAACGTCCGCACTACTGAATACTACGTTAATCCACAAAGACCATACTCATAATTAGACCAGTTCTTAATACAGAGACTGTGGTTTGGATTCCATGTTAAACTGTAGGTCCATTAGATAATCCATCGACTTTTGGGTTATAAATTAACAGTTCTGTCTAAGAAACATTTCACTTAGTCAGTAAAATACTACAAGATGGCGCCACAATCATTATACACTCATTTCTCATTCATACTTGGGCTTAAAATGCCTACCTTGTCAGTCGCCATTTCAAATGGTAATCTTTTGAAAATAGAGTAAATATACATGGAAGTTATAGTAAAAAATTACGTAGAACTAATGTAACAAGTTGAATAAATATACTCGAAAATTTGAAGATTTAATATGATGCAATATCTAATCATTGAGTCTTTTTCATTGTAAAACCAACCCTAATTCTTTACGAAATTTTTAAATAATTACGTTTATTTCACTTGGTATTTTATACCCACTAAATAATTTCTGGATACAATACTATTTGGTTCCTAACTTTGCTATATCCACATAATACATATGATTTCCAATCATCAATATCTATTACATTAAAAATTTAGATGAATTTTAAATTTACTGTCACTGTCAAGACAAC
This sequence comes from Nephotettix cincticeps, assembly GCA_023375725.1. NCBI lineage: Eukaryota > Metazoa > Arthropoda > Insecta > Hemiptera > Cicadellidae > Nephotettix > Nephotettix cincticeps. The sequence goes on along the minus strand of CM041788.1, from coordinate 14,326,367 downwards.
TGGATGGGAATTTTAGGTGATCCATAATGGACTTATCCCCTTGCATTACTAATACAGGGTGAAGTAAAAGTAAGGTATCACAATTTAAATTAAAGACAGACTTATGATCAATAACTGCACTTCCCCACCAAGAGAGGCTGACCTACAGGGACCGTGGAAAGTGAAATGGAGTTAGACTATTATTTTAATAAATAAAATTTTGGAGACCAAAACAACGTCAATTGGCTGAAGTTAATTTATTGCCTTCCAACGTTGGCTTTCACGGCCAGTGTCAACAATGTCAAGTTGATTTTTTGGCGTCAACCGCGTCGTCATGTTGTTGGTATTGCCAACTAACAACATGACGACGCGGTTTACGTCCATTTATGTCTAAAGGAGGCTCAATATCTGACTTGTATCTCATCCTTAACCATAATCAAGGTTAATCGTTGTAAGAAATATTTCATTGTATGCCTTTCCGTTGGTGTATATGTAATTTATCTTAAATTTTGGTATTCAGTACAAAATGAATATTATAATAATTAAAAATACACCTTTATCACATCTTCTTCGAGTGTGCACGTTTTGTAGAAGGGGGTGGGATTTGTGATTGGAGATACTATTGTAGAGGTAATGCTCTGAGGCCAGGATGAGTGGGAGGCAGTTGTCTCCCATGTTCATCTGGTTCTACGCAAGAAAGAGGAGGGATGCTTGGGTGACATATAGGTTTTTCCTGAAGTTATATTCACGTTCAGTTAAGTCGCAAGACACGTGGTTCAGGCATTAAGTCATCTGATAAGGTTTCCGGCCTGGTTTACCCGTAGAGCCCCCCCCCTGGTACCCGTAGAGGGTTTACCGAATGAGAGTCCCAAACTGTTAACAAATGGTTTCTTGCACTTGCATTCCCCATACGTAAAAAACATCTTTCTATCAACAGTTGACGGGTATTGGCACTATCCGTACAAGTAGTGGGTATAGCAATGGGTATTGCTATACCCAGTAATACCAGCAATACTATTATTTTATGCCATGGAGTATAAACTATATTGTGACCTTTTTCGGCAGAAAATGTAAACCTTCTGACGAAATATCGTCAGTCAGTCCTCAAAGGGCTAAACAAAATACAAGCTAACTCCCATAATGTGTGGTATAGCGGAGTGGGGGCCCGCCTTAAATAAACGGTGGCCAGCTTGGGTGGAAGTTGACGGCATTTGTATGCTTAATTGGGATTGCAGTGGACACCTGTTTTGCTTTTGTGGTTAGTGGTTATAAGGGGGGGCATTTTTTATGCTTTTTTATACTTTACTATTTCAAGAAGATATTAGTAATTATTTTTATGTTACAGTTAAGAGTAAAAAGCTTGCCACTTCTAGGGTTAATTGTTAATTCCTCATTCCTGTATAGGATGACAAGTACTATTTCAAATAAATTTCATTGGGACAAAATGGGTCTGATTTGTAATTTAATTACGCTTATAAAATACAGTATATGAGAATGTAGTGGGTATAGCAATGGGTATTGACCAGTAATAGTAATATTTCATGCATAGAGCATAAACTATATGCGGTTTTTTCGGCAGTAACTGTAGACCTTCTGAGGATATATCGTCAGTCAGTCCTCAAAGGGCTAAACCCAATAAAAACTCCCACAATGCATTGGATGCAGTCCAATACTGTTACACGGGTACGCAGCATATAGGTGGTCTACGGAAGGAATGGGATAATGACGTATTGTAAGCATGTCTGCTACCCGAGTCCCCTTATAAGGCACCGCAATTCTTCCACTTTATAAAGTGATCGTTTAATAATCTACATCGTCAGTGAAATGTCTGCTATGTTCGCTGCATAAAATGACAAGAGTTATCAGTGCGATATAACTATCGATAGATCTATCGGAACACTATGTGGTTTCTAGGGCACAAGAATGTTTTCCTTGAATCGTATACGAAGTTACGAATTACTGGCGTGTTTAATGTTATATATCATACTACTTGATAAATCTAAAAGGATACGCCAAGTTTGTTAAGTGTTAATTCCTATTTCTGTATAGGATGACAAGTACTATTTCAAATAAATTGCATTGGGAAAAATGGGTTTGGATGGTAATTTAATTACGCTTATAAAATATGGCATATGGGGAACTATAAATTTTTGAAAAATCAAGGACTTATACTATATTGCAAATATTTACTGACAAAATAATTATTTTACAATATTATTTTATTATTATACTCAAAAATTAAGATGAATTCCTACGAATAAGTAGGCTGAATACTACCTTTATATTCTAATTTTTGTTGGTAATCCAGTTACTATTTCGACAAAACACAAAATATATTTAGTAAAGTAAATGCATTGTTAGCTATGTACTCACTGCATTTTAAGCTTCAAAATTGACATCGTTTTTTTCATTTACATACCTGAAAAATAAAAGTTTTGTTATTGTTATTTTTATAAGTTAATATATTGCTCATATACCTACTATTTTCACAGCACAATTACTGTTATACTGCAAAAAAAGTGTCTCTGCATACGATAAAAAATAATTTTTTGGTGGAAAATCATGATTTACAAACACAATACTGCTTTAGTTTTGCCCATTTAAATCTAAGGACGGAATTTAAAATTACTTAAATAAATAACACAACAATTAACTACAAACGTCTACATAACTTATAAATAATTGAAAAATTCATATTAACCTATATCATACCAAATTGGATACATATTTCATTCTGATAAACACAATATAAGTTTTTTTGTGAATTAATTTATTTTATTTCGTATCTTTCTTTAATTCTGACAAAACGTCTTTAATAAATTAATCTAACAAGAGAGCGTAGTTAAAATTCTCCTTGAACTACTAATATAATTAAAATTTCAGACATGTAGCCGTGATGATATTCAACTAGTGTCTCAATATGCTCGCTATTGGAACACTTTCAACACGGCGGCGGAGGTTGGTTATGAATGGGTGGTGCGTTATGAATCGAGATGAGGTCGACACTGCGCACGACTATGCAGTACTAGGAATTAGTAGGCCGTAGTTAGGGGGGCAGCCCCCCTCAAGTGGTAATGCGGTAGACCTATGGGGAAATATATATTTAAATCCCTTTAGGAAATAGCTTAGATTATGGATATGTCTGAAGGGAATGTTTATAGTTCCTCTAAATAGCTGTCCTTATAACCATATGACGTCACCTTTGTTACAATTTTCACGTTACGCGTGTTGCAAACTCCCCTCCCCCAAGACCTTAGATGCATCCATATCAGAATTGATTTTATGATTGTACTTCCCTGTGGCAATTAGATAATGCATCTTGGATATGGTGGAAGGTAAATGTATTCAGTTCCTTTAATCAGCTGTCCTATCAACCAGATGACGTCACTTCTGTCTTTTGGGTTTTGCAAAATTCAAATTGTTACCGCCATTTCACAAGGGCTGAAATATATCCGTATGAAACACAAATTCCTATTAGATTTCGTCAGGAAATGGATTGCAGAGCAGGAATTCAATGGATAAGAGATTTTTCTTACAATTCTTAATTTACAATTCAGTATAACATATAATAGGTTATTAATATTTATCTATTTTAGAAATTACATACTTATACGTAAAAATAGTAAGTAGATAATCTTGATTTCAGGATTTGGGTGAAACACCTTTTAGCATTTACTTTTAATTATATCTATAGGCTCAGAATCTCTAAGATTTTATGTGATTTATATAGATTTGCTGAAATCCGACTAATGCTGAATACCACACTGCTTACCATAGCCAAATGAGATATTATATTAAATACAACAGCTAATATCATGTCACAGGGATCTCATATAACAAATCATTACATATAGAACGACACTTAACGGATATTTTACACAAATCACACTATTTCATCGACGAAGAAGTTTACCTCAGCCTATTCTCAGTCTCGTTAGGTTATTAATTAAATTAATTCACGTAAAATGACAGACGAAAATTTATCTCATATTGTAATTGCCATTGTTTATAAATTTAAAGTAATTTTGATAAACAAAACTACTAGTAAACTATTTAGTTCTAGAAACATAAAACACAAAAATTAGGTAAAGTTTTGCTTCAATAATAACTTTCCGAGATGTTCTTATACTAAAGCCAAATTTTTTAGTCAGTTTTGCCTTTCTCTGGTTTGTTCATCTTCTCAACAATAGCTACACACACACATCTTAGAGTATAGTGAGATGACATTTCTAAGATAACACCAACTATCAACAGTTTGCGTGTCTATCCTACAGGACAGGAGTGCCACATTTGAATACAAAACCCGTTCATGCTGTTCATAGTCGATAGTTGATCAGGACCACGACGAATAGCAACGGAACGTGTGGGCCTTGTGTGGATAAATCATGGAAAATAATTATACCTAGCCTCTACGATAAGTCATCCGAGTACTAACTAAAAATTAAGATTCAGAAAAACCATGAATATGTTAAGTTTCACAAACAACAGCTGCAGGACATGAACTGACGTTTGGTGTTCCTCAGGGGTCATACTCAGGCCTTAACGTTTCTAATACAATGATCCACGCCATTTTAATTACTTAATAAATATTCAGTGTTTATACAGATTTCTCATTGCAGTACTTTAGAAATTCTATTTAGGGTCGGGGTTATAACAGTCAAATTATTTCGAACGAAAAAGTGTTCTGTGTATTTGAGAAAAGTTTATATTTAAAACAAATTTTTAAGAGACCTGTTTAGAAGTGTGTTAAAAAAGTCAAACAAATCAGTATTAAGGAACCTATATGCTTTCAATATTAAACTACATTCAGGTGGAGCCAATCTGCTTTATAGGGAACGAAGTTTTATAATTCTGGCAAAAATTTCTTTTAATTTATCTCGTACTCATTTAAAATATTGATCACCTCTATAGGTTGTCGATATTAACTAAAATTTAGTATTATTCAATACTCATTAATGAAAATACATTAGATTATATTAGTTTGAATTAGATTAGATTACATTATATTAGATTAAATAATTGAAATGACGACCATACTACAAGGTAGGTATTTTAAAGTACGAAGTATGAATGAATCAAAGTATGAATGAGGATTCAGTATAAGGTGAATGTGGTGCAAACTTGTAGTCTTGTTACTGACTAAGGCTGATTTGTTCCTTAGACAAGACTATTAAATAATAGACAAACAGCCGATGACAATTAATGGACTTATAGTGTAACGTGTAATCCAAACCACGGCCTCTGAACTATGAACTGGTCTAGTTATGAGGATGGTCTTCACGGATTAACTTAGTATTCAACTGTGCGGATGTTTGACCATCGCTCAAACCTATTCACAATTCGTTGCCTCCAATAGCCTCCAATAGCTGGATTACAGGACGTCGCCACCGCCCTATATTGGTTATTTTAGGTTTAACTTAGGTTTATTTTAGGTTTAGGTTTAATAAGTCATAGCCAAAGACAAATTTATACCTAATTTTTTACCTAATGTTATTGATAATTCTAACTATCCTTTTTATTCCAACATTTTCAAAAGATTGGTTAAACAAAACCAAATTGATGTTACACTTCTCTTTTTTACTTTCTATAATGTATATTTTTTCTTTCTGCTTTGAAATTAAATATTTATTTATAAAATCCGAATCCGATTTCGTTTTACTAAAGCAAACTATGATAAAATGTTTCCCATAAGTAGTAAGAAAAATATTCGCAATGGATTTTGGACATCGACTTATATCAAATATTGTTATTTGACTCATTTATTAAGAAAATATTAAATTCATGATTAATATATTGTCAGTTTCATTTCAATGTGGTAATCCTCTTTAACTTGAAGTTGATATTTCCTACAATTTGCACTTCATCCAACCACTGTTTATGAAATAACGGTTTTCAACAGTACATATTTACAACTAGGCTGTATAATTCTGGCGGACAATGGCACCGACGAAACATAATAAGCATTGTGCCAGGTTACACTGATCCAGTCATCAACCCCCAACCAGTAATGTGCTAATGTTCTGTTGTGTGGGATATACAAACGTTGCTTCCTCATTTACATTTCATCATTTTCAGCTTGGGACATACATGTTGTGGAAATCGTGGTTAAATCTCACTGTATGAAATGTGATTTTTTCAATTGATTAAAAATTACTGTGATATAAGATAAACGAATAATTATATAATAGTAAACAATATGTGATAAAAGTATAATTGACATAGGTTTTACAGTAAAACGGTATTCTTGTACCGAATGTGTTGGTAAAAATATTATTCAAGGTTCTAAGAATTAATTGAAAACTAGCTTTATCCGTTGCATGTTGCTGCGACGTTTAGATTCACTGGAAAATACGAATCATAATATCATTATTGTGCATAAGAAATGAGTGTATTTCTCCAAAAACTATAAATTATAAACGTGGCGAATAAAACTTTTCATTTTTGACAGTACATATTTGCTTTATAGTTTTAAATTAATGAATAATTAAAGCGGAATTGGATAGTAAAGCATATTGCTAATTGATTATATTTACTTTCATAACTTTCATATAACTTTTTTACATATAACTTTCATTTATGGACAAATGAAAGTTTAAAGAAACTTTTAAATTATATAATCTCTGCTGTTAACTGTGTTAATAGTAGATTTGAAACGATATAATCTCAGCTGTTCATTGTGTTAATACAAAATTTATAAAACTTTTCACTGTACCCTTTTACGCCCTCTAGGGTGGACGAATTCGATAGAATTGTGAATCCAAACCATTCCCAAACACCTTTGAATACACACAAAGATTTCATCAGTACTGGTCGAGCCATTTAAAAGGAGGTCACTTACAAACACGCGTACAGAAGATGTTTATACATTAAGATAATAAGTATCACTGGACTGGCTCATACTTTCTCATTTGAGTAAACTAAAAAAATTGTTTTTATTTACTTCCCTGTAGGAAATAGGTTAGATCATGAATGTGTCTAAAGAAAATGTTTTCAAATCATCTAAATAGCAGTGTTTATGTTTTAAATTTTGGTCGTTCAAATTGTTAACACCCCACCCCCCAGATCTAAGACCCCCATATCCATGTAAAAAAAATAAACCTTTTATAAAACGATCAAATGCATAATTTGTATTAATAACTAGTGTGACGTTTCAAAAATACTCATCAAATTTTGTAAATTAGCAACGAGAGAAAACCAATTAAAGAAATTCCTTTCATTTAAAAAAAAAACTCTCTTTTTTATTCAGGAATCCATAAAATGTATTTATCCACTATCAACTTAAATTCAAAGGTTTCGACGTAAAATACTTTCTACATATTAGAATAAAGAGAGGTAAATAGAACAAAATTTCACTTATACATTGCATAATCAACGTATGTCCTTTATGGACGAAGGATCTGGAATCAAATTCATTTTAGGGAATTTTCGGGTTAACTTAGGAATTGCAATGACTAATGCATAGTAATATATTTAAATACAAAAACTCGACCGTGATATAAAAATCTCCACATTCGAGTTATTCTAGGTTAAGAAAAATATCAGAAAATTACTTTTCATCATCACAGATCTCTTGAGAATATCTTTTTCCAAAACTGGATTTTAACGATTCAACATTCTGAAACATCCCATTACAACTCAATAGTCGATAAACTAGAGTTTTTTCGGACTAGTAATTGTGAATTCACACGTTGCAACCGCCGTAGAAGTTATATTATACAGTTTAAAAACAAGTTTCTCCATTTAAAACGAGTATGATCAGCTGATGTCGACGATGCATTACTAAACACATTAACAGCTGATCCTAGTTTAGTGTTAAATCCCATTTACTCGCAATACGATCTGCGTCTAACGCCGACTGCTTGTCGCGAAACCAGTTCCTATTGGTCGGACGCTAATGGTCAAGCAGACGACTCGCAACTAGTTGGTCTGTCACACTCCAGATAGCGACACCTACACGCTACGTGACAGCCATTTCCGCACACGTTAGATCGCGTTGTTATAGTCAACGAAGAACATTCATAACGTCCGACTGCAGTGTTCATTAGAAGGTGGTTGTTTAACAGTGGTTTAGACCCAACACCACAGGTATCCAACTATAGGACACGCAATATACAGCAATACAACATCGATCTAAAGTATCTGACTTGGAAAATCTCTTAAATGAAGATTACTTAATAAGTAACGAGAAAAATTGCTGAAAATGGATCTTAAAATCTTTACGAAACTTTTGTGAAGACATCTAACCTGTAACATACACGTTTTACAAAATTTGTTAAACAAATATTTTTTCAGGTTACGTTATGTTTAATACGTAAACTGTACTAAATGAATGATGAAATGGCCCTTTGAGGATTGCACAGTAAAATAAAAATTCGTCGTGATTAGAATTTTAGTCGTAGAAGATGTAAAATGTAGTAAAATCCAGGAAAGAATAGTAAAATTGTACTGAGGAAATTGCTTAACTCGTTTAAAGGCTTAGAAATTGGTAGAAAAGTCTTAAAGTGGACGTGTAATTTGGAGGAGTTTCACAGTTGACGACTGATCAACTAACTGTGGTATACTAAATGATGACACGTAAAAAATTATATATTTTTGGCTAAATAAAATTTTAGCCTCGTATTTAAAAATGTATAAATAATGTATTTTTATTTTATTATTACGAAAAGTGTGGTTTAAAGAAAACGAAACATTATGGTTTCTTACTTAACTTTTATGACGTTGACTTTATTAATGAAATACGATGATGTATACGAGTAATTATAAAATTTACGAGCTTAGTTAATACTATTATTATCTTTTTATTACCTATCTAAATTCATGATCTATCCAGGAATGTATGTTCATCCAATTATTAAAAATGTTTACGAGTGTAAGATGATTGTGGCGCATCTTGTAGTCCTGTTACTGACTAAGGCTGACATTTTCCTTAGACATAACTGTTAATTAATGGCCTAACAGTCAATGACATCTAAGGATCTTACAGTTTTACATGTAATACAAATCAATTTTCCCCTAAGTTACAAACTAGTCTACTTAGGATGATGATCCAAGTAGCTGGATTACAGGAAACGCCACCGTCCCTGTCTTTTTAAGTAATTACCATTACTAGTGTTATCTTAGAGGTAAATATAGAGTTTTGTCTGTTGATTGCTTGATTATAATATTTTTAGTTATTTTTACTTGTAAAACAGAAAAGGCTGAAATGATTCAAACTAAATCTGTTTGCACCGTTTCTCCATGTAAATGGAACACTCACTATGGTGAAACGTCTGTATTCTACACCTTTTGGAGAAGTGTTTACTTTCTAACCCACTAAATAGTAAAATAAAATTATTAATAAAGTGATTGACCACCAATAACCCACTCTGGAACAATATTAGCAATATTTTCCTAGGTTTTCTAAGCATATAATCTATTTTGGTGATCTAAATAAATAGGAAAAAGAAAAAGAATATATAAGTAGAAAAATTAAAACAACTTTTTATATTAAAATATAGTAGAATAGAGTCAATCTGTGTTAGTTTATTTTCATATTTTCATTGATCATTCAAACTATGTCAAAAGTATTCTGTATATAAGTCATAGTTATTTTTGCTTCTTGGTGGGTCAAACAACCCTTGCGGGGTTTTGTCTGTTGATTGCTTGATTATAATATTTTTAGTTATTTTTACTTGTAAAACAGAAAAGGCTGAAATGATGATTACTTTTCTTTGGTTCTTTTCGTTGGTCCCAAATGCGGGCTCAACGCTAGTGGCGATAAAATTTAAAAAAAATAAACTCTCTGATTCTTGAAATTTAAATAAGTTTTAGTCAAACTAAAAAATTGTTGCCCTGTTGAGATAAATGCGAGCTTAATATATAACTACAATGACATCAGTGATTCTTATTCTGGTGTTGCTATGCCGTTTTCATAACTGTGTTAACTGCTTGCATCTATGCCACCTCACCAATTAGTATATGGATTACAATTGAGGATCTTAAAGAAAACTACACCATTTAGAAGACACTTAATCTCTATATATAAAATTGAATGTATGTCTGTATGTATGTCCTTTATGCGTTGCCAAACTACTCATCCGATCGCCATGAAATTTTAGGAAGTTGCTCTACATGTGTCCGGGAAGGTTTTAGTGAAAAAATATTTTCGAAAACCCCATATGTTTCCATTTTATGGCGTTTTAAATTTCTAATCTTAACCTTATGGAGAGTAAGTTTGTTTACAAAAAGTTTACAGTCTATTTCTTAGCTACAGCTGATTGGTTTACTTACCATTAGCTTTACTATCCAATGCCATCTGAATCATTCATTAATGACAAACTATGAAGTAAATGTTTACTGTAAAAAATAAACAGCTTTATTCACCACGTTTATAGTTTATGGTTTTGGGGGATAATGTGTTTACATTTTTATTTTATGTCTGATTAAAATCACGTGTTTATATGTATATTATGATAATTACAATGGTTTTTATTATTACGTTTATTATAATAATCAGCTGTTGTATATATTTCCTATAAAAGCCGTATTACAGTTAGGTTTGGTTTGGATTGGATTTGAAAATTGTGAATTAATCCACTCAGATTTATTTGTTTTATGGGAACCTGTTTATGGGGACTTATTAATATGTCATATCGTTTCAATGTTGTTATTCACTATGCCACGACCCAGAATATATAACCTTTCACAATGAAACCGTAATGCTATTCAACTTCAGAACATGGCCAATCCTAAAATTAGTACGTATTTACTGTCAGGCGTTACGAAGTTCACCGGGTCAGCTAGTAAAAAATAAAACTATTCATTTAAATAAAAAAATATGAGAAAAATATGGAAACAAGTAAAATGAAGTCGGCGTTGAGTTGGGTCCCGGATCCAGTGTCGCCAACGTGAGAACATGCATCATGTTGACAGCACTGCCAAACTAACTTCTCACTTTATTGTTCTTGCACCTGTCAACTTTGTATTTCCTGCAAGTGAGAATTTATCGCTGGTGATCGAAATATTGAACTCCCTGTACGTAGTTTTAGACGTTTTTTAAAATAAAACTCACGATTGTAAACGAACTGAATGATATATTATTTACATACAGTTGACGTACAGTAGTTTTATTTTAATATCAACAAGCATAATTAATAGTAATTAAAAATGTGATATTTTATCTGCTATCTGGTTCTCTTTTATCAGATGGTTTTACCAAAAGATTTAATGTTAACTAATGTTTAACTGACGTATAGGACAGTTTGCAGCACTGTTATCTTTAACCCAAGATTTTTGTTCGTAGTGAACTTGAAAAATGGTCACTGCTTTTTTATGTTTGCAAGCTTTTTCTACAAATTAAAAAAATAAAAACTGTGTTGAAAGTATATTTTGTGATATATTGCTTTCCGTCAAATTGTGTTCCTATTAAGAAAAACATTATCATGAGAGATTGTTTTCATAGTTGACGTTGTTATCGTGTGAGAGTGAAAGATAAATGTAAATGCTCATTTTGAACAAAAAGTATAATAGTAAATAATTTTGGTAAATATTAGTAATTGAATTATAATAAAGCAATAATTATAAAAGTATAAAATGAATAATTATAATAAGTTAAAAATTATAATAGTAATTAATTAGTAAAATAAGAATTTGAATAAGAAATTGTATATATTGTTTAGTGTGCATACCTATATTTTGTAACATCTTTGTTTTTCATTTCTTGCAGCCATTGCAACGTGTTTCATGGCAAATAATGCGTATATTCGTTTTTTTTAAATCACCCAAATTTATTAATGCTAATATTACATATGGGTTCAGTAATAAGGTTTCATTTTTAAAGTTCTCAAATTAAAATGCAATTTAAAAGCCGTTATTGAAGCCCCTATGAAGGCCTTCGGGATGGTTCCAGGTCTGAATAATATCTATTTCTAGGTAGTAGTATATTTTTTTAATATGAGAACATTGAGACGTTTGCATATGCATGATACATTTGTGAATAATTGGCCCATGTAATAATTAATAGTTGTAAAACAAGGTAATCGATTTATTGCATATAGGTACACTGAAGTATAGTGTGTGTCATATTCATTACAATAGGTCAAATAATTAATTAATTAACATTTCATATCATAAATTAACAATTCAATAATCAGTCATAATAATTGTTTTAAGCACTAAACGATGTAGAGGTATGAACGTTTAAACAATTTACACAATCATCCACGCTATAACTGTATGCTATTTTGTTATCGAAAACTGTCAGGTAAGTACCAGTTAATTAATTATTAGAAGATACTGACAGTACTACCAGATGTCTCCACTGTAGTACCATCACTATTAGAGTACTATCAGTACCAATTATTTACTTAATCACGTACAGAAAACGTGTTCTGTTTATCTTCAGCGGCCAAACCGATGTTAACAATGAGCATAATAGGCTCATAAATGTTTATCAATGTTGTTTCACACGTTATATTAACGTAAACAAACAAATTTCTATTTTACAAAATACTAGCATATTAAAACATGTTTGTACAAAAAAAAACTTAAATACGCTTTTACTTTCCACATTTTTCCATTTTTATGTGAATATATTCTTCACTTTATATGTGTAGTGAATCACTAATGGCACATTTTCCATAATAAGCGTTGGAGGCATTTACGAGCAATACATTAACCTAAACTAACGAGCTCATTAAAATCTGTCATAAAACCACATTCCCATTATCCATTGTCCACACGCTACAGCAACGGCAAAGCTCGTTGATGTGGTGTCACGGGACAATCAACGTAATCTGAGTATTGTTGTCATATTGAAGAATGTATTTTAGTTTTACTTTATTTTAGATTTGTATGTAAACGATAAATGTAAATGATAGACATCCAATGTAAAATCCTAATTAAAATATTACTGTAAATTAAATAAATTTGCACCAGAGTTTGGAATTACTTTGGCCGAATCAGAGCAGACAGGAAGAGGCTGGCCTAGGCTAAAAATCAACCAGGATTTTGGAGACACTTCAGTAAATAAGTAAATTTACTTTGAATAGTTTATTTGAAATAATTTTAAATTTTCTTTATTCAGACGTTTACATATTTCATTCCCATATCCACTTAAAAGAAATGTAGATTTGTATCATGACAGACGGATTTTAATTGGGATAGAACTTTTTATTTGATTCAAATTTATGAAAATATATAATGGATCGTAATGGTCAAATAATATATTTTATTGTAATTACTATTCGATCGTCAATTCTGTATTAGAGTTGCTGTTGATATTGTATGGTATATTTATTGTTATTGAAATGATTATTTGTTGCTACTGTATTGTTATTGTTGCCCCTTTGTTATTGTATAGTGAGGTTATTAATTTCTTGCTCTTTGTAAAAAGTAATTACCGTAGGAGAATAAACACTAAAAAAACCATGGAGTTGCATTAAAAATTTTCAAGTAAGGCCGGCCGCACACTGATGCAGCATTTCACCTGAAGCAAATTGTTTCGCAACGTTTTGTTTCAAGCGATTTGCTTCTTTGCTTCTGCAGTGTGCGGGAGGTTGAAGCACGATGCAACGTTTTGTTTCAAACAATAGAACATAATGTTATTTGTACTCTAGTAGTGGAGATACATACGTTCACTTCCTCGTCGCACATGTTGACTGAAATAAGACTATTGTATTTTTCCTCGGAAATCCTTTTTAAATTATATTATAAGTAAAAATGGGGTTTAAAAAACTAATCGGTAATAAATTAAATCAACTGTATTCTATCAAAAAATCCTTTTTTACTATTAATTTTCATTAAAATTTTCAAAGTAAAATACAATACGCTTATCTAGTTAAAACTCTGAAAACGAGCAAGTTTTTTTAAAGTAGGCCTATTTGATATTTTTTAACTACTATTGACATAACAATAGCTGAAATATGTAACATTTTATAAGGTATTAGGGAATGATTGATTACCATCAAACAAACGGAAAGTGAAGAAATTTTAGCTTTTCCGTAGCTATAAATTCTTAGGTAAGAGACCACATGCGATAAAACAAAAATAATTGTGGATATGAACTTGAGTGATACATAGTTTACCGAAAACAAATTGTCGTCACACGAACTTTCAATCGCCCTGAATATAGTTTCATGTTGTAATTGAATGCAAGTAAGACTACTATTATAAGTGCTGTTAAAGTGTAAAATATTTAAAAGACAGTGTCCTTAAAATTGTTAATTCATTATTACACTAAAATATAAAATAACAGTTTCGGTAAAGTACTAAATATTAAAGTAAATTATTAACTAACATTTTTGATATAAATCTATTGTTTTTGAAATTATTTATATTTTAATAACAATATTATTTATGTTATATTTATGTATTTTATATTTTAATGATAATATATTTTACAACATTTTTTATCGCATGACTAGTTAACTAGCCTGCAACATCTTTCCGAATGATTTTAATTCCGAGTCATCATGGAATGTGTTGACGATTTCCGATATGGCTAAACACTGACTTTTGAATGGAAATATAACGTCTCTTGAGGATCAGTGATTACGCACATGGGTTTTCCTCCATTTCCTCCGGAAACAGATTTTGCAAGTACGAATGCCCTGTTTTCGCCAATAGAAAATACTTCTAGATCACGTGCTCAAATACGCAGATGTGATTGGTGGGCGAGTTGGAACCATGTGCTCGCTTGTTGGCGCATGCGCAGAACGTTTTGCTCCTTGAAACATGAAACATCGTGCTGCATTGGACCTAAGCGTCGAACGCCTGCTGAAATGTTTCGCGGTGTTGCGAAGCGCCTCGCAACGTTTGCTTGATGAGTGTGCGGGCTCCCATTGAAATACACGGGGCGCTTGTAACCCAGCGAAACATTTTGCCTCGCAACACTTGCTTCAGGTGAAATGCTGCATCAGTGTGCGGCCGGCCTAAGAAGAAGAGGTTATTATTAAGTCTTTAGGTAATGCTAAATACTAATTAACAAACAATGTAGAGTAGTTTACATTATAGATTAACACAAATGATTTTTCGTAACTATTGAAAGTATTTTTTAACTCAATAACTCTTTATTTAAGCCAGATTGACAATGTACAATTAATTTTAATAGCCAAGTGAAGAAAATATTACAATATAACTTATACCAAACAAAACTTAAAATTAAAATATCAGACATAAGCTATAATCCGCCAGCGATGCAGTTATAAACACTGTAGTAGTACTTATTAACAAGAATAGACCTAAGTTGCCTTTTGAAGCGACCCGGGTCAATTTCAGTTTTTAGATTATGAGGTAGTAAAGTGGTTGTATGGGGCGGGATTTTTAAATTTGAATTGTTTCTAAGTAGATACGCATGAAGATTTAGACCGTGAAACTGTGAAAAGTTGAGCTTAAGAAAAGTAAGAACTTCTAAAATGTAAATATATGGAAAGGTGAGTATTTTTGATGTTATGAAAGCATCACTACATGATTGTCTTCTCTGTAGGCCATGAATGATTCTTATCGCTTTTTTTGCAGGCGAAAGAGGAAAGATGTGGTATCTGTGTTTTATCCACAACATGCTGTTTCCTTTTAAAAGTAGTTAAACGTAATTGTTAGAAGAACATCCTCTTTGCATCCAATAAATGTAAGCTATTGAACTCTAAAACATCTTATACCAAACCAGTATAACCCGTATGGATTTTAATCGTATTAAACCTGTAGGTAATTTGACTGCATTTCGCAATTAATACAGATTTGGGTTATTTGATTAGAAATAATGTCACAAAACGATTAAAGAAACTCAATTTGTCCATTAGAGCTCAGTAATGCTTTCGGATAAAGAAATAGAATGAAAAATGCAGGAAAAACCATACAGTTTGAGTGTAATCTGTTGTTCCTGCCAATTCCATCAGTTTAATCAGCTGTTCATCATCTCTTACCAGTAAGAGGCTGTACACGTGAGAGTTGGATCAAGTGTTTGGCAACAAGCATTGTGGAAATACTGAATAGAAACGGCTGTGTATAATACATGCAAAGCTTGCTTAAAAGTGGACGTGATTTGAGACGTGCGTCCCGACATTTTATCTTCCTGAAACGTGCGTCTGACGCGCGCTATGAATTGTGTAAACAAGTTGTTCGTACCTTCAAGGGGGAAAATGGCTAAATTTCACCCTTCCTCTTCAAAATCTTATGCCATAGTTTCTCAAAGTGTGATCCTTATACCCATAGGAGGCCGAGAGCAGTTTTTAAGGGTCTGTGAAAAACCTTATGGTGAAATTTAGTGTTAATTAATCACATCAATAGTCCCTATTTCTAGAAATTAAAAAAAAAACAGTTTTTGTTTGTATTACATAATGAATACATGGCAAGCTCACCACATGCCTATGAGCAGGGAAATATCGTTTTCCCCCTTGTTTTTGTAAGGGGTTAATAAGGAATAGGGGGTAGAGCTCATAAATTGTAACATAAGACTTATAATTTTACATGATCTGTGATATACAATATATATTATTTTCTTTTAGTTCGACTCTCCCCACAAAGAGGCACCACGCAGCAAAAGGTGCTGCTTCCAGTGTAACCGGTAAGAACTACAAGAAACAGCTAAAAAAATCAAGACCCTTGTTATTGTAATTTATCGTCATTCACATCACCAACAACCATATATATTACTAGCAATGATTGTTTTCTTATTTTTATACCATTTTATTATTAACATTACAGTACATACAAAAGTTAACTAATAATATAGCTATGTTGTGGCCTAAACAATAATCAAGGTTACTACCTTGTGTAATTATAATACATATTCCACTTTTTAAAACATGGGCTAAAAGCTCAAAACATTAACATTTTGTTTTCAACTTTAAATAATTCTACTTACAACTATTTGAAAAATAACATTAAATGACATTGTAAGAATACTAATTACTCTTTTGGGAAATTTATAAATAACAAATGATTGGATTTACGTCCCTGTGGGAAATACAGGGACTCCCTGTATATTCCCTTAAGACATGGATATGTCTTAAGGGAATATTTTCAGTTCATCTGAACAGCTGTTCTTATAACCATATGACATCTCTTCCGCTTCACTCTTTGCGTTCCACAAATCTGCTAACACACCTCCCCACACAGCTTAGACGTATACATATAAAACGTTTGTATTAACTTCCCTGTGGGAAATAGAATAGATCATGAATATGTCTAAAGGGAATTTGTTCAGTAAATCTAAACAACTGTTTCTATGTTTAAAATTGTTGTCTTACAAATTACTTTCACCCCGCCCCCCCCCCCAGAGCTAAGACATATCACAATAATAATTAAAACACAATCTACTAGTGCTAATATTTAAACGAAGTATTACACGAATGACCGAAAGAATGATGTTCTCTGTTAGACTAATGTTGTACTAGTACAAGGGTCTTCCACCAAGCGCCACCTAACGAGGTGCTGCTGCCGGTGGCCGCTCACGGAACTACCAGCGCATTTCGCCATTCATTGTCAAGCCTACTGATTGCAAAGTTGGCGGATTACCATAATTCCGTCTCCTTTGACACCTTCTCGCACTGAAATTGCCAACGGCTTCTCACGTGATGGTTTCGCTGAGCGGGAAAGACACCGACAATGATTAACATCTGACACACACGAATGCGCGATATGATAAATCATGTGTCTCGCGCCAGTATAAGAAGGAATCAAAATTACTACAAATATGACACATCGTAGTCGGTCTGTAATGGTTTAATGAGATTTTTCATTAATCTTACGAATAAGTATTAGCTAAAATTTAGGTGGTTAAAGTGTATTACCATTGATTTTATAACTACGTGTATATTCAATGGTATTACTAAGTTATATAGAAACTTGGACTGGTAGGCCTACTTTGTCATTTCTAAAAATTCATCATTCATTATTTAGGTTTATGAGACACAAGAAAAGCTGTTTGGCTCACTTTGAAAAGGTATATCGAGTGGAACGACGATGGGAAAGGCTTAATTTTTTCCTTATGTCACAGTTTAGGGAGTCAATAAATCCTCAATGACAACACGTACCTAGTCTTGGCCACTGGACACTAGCCAGACCTTGGGCAATATAGGACCCTCAGAGGATTCACCGCACTAACATAAGGATCTCTAGAGTCCATTAACAAGGACAGGGATCTACCCAAGTGGGTCGTCAATCTTTCGATTAAAAGACATTCCTTAAGTCATTTCATGTCCTTTTTAGAACAATCTTCAATCTTCAGAATACCCCATACTTATACTTTATACTTTTAACTGAAATGGCGACCTACCCAGGTAAGTATTTTAAGCCAAGTATGAATAAGGAATGAACGTAGGATGGTTGTGGCGCAATCTTGTAGTCTTGTTACTGACTAAGGCTGACATGTTCCTTAGACAGGACTGTTAATTAATAGCCCAACAGCCGATGGAAATTAATGGACCTACAGTTTAATGTGGAATCCGAACCGCGGCCTCTGAATTAAGAATTGGTCTAATTATGAGGATGGTCTTTGTGGATTAACGTAGTATTCAATAGTGCGGACGTTAATCCACACAAGAGAACACTACACCCACTGACCATCGCTCATAAATATCCACAATTCGTGACCTCCAAGTAGCTGGATTACAGGACGTCACTACCATCCCAGTCCATGTCGTACGTATTGGGGACAGCTAGGTAGGATGGGGTGAAGAACGAGTCGGTGTTTTGTAATTGCAGCTACGGCAAATGTCAAAACCTAGTATCGAATAGTTTATCATCTAATCTGGCGTTGCTATGCGAGTGTCTGACACCGCCGAAAGCTATTTCGAACGAAAAATTCGGAGTTTATAAATAAAACCAGTTTTTCTTAAGTATTTTCTTAACTAGTATTATTTCTTGAGTATTTAAGTATTATAGGATTAACCTAACCTAAAAATGGCACCTCGCGGAAAGACGGGGTTCCTTTCACTACGTACCCCGTACCCCAAATTACATTACATTTACATACATTTTACAGTACAATAAAAATTGCTCCGTATATAAATTAACAAACGAAATATAATCTTTTGCGTTGTTCCTAACAGAATCAATTTATTCGGGAGTAGAATTCCAAACAAATTCAAATTAGTTGCAGGAATCGAAAGTAACTGTTATGATAAGCCCACAGGATCCATCGCTTATTGGTAAATCTCAAATTTCAGGGATTGGTCACGTATTATTTTACCGATCGTTTGGGTTTTGTGTATTTTTGATTTAGTCAACGGAGTTGGAATACTTTTGTATTTTTTTCCTTTGAACAAATATTAATCTACTAGCCTATTGTAGATTTTTGTTTCCAGAACACCAAAATTAATGCATTTTGCTTTTATTATTATTCACGGATGCATATTTTAAACAAGTGTACAGATTTATTTAC
This sequence comes from Nephotettix cincticeps, assembly GCA_023375725.1. NCBI lineage: Eukaryota > Metazoa > Arthropoda > Insecta > Hemiptera > Cicadellidae > Nephotettix > Nephotettix cincticeps. The sequence continues at coordinate 14,307,028 of CM041788.1, read as the reverse complement.
GTTGGTTAGATTCATTTTCGCCAAAAAGTGACTCTTTGAAATATATAAGAATTCCCTATCAATACTCTAGGGCATTGTTCCTGGGTAAGGAACATATATAAATATCATATTTAAATTGTCCGGAAGTCCGTAGTTACTCACACAGCCTCCATTTTGTTTTTTTCACTTGTAATTTTTTTTCTGAATTATGGTTAAACGTATGGAACTGAAACTTTGCCCAAACATTTATGGTAAATAGACAAAGCTACAAAAAAAATTATGACAATTTTTCAAATTCATTAAACAAAATGGCGGCCATTTAAAATTTTGTTTCTCAAATAACTCGTGAACCGTTGATTTAACAGAAAATTGATAAGAATAGCTTTTTTAGGTAATGAAATAACAAATCGATTGACACCAAATTGGTTTATATTAGACAAATATTAACTGAGATATGGTAGCTTTAGTGATAGGTGACCGCTAGAGCTTAGTTGCAGTGCATGTCAAGGCATGCGACTAAAGTCTGCCACAACAATAATGCTTTATTAAATGATGAAAAAGATATTACAAGCGTTTTCATCATTTAATAAAGCATAAACTTTTAATAATGTAAAAAATCCATTAAAATTAATATTGAGTATTCAGTAGAGTGAAATAATTAAAACTAGAACTGACAGATTTCAGAATTTTGGCAGAAATACTGTTTAACTATGTATATATTTGAAAACTTGTCTAATAAATTTTAAGGATGATTGCACATCTCCAAAATAAATCAAGTAAGTTGAAAACTTGCTGGAAAGTTGTAGCAGACGAAGTAACTTTTCAGACTAGAGTTGAAATTGAAGGAATGGAATTCTAATTTTATTGAAGGAAGGTTCAGTCGAACCTCTCAGACTGTCTTTCAAACAGCTTAAGAAAAATGGTTATAAGGTTTTCCGTCGATGGAATTTATGCATGTAACGGTAATTTCACAGGAATCAAATTTGTTCGAATAATGGCCAAGGAAAGTCCTTACTCTATTTTATTCAAGGCAAATCACGATAAAGTACAGCGCCACGTTCCTTGAATACTGAGAGAGCTAAACCTCAGTTTTGTGTCGAAACTTTGGTCCTTAATTCAAAACGGCCTATGGTAAATGGCCCTTTCGTTTCACCTGTTTTTTTTTTGTTACTATGGAAGTTGAACAATGTTAATGTGCCTTAACGATGTATATTCAGGTACATAAGTGTCATATATTTTTTCATTTAAAGTACAGGTAGTAGTCTAAACTAAAGTAAAAGTCTAAACTAGTAGTTTAAAGTACCCGATGTTGCCAAACAGTTTTGAATGAGTGAATCTATAATTACAAACAAATATTGCCTAATGAGTATTCTTAGTAAAATTTCAAACTTTTGCCAACCATAATTTGTTTATAAGACTACTCTATACACATATAGAACATATACGTTATTTCACTACGAGATATTTTATTCTAACCATGAGCTATTTTGATGTGGTTTCGTGACACATATGTATATTTTCTTATTCTTTAATTTTTTCGTCCAAATGTTAAAAACAAAACCCTAAACATATTTAAAACATATTTAAGGGGCTTAGTTCCTCTTTTATCAGTAATGATAACGCTTTTCTCAAAACTAAAGCTTCTATGGCAGATATTTATGGAGTAATCATGGTACGCTTGATACCATGATTTTAAAATGTATAAAGTTAATTATTAAAAGTAATGTCCTGGAATTTGTTAAGTTTAATGGGCTATTAACTAATTAACTTTTAATGATTATAAACACCAATCAGTGAAACATTCATGTTAAATTATACTTTTATAGTCAATGAACAACAGGTGAAAATTTCAGACCTCTACTTTGAATAAATAGTTTCAAAATGAAAAAACGGAAAAAATAGAAAAAAACGGGAAAGCTGATAACAATGAAACTTATTTCATGCATTCTCTACATTCTCTAGAGAAGGGTTTTAAAGCTTAAAATTGTTCACCGCACATTAATTATTTGTGATTTACGCACAAGTAAATCACAAGCATTTAAAACCCCACTTTTTAATTTTAATAACAGTCGCATTTCACTTTCAGTTATCAATTAACCACCTACTGGTAATAATCAGCTATTTTATTTTAAATATTTAATAGAAATAAAAACAAACAGCTGGAAAATCAATATTAGATAGTTTATATTGATCATTGATTTTAAACTCATTTCGAAAAAGTTATTTTAACGTATAACTAATTATAATAATGGTTTAATTGTTAAGTAATACTAAATATTAAAGCTGGGTATAAATTTATTTTCTTTGCACTGATTTATTTAGGATTTTAGGTTCACATTTAGGTTTGATAGTCTTTTTTAAAAGTGAATCCACAACCCGTACAAAGGACAGGCTTACTGCTAGTATAAAAATCAGGCAATAATAATAAAAAAACTATGATTTTTTTGAGGTACCGAACACATTCATATAAATATAAATAAATAAATATAATAAATAGTTAAAGCTTGCGTAATAAGTATTGGTGGAGGTATAACGCCTCCACGACCGAGTCAACAGCTGGCTCGGGGAGTCGGCTTCGTTATTTGATTTGCATGAGTAAACCAAACGCATAGATAACTCAGATTTATATTATATCTGACTCTACCAACTCATTCGGTACAATAAACCCAAAATATTTTTAATTTGCTTGATTTAACACTATTTATTATTTGAGGAACTCAATAAATATTCCTAGACTTTTTTTTACTACACAGGGTGTTTTTTAACGTTTTCAATTTTGATGGATCCTGTAAACTTAACGTCTAACGAGAAACTGAAATGGAGGACATCTCCTTGTTTTAATTGATGCTTAAAATTACGAAATTACAGTATTTTTTAAATGGCTGTTATTTTCAAAATGGAGGTCTACTTAAAGATTTTTTTACAATCGGGTAATTTTCTATACATATAACAGATTATTTGTCATAATGCATTAGAGTAAGGTGTAAAAGAAATGTACTCATAAAACGGTAGGATGTATAAACAAATTAACACGTAAAAAAAGTAAAAAAATTAAAAAGTTTTAAAATTAATTCTATTTTAGGATATACCATAACATACAGGGATTTCAGTGATAAAAATTAAGTTCACCGTCATGTTTGAAAAAGGAAAAAATATTTAGAAATGTTTAAGATTCATATTTAAACTTTTACCAAAAATTGCCACCATTTTGTTCCTACAAGAGATAGGGAGCTGAAATTTTACCAGTTTATAATTAATTTTCCTGGGATATATTTAAACTCGTTCTAGGTGTACTCTATTACAGATGTTATTTTTGACAAGTATGCATATTAATTTACAGTTTCTAATTGGTCTAATTGAATTCATAGACAGGTTAATATGCTTTTGAAATATGATACAGGTTTAAATATTTGACTAATTAGGTTATGCAATAATTAACAGATACCATGAACGTCACGTTGACGACTTGAAAGTTTACCAATCATTAGTTTTTACTGTTTAACTGGAAAAAAGTAAATAATAATTATTTTTAAATTAAAAATGTACTCAGAGCATCCCAAGTCCCATTTATCGGCAATGTTAACTTAATGCAAAATATCTCGGGAACTAGACTACATAACATCTTGAAATTTGTTTTTTTCAACAATGAATAATTATAGAGATCTATAGGGATTATAATTATATTGGGAACAATTTTATTTTTCCGTAAAAGTGTATTTTTTTATTCTTGTTGTATTTCTAATGGGTTTTAAGGTTTCTGAGAAAAAATTTTGAAAACAAAAATCAGGAAAATCGATAACTTAACTAACTCTAGAACTCCTTATTCGGTCGATCTATTGAAAGGTGAATACTTTTTTTAAGTTGCGGAATAAGTAATTTGGAATAAAGTTGTAGGTATATTTTATTTTAATACAAATGTTGCAACTGGATTTCAAGAATTGTTCTAAAACTAAATGGTGGAAGTTTTAAATCTTCCAAAATCCATCTGAAATAAGGTTACAGATGTTACATAACTATTTTCTTCAGTTAATTTTTACCATTTCAGTATTATATGTTAGATCATTGGAAAGAGGAAATTCCGAAGAATAAAAATAACAAAAGCCTAAAAAGCAAAAATAATTCATTATGATTTATTTATAATGTTGTAGCTCAAAAACTACATGTTGGCATATTAAAACTTATTATAAGAATGAATCTAAAACAGCTGGAGAAAAAATGGTTTTTTTTATTAAAGTAGTAATCAGGTATTTTTAGTAACAAATCTTTATGTGGTTGGGCCAGTGTTAGTGTGTCACAAAATAGTATAAACATGAATAAAAATCATAGTTTTAACCTTTTACGATTGTTATTTAGAAAATTCAAAATTATATCAAATGGAAAGGTAAATGATTAAGAAAATAAATAATTAATAGTTTTAATAGTATATATTAATATATATTATATATATTATTATAGTATATATTATAGTATATATTATAGTATATATTAGTTTTAATAGTATTAATAGTATAATTAATTAATTTGATATTTACTGTGAACATGAATGAGGTCAAAAATATAACAAAACCAGTACAACTTTTTCTCACATAAATTTAATGTTTAAATTAAAGAAGCTGTGAGTATTTTATATTTACCAATATATTCTCCCTAAACAAATGTTTGTCAAAGACGATAGACGCGAACTGCTAAATTGTTTCGTCAAGTTGGGTGTAAATATTGTCCCCTCAGGATATTGGTTCTCGACCCCGAGCCGTTGATTGAATAACTGCATCGTGATTGCATCTACCAGCTGCAACTTGCAATCGGTACACAAACACTGCTTTGGAACCGTTATTTGGAACCGTTATTTGGAACTGTTATTTGGAACCGTTATTTGTTGTCTATATATGAGTAAACAGCATTTCAATTAGTATGAAACTAAATTTTTAGAGACCATTTTGGTAAAATGAAATAGACGGTGTCAGTGGACTGACACATACTTTGTCCTTTAAGTAAATTTAAAAACGACAATCTGTAACTGACACGTATATTCTTTAAAGTTTTAAAATTTTATTTGAAAATATTTTGTTTCAAAAATAATCATCCAATTTATGAAAATAACGAGAGAGAAGTTAACTTAATTGTATGCATTTTATGGGAGAACGCCTCCCCAGGTAATACCAAGCTTTTTTGGTGGGGTTAGTTGGGTGATTTGACCTTGCGCTTCATACCAAGCTAATGCAAAACGGTTGGAAAATAAGGCTGAAAGAAGTTTTTAATATTCCACATAAGAATAACGTTGAGCACTCTAAGACGACGTACTGCATTTATTATGGACACAAAAATTAACTTTTCTCTGGACCTGTTAGTCGTAGACAAATAATTCAAAATACACATTTGTTTAGTTTTTAAGCTGGTTTCAATGCTGATAGTCGAGTTATACCTTATCTTAAATGTTTTCTCAGAAAACTAAAAAAAATATTTTTTGACATTTAAAATGCCGAACCGTACTTTTGACAGACATGCGGGTGGTGTCATATTATTTAGTACTCTGTGCACAAACTATCAAATTTTTATCAAAATCGTGATGATTTTTTGTATATATTTTACTTATAAACATACTAAATCCTATAATACATTGAACCGAAAAAAACCCAAAGCCTGTAATGAAATATTTATATATTTTGCTGAAGGTATTTCGACTATGAAATGAATACCTACTTTCTAATATCAACACCGCTTAGGAGATGGAACTACAAACTTCAAGCAATTGACAGATTAAACACTTTAAATCCTCTTTAAATTACCTTATAAAATACCCTAATCGATTCCAATTTATTTATTTTGTACAAAAGCTAAAATAGTTAGTTTTTAATTTACATTATGTGAAAATATATCACTCATAATAAGGTATAAATGCATGGGCCAAGTAGCAAGTTAGCTATTTTAGAAAAAAGGTTTCCTATAGCTTAAAAACGAAATAAAAGGCACCACCTATTACATGCACTAAACCACAATAAGTAGTGCATATATTAAAATTTGAAAATAAAAAAGTACTACAAGTAAACTAAGAAAACATATTATTAAAAATATAAGATAATAGTATAATACTAGTAGGTTGCAGGAAAATGTTTTTACGGGTTCACGTTAGCATTGTTGGTAATTTGTGTCTTGCAAATTGTTAACACCCCTCCTAAGAGGTTCCATACATTAAAAGAAGAAAGAGTCTTGTAGTAGGCTACTCATTCTCAGGTAAATTCTCCGAAAAATAACCAACGAAACTTTATTTAAAATGGGTTTAATGCATCTGAAATATGCTTCTGTATATGAGCACACGTGCAGCCTACTTTATCTGGCAAAATCAGAAACATAAATAAGATATAGAATTACTTATTGACACTAATATGGAAAAATTATCCATGCATAACTTCTCTAAAGATGTCTGTTTAGTTTACATTAACCCTCCAGGTGCTAACATCTCATAGTGAGATGTCAGCGAGGTCCAATTGTATAGCACTATCGAAGTCAAAAATTACTGTCACAGTGCTACCATCTGCGAGCTAATACATGCAACTTCTCTGTAGTTCCCTATTCTGACGCTTGTCTTTGTATGCTTTTATAGCCAAATACGTGCTTTCTCAGACGGTGGTCCTTTGTAGTGTAGTGGTTAGACTGCTGTGCTGACGAGTAAAACAGTTGAAGCCATTCGGAGGGACGAGGGTTCGAATCTCGACCATGAGCAATCCCAATTTGGCTTGCAAATGTTTGGTATAGTGGCGTGGAGGGCCCACCTTAAATAAACGGTGACCGGCTTGGGTGGAAGTTGACGGCATTTGTAGGCTTAATTGGGATTGCAGTGGACACCTATTTTGCTTTTATGGTTAGTGATTATAAGGGGGGGGGCATGTTTTGTGATTTTTTCCATACATTAAAAGAAGAAAGATTCTTGTAGTAGGCTACTCATTCTCAGGTAAATTCTCCGAAAAATAACCAACGAAACTTTATTTAAAATGGGTTTAATGCATCTGAAATATGCATCTGTATATGAGCACAGGTGCAGCCTACTTTATCTGGCCAAACTAGAAGCATAAATAAAAATCAAAATAAAAATAAGATATAACACTACTTATTGACACTAATATGGAAAAATGATTCATGCATAAATTCTCTAAAGATGTCTGTTTAGTTTAAATTAATGGCTACTGGCAATTAAGAGATTGAAGAAATGAGGTGACTGAATCAAATTAAAGAACTAATACCTTTGAGTATAATATTTCAGCTCTTGGCACGCTCAAAGTCAAACTTAAATTACGTCCATTTCCGCAATTCCGCAGTTCTAAATTGAGTTACATGATCCATGGAACGGTGGAGTAATTCCAACGATATGCGGGGACCTTTCAGAAAATGACTGATGATGAATGTTCAGTGTTTAATAACGCTGGTTCAAGTGTATTATGCTAATTTATTCATGTAAGAGAAGTATTAATTCAATAAGTGAAACAGCTTACAAGTATTTAAGGCAGTTTGTTTACACTCACTTTTATGAAACGGAACCAATAAAATAACTATGTAAGCAAATACCTTATAAATTAACATTTTAAAGTAATAATTTCAATTTTTTGACAGTTTTAACGGAATATTTTCTCCTCGTCAGTGTTTTATTACACCTAGATAGTCTTGTACTCCAGTACTACCATCATAGTTGTCGACACTTGGTAAAAATCTGGTGGTGTAGATATCTCTAATTGTTACTGAGGTAATAGGAAATGTATATACTACAAATTGTAAAGGAAATCACATTTACAAAGTAAGACCTAATCATTTTATAAATATTTCAACAATATAAAAACCTTCACTTAAAGGTTATTTTAGGTTTGGAAGAATATTTAGAAGCCAGGATACCTTTTTTACAACTAGCGGCGTCGGGCCCAACGAAAAAAAAATATAAGTAAATATATGACATATTTTTTGTGATAATGTTCACTAATGGAACTATTATTATTTTATTGTAAAATACGTAAAAACAATAGTACCATTACATAATTACATGTTATTGTACACGACGTTTCGGGTTATCATCCCATCTTCAAGTGTGCAAAAATATAACGTTAATATCAAAATTTGGTATTAAAATGAAAACTTTGAAAACACGTGTTGAATTTCGTTGTGTAGCCCAGTTGAAAAATAATTACATATTAATGTGTTTCAATTCTATAATTTCGTAAAATATAGGATGATGTTCAGTATGTTGTGGTTCTTGATTGTGGTGTGAATAAATTTGAAATTATTTTTAACGTTCATTCTTTTTCCTTTTTGTAAATATTTAAAATATTTTACTGTCCACAGTTTGTATTTAAGTTGTGTTTTAGGTATGTGTTCTGCAAATTTAGATTTTTTGGTTGTTCTTTCGTTTTATTTAATTGCTTAAAGTGTTCTTCGTATTGGTATTTAGAAACTTCTTCTTGTCTGTCTTATGTAAAATTTGGAACATTCATTACAAGTTATTTCATAAATTCCGGTCTTTTAAAGTTGTCAATTGTCGGTTCTTGTTTGGGTTTATTTAGATTTTGCAAATAACTCAACAATTGTTACTTCAACAAATAATAACAGAAAAAGTTAACATATTTGTGTGCATTATAACACACTATTGAAAAAGAACATAAGGATAACCTTCTCGGATAGAGACATGAAAATCAGCTTCAGAACAAAAAAATACCCCCGTCGTAGTAGGCCTGCGTACGCAGCGAATTTCCAAATTAATAATATGACAATAATAGTACAAGTATGTGACAAGATTGATCAATCAATCATACCTGTTGATAAATTAGAGTATTTGCTTATTCTCCGTAAAATTAACATGGGAAAGAGTATGCAGGTTTGCTGCTTTGAGGAACAGTAAAAGTAGGCATTATTACCATAAACTATTTTTATTCTGACCATATACCAAGTTTTATCATTATCTGGATATTAATAAAGGAGTTTGCCTATTCTCCATAAGATTAACATGGGAAAAGAGTATGCAGGTTTTCTTCTGTGAGGAACAATTAAAATATGATTGTTTAGCATAAACGAATGGATCTCAACCACATGAAGCTAAATACAAATTTTCATCAAAAACTATTGATTAATAAGGGAAATATTATTTTTTCCTTATCATCCATAAAATTGACATCCCCAAAATACAGCCCCAAAATACAACGTACTGTGTTTAGATTTTTTTAATATCTCGGTTACCGTTGGAGATAGAGAAAAACTTTAAAAACTAAATTCTGTAGTTTTTTAATGTGATTCTAACAGTGAAAGATGAAATTAGAAATTTTTAAAAATTACATGAGAAAACGCAAAATCCCATTTTTGAGGTACAAAACCCCCGCAAACTACCCGTTCCGATTTTCCTGGTTTACGAACTTGTCTGAGCAACTGCAAGAATACACGTCTCTACCAAATTTGGTCTCGATCGGACCATTTTTACGACAGTTATCGTGTTCCCAGACACACACACACACACACACACACACACACATATATATATATGTATATGTGTGTGTGTGTGTGTGTGTGTGTGTGTGTGTGTGTGTAAATATATATATGTACATATAAATTTTAACAACAATTTTTTTTGTCTCTAGGCACCTAAAGAAGAAAAATAGCATGGTCCCGGGCTTAAGTCTTTCCATGAGACCTACGGTAATAGCTTCTTCCCTATGGGAAGTTCCCTAAAACAATACATTTAAAATCAGTTCATATAGTCAGTTCATATCCTTGTAGTAATAGTTTAGCCTATGGAAAAAGACAATTAGATTTCCAAATCAGTATTACGAGAGCGCTTAAGGTAATTTGATTAGGTTTTACCGGCCGTTTTAAATATAGCTTAGTGAACGTTCTAATATTAATTTGATGTCATTATTCATAATGACGTCAAGCAGATGCGGCCGTGTTATCAGACAGGTGTTGGTTTGACACCGGTTACGCGTCAGTTCTCTAAGTAAAGTGGTTCACAACGGTCATGGATTCTGTGAGATTGCAGCTGCTGCTGGCTGTGTTTATAGTTGGACCTGCACACTTCGAGTGTGCGAGGTCTACATCCGACCCTGAGGAATTTGAAGGGGATATTATGGGCACGACAAAAGAACCTGAGCGTTACCCTTATCATGAAGAAAAAAAGTTAGGTGGCGGATATTTTAGGCAGATCTGGAACAATAAAGTAGAGTTGGTACGATGTTTGGAAAACGAAGATAATAAATTCAAACTAAGCTGTGGAAAAAAGAATACTGATGGGAAAATTACATACAGAGCCATTCTTCACGACCACGATCAAGGAAAACCACTGATGACTTGGAATGTTGTATCGTGTGGAGAGAATCTACTAAATTCAGTTTCGGTGGTAGATTCATCTAATTTGCTTTGGCATCGGTACGACTTTTATATTATCAAAAAAAGCAAATCCTGCGACGGTTATACTTACTATAAGAAGCTGCAATGGGATTGTTCTTTTGTATGGACAGTGAAAAATTATGGGTACTTCAATACAAATTACTGCCCTTCTGCTTCAAAGAGGAAATCACGCAAAAACTCCGAAACATTCATCAATGGTTGGAAGGAAATTGCTCTCCCTGAAAATCCAAAAGATTGTACATAAAAGTTTAAAGACAAACACATGTTCAGTGAAGTGGAATCCTGATTCTTACTCTACAGTCCTTCCCATTATCTTTTTTACAGTATTACATACGTCTCATTTGTGGAAAAGTGACAAAATAGACTACGGACAGCTTACAGTATACAAAACTGATTTATTCATTTCAACTTTCTATACAGTTTGATCTGATTCGAAGACTCAAATAGTAATCTGCAAACTTAAACAAACTAAAATACCATTTAGTTATACCACATGTATATGTTCTCATATTAATATATGTCTCAAAAATTTAATAGGTGTTTTTGCTCTGAATAAAACAGTTCAATTTAGCTTAAATAAGAAATTTTATAGCGGACATTTTACTAACTGTAATATTTACAAATTGCATTATTTTAATTAAACATATATTTCATATTGGTATAAAATCTATTACTGTTAATATATAAATAGTTACCTTTAAAAATAAAAAGGGATCCGATAAAAAACTATTACTTTTTCATTATATCCCCATAAAATTTATTGTTAACATAGATTTTTTCTAGCAAACTATTAATCTAAAAAATATTGATTTACAATTATTATTGATAATTTTAGTACCAGAGGGCCGGCTGCATCTGGATGGAATATTTACTGTGTTAAAAAATGGCAAACATGTAACATTTCTATTTTTAACTATACTAATTTATTAATAAAACAATTAACTAGTTTGTATGATATAAACCATTTTTAAGCACACCTTCTATCACAGGTGACAAATTATATTTTTTTAATTTTTTGTATTCTTTAATTTACGTATTGCACCGGTAATTTATTACTCAATATTTTACACCCAAATGGATGGTAACAACGTTCCATGCCGTCGACCTATCAATATTGATGCAGTTGCATTTGGTTTAACGAGGTAATATACATTTAATTTTATTTAATTTTACTGAGCCGTTTGTGGAGAAGATTTTGTAATTAATATAAATAAATAAACCATCCATTTATTGTTAAAGAGTAAGGGTGTACACTGTGTGTACACTTCTATCTTACAAAAGAAGCAGTTAAAAGCAAACATGATATGGGTTAAAATAAAGTATAAGTTGGAAAACTTGCAAATAAAAACCAAGGTGGGATGATACGTAATTTAATTTGGCAGAACCATTAAAGAGCTTTAAATACTTAAAAGTGAAAACTATTGATTTACCTCAAAGCAAATAATTTATAAATTTACCATGTTGGTATCGTTTATTAAAAAGAAAATTAAGAATCATATTAATCCATAACAATTAATTTTGGAAATAGCATGGTCATACAACATATTTATGAACAAATCTTACTTAAAATGTTAGATCCTTAGTCAGAATGAACCACAGGCCGTATTTTCACAAACTTGAACTTCTTTGGACGAGCCGAATCGCCACTCCATTGGTCTTTTCACCTTATTTCCCGCCAAACGTCACTAGGTCACCAATTTGTTTTGATAATTTTCGTTTGGTGAGAAAACGAGGCCAGTTTATATGTTGATGATTCTGGCAGTTTTTAGTTATGATGGCAACTGTATCTAAATATAAACAGTATCAATATAACATTGGATGGGTTAAGTATATTACAGTAATATAATGACTCGATGTAATTTCTGAGGAGTTTCACGATGACGTCACAATGTCGTGTGAGTACGAGCCTCTAAATTTTTATGCATATATGATAGTTTTATGCAAGCTTCATAAGTGACCTGTTTAGGGCAACATCTCTATTTTTGTGCATTTTATAACATTTTTAGACCTCGAAAACGACACATTCTATAAGATTATTGGATAAAAATGTAGCTTTAAAAAATCATTATCTGTAGTTATCAAAATTTTACTCTCTTATTTAAAAATTTAATATTGGTTACGTGAAAAATATAGGTTATTTATCTACGTTGCCAAAATTTCAGCACTAAAGCATAAGTAGTATAACCTCAAGTTACGATTTTTCAGTCAGTATATATATATTGTTATATTGAGTGTTATAACACTTATCATTCCCAACACAGGCTCACATGCTGGAATACGCTAATGGGAGACGAGACTCGAGCTCTGATAACGTATATACGCCTGAATACGATGACGGGCTATATTTACTTGAATTTTAGCTAACAAAGACTATTATTCCACAAAATTAAAGAAAACAAATAGCATAACCATATATTCAAATAGTCATAAATAAAGCAGACTGATAACAGAAAATTTTATAACTAGAAATTATGACGTTAATTTAATTTATGTCCTGGCTATTCATTTCAGTTATTGGTACTTAAAATATATAAAAATGTATAAAATAAACTCACTAAACCAATCACCTACGAATCATAACGTTTAAAAAACTTTTAGAGCAGTACATTGACATAGTAAATGGTGTGTGGGTGAAAACGGAGTCATAATAATCTTTAACCTACTAACCTCTTATACTAGTTAAACAGAAACTATATCTGAAAAAGGGTATATAATGTTGTACCTTCACAAAAATCTATCAATTGATATCATTTTCAATTTTGTAAACTCTTCCTTTCAAATTAATAAGACAGTTCCTGGAAATCAATTGTCGAGATTATATTTCCTACACTTAATAATGAACAACATGGTCAAATATGATTAAATCAATGATAAACCGACATTTATTTCCATAAAAGCTGCTATTAATATCGTTCTAAATACAACAACCTACCAAAACAATAGCTATAAAACTTAGTAACGTAACCTGAAATCAATTAATAACTTACGCACCAGAATGTAGAACAGTATTTTTGAAAAAAAAATTATACATTTTCAAGTGGTTAGAAATAAATACGAATAGAATAAAAATGAATTGTGGATAGTTGTGAGCGATGGTCGTTGGGTGTGGTGTCCTGTTGTGTGAATTAACGTCCGCTCTATGGAATACTACTGTAATCCGCAAAGACTATCCTCTTAATTAGACCAATTCGTAATTCAGAGGCCGTGGTTCGGATTCCACGTTAAACTGTAAGACCATTGATTGCCATTGGCTGTTGGTCTGTTAATTAACAGTGCTGTCTAAGGAACATGTCAGCCTTAGTCAGTAACAAGACTACAAGATCGCGTCACATTCATCTCACATTCAATCCTCATTCATACTTGGCTTAAAATACCTACCTTGTGGTATGGTCGCCATTTCAAATAATCTAATCTAATCTAATAAATGACAATAAAAATCCATGAAAATGCTCACAAAGCTTTTAATAACGATAAAAACATGTTTCACGAACAAAAAAGAATAAAACTAGTTTTTGTTTAAGAAGCCTCCGTATGAAACGGAGATAGGTAATGTTGTAATGTAATAATAGGTAATAGGTAATGTTGTAGTCTCGTAATTAAGTATCTGAAAATATTTGAACATTTTAATATCCACGATCTTAAAATCTATTCCATCCACGATAAATTTCCTCCGAAACTCTTTGACCGATTCGGACCAAGAGGAAATCTTCCTATTGTACCGATTAATAATCTTTTATATTTAAATTTTTTATATTGTATTTTTCGGTTTAGTAATGGGCGCTGTTTGAATAATCTCAATATTTTAATTATTATTTACACTTTCGTGTCTCTGCGTAAAAAATATGATGATTACCGTTTACAAATTACCATAAATTTAGCGTTATTATAGCTAATCAATTCTGAGCGGGAATCGTTGAAACATCTATCACATGCGAATGAAATATAACATGCTACAAGCTGTGACAGTGTCAGTGACAGGTATATGAAGCTGCGAATGACTTATGACGTCACGCAACCAGGATGTGTCATAGAGAAAACTCCCAGTAACATGGGCCATTATATTATTTGTCAGAAATAAACACTAGTTAATTTGAGATATTTAACGTATATTTTTAAGCTCTGGGCGTATTGAAATTCTGCCAGACAAAAATTAGAAACGGAAATGACGTCATAAGAAAAGCTCTTTATAGAAACTGAAAAAATTCCCTTTTTACAATTCAATAATCTAGGAAATTAACAGGAAATTAAAAAGGAAACAAGCATGTACATCTGTTTGTAAATCATTTCATTTATAATTTCAAACGAATGAGCTCATAAAGAATAGTACCAAAATAATGATAAATACAATAATATTCATTGTTGAACAGCGTACTTTACCCTATAAATAAAATATTTATAGCAGTAAACGTAAATGTTTTCTTTTATTAAATCTATAAAAGGCTACAAAATATAACTTGTATTTATAATTATCAATACAAATTTCGGTATTATTTAGAAAGAATTATATTTTATGAAATATTTTCTCCGATTTGTAAGTTAACTTTTTATTGAAAGCAGTAAAATATATTTTTATACAGTGTGCGTCTAAAATACACAAAAATCTTTGGGATATTGTTCCTGAGGGTCAAAATAACAAAAAATGCCCGTGAACATATTGCCTATCCCACTCTGTTTACCGCCCTTTGGTGAGTTTGTGTTTCTTACATAGCTTTTTATAGCTTTGAAACCACTTAAAGCACCAACTTTAAACTTGGTTCGTGTATGACTAATGAGAACTAATATTTTGCATAGTATTACATTTCTAATTTTTTAATATTTAAAAATGACGGCCAATTCAACTTTACGTAAAGTAAGTAGTTACTTAAATTAAATAAGTTTTTCTATATTCTCTGGTTTTTTACTTATTGAGTTTTGAAAAATTTAAATGGCCGCCATTTTGAAATGGTACCAGGTAGATATTGATACTATAAATATACATAAGTATGCATATGATCATA
The DNA here is from genome assembly GCA_023375725.1 of Nephotettix cincticeps. NCBI lineage: Eukaryota > Metazoa > Arthropoda > Insecta > Hemiptera > Cicadellidae > Nephotettix > Nephotettix cincticeps. Next base: position 14,291,678 of record CM041788.1, on the reverse strand, counting down.
TGAACAAAAGTATGCCAGATTAGTACACATACACATATTAAGTTTGAAGTTGGTTCCATATACAAGTGTTATGTAAAAAGCAAATGAACACCGATGGAAAATGGAGCGAGATAGGCCGTATGTGTACAGGACAGTTTTGTTATTTTACAGCTCAGAAACAATAACCAAAGTCTTTTGGTGTATTTCAGATACACCCTGTATAGACTTAATTAGTAACCCATTCAATATAGTTATTCATCCAACACAATATCCAACGCAATATTCAGTCGTGCTTCAACTCTCGTATGAATGCACGCCATATTGTGTCGTCCCTATAGCTCGGAGGCGGGGTATGGGGGTATTTGTTGCGTTATCAATTTATTTTATGTGTTATGCATGATAAATAAGTTTATTATAATTGAGAACAGGATGTAATTAATTTCTGTAACTTCAAACAGTTATTTTTAGTATATTATAAGCTAGTCTCTTGAAAAACGGAGGACAAAAAAAACACATTGTGAAAGTCCAATAAAAGATATTGAATACAATATAGTTATATTTCTTTGACTACAAAGTAAATCAAAAATATAACTTAAACGCAGAAAAATAAAGAATAAGATAGTGTTTGGTTTTAAAATATATTATGTGATGAGTGTGACGCAAGGTATTGTGGAATGAGCTGAATATTTATTGTAGATTTTAATTTTTATCGTGATTAAAATAATGCTCTGTCACCACCAGGTAAACTTACCTAGGTCAAGACTATAGGGCTTACGGTAACAAAGAAAATCTGTAAACAAATACCTCTGCTAAAATACCTTAGTATTATTATACAATAGCCAAAGTACTCATTCTTCGCACGGGTTAAAAAGGTTGAAAGGTGTAGGCTCTACTGATACATTTAAGTTATTGTTAATTAATTCTTCATTATTTACAAAATGACAAAACAGGAGTGTCTACAACATTTCAAAGTAACATCCGTCAAATGTTGAGAGAGGATAAGGATTAATGTAATAGAGACAGTCGTCGGAAAAAACTTAAAATCTACCATTCCACTATTTCAAATAGTTCACTAATTTCGATCCAGCAGTTTATCTGAAAAATCAACTTTATTTCTTCTTCTTCCCGGACTGTCAAAATATAGTGCAAACGGATGTTGTCATTAGAAAATGTAAACATTGAAACCTAGGACGGTCACGGCAGCTCTTTCTTCTTCTTCTTCCCGGATTGTCAAATTTTAGTGTTCACAGCTGTTGACATTCGAGTACTTTTGTTTTCATTCTTTGAAAATGTAAACATTGAAATTTAGGACGTTCATGGGGCGTAGCCCGAGAGGATATTAAGGGAACTATTATGCCTATGTGTTGCAAGAGTTTACGATCTACCTTTCTGTAAAATTTCAAACCGGTCGGTTCAGTATTTTTCGCATTTACTTGCCACAACAAACCCACAAAAAAACATACAGAAACTACCTCTTCTTTATAATATTATAGATTATAAATAATAACACTAAGGTCCATGACCTAAGCGTGTGTAGGCCGTAGGGGGAGTAAGAGGGAAGCGCCTACCTCAATATCCACTAGCTTGTTGCCACACCACATGCAACAATAACATCAGCTGATGTCACTCACAGCATGATAAACTGATACCAACCAAACATCACGATTATTATCCATCATTTATGAGGCAAAAACTATCTCTAAATTTGATCACATCAAATGATTAGGGTCCTATAGAATCTTGTGTATTGTAAAAATAAAAATAAACTACTTGGGAAGAATATTACGTATTTTATTCTGCTTTTTCGTAAGTAAAATTAACCTTATTTAACAGTGTTCATTCCTGACTAGGTGTTAGGGTTTATTCCACCACAAACAATGGTAATTCGTGACAGCTTTAATGGTTACACAACAGGGGTCAAACCAATGAGGTGAGAAATTAAAAGTTAAAAAAGTCAAAAGAATTTTATTTTCTATTTTATGTTCCGGAGTAATATAAATACAACGCAATTAAAAAAATATTATTGCATACTATATAAAATAATCCCGTACATAATTACTTGAGCTTTAATTTGTCACACCATTCATCATTTTGCAACAACTACCAAACGGTCATAAAAACTAAAATTGTTATAATTGGACTAATATCAAATTTTTATGGGATGGAGGAAGTATCGGAGACTCTTAAAAATTGTTTCAATTATCTACAAAAAATAATCTAATATTATTATTTTCTAACATTATTAGAAATGCCTGAATATAAATCTTATTAAATTATTAGTTCTATTTTTTACGCTATTTTATAAACTGATTTATAAGACTCAAAAGTTATTTCTAATGTTTTTATTTTACTCAGATAATCTACTTCTACTTTGTAATATAATTCTATGTTTGTTGTAAAATAGTGTTCTTGGATTAATGCGACAGATTATTAGAATCAACATTATAAAGACTATTTAGTCAACAGCAATCACATAAGGAACATACTATTTTATACAATTTAAACATATATTGAACAATAAAAATTGATAAGTTAGCATCAATGATTAAGAATCAGAAAGATAATAAATAGTATAATGTAATAACACATGATGGTCTGTTCCTAACCCAATCGTCACTTTTAATTTTTGGACGTACTAATTTATTAAATAAATATTGAAACTTACAATGAACACATAGGAATGTGTATTAAAATTATTCTAAGTTTAATTAGTCACTACTTCAACTGTGAAATACTAAAGTAAGCTATATATCTGAAAAACTTTTTCGGTTCTTCTATTATTTTTACACAAACACAATGAAACCGTAGAGAATTTTTAGGAATTATTTGTTTAATCGTTTCCATCGTAAACCACTTTCGATTACTGTTTAGAAAATATTAAAGTTAGAAGTTGAATCAATATTACTTTTAATGTAATGCATTGATGTTTTTACGCATAAAGTCATTATGCACTCATATTCGACCATATGAATGTGCAATGGAGTTTAAGCCTGGGGTTAATGCATCAAGAACAATGTATTAACTGTAGTTAACACAAGTTTGGCAAACTTAGTGCATCCTATAACTCCCAATGCCTGGCACTCTAACATATGATAAATGTCTGTGTAGCATAAATTATTATCAGGGTACTAATTTTGTGTATATACTTTTTGACACGGATATGTCTTAGCTCGGGGGGGGGGTTGTTGGTGATTCTTAAGTTGGAAAATATGTAACAGGTTTCTATATAAACTACCAGAGCTATTGTATTGAATTTTTAATGTAAAAGATTATGAAAAGCTCTTTAGATTAACTGAAAACATTCGTTTTAGACATATCTATGATCTAAACTATTTCCCACAAGGAAGTAAATAACATTTTTATCCATAATTTCTCTCTGTTTTAATTTAACACTCAGTTCTCCATTGAGAAAGCTTGTAAATTTATTTAACTTAGCCCATATAATTGACATTTTAAATATAAATGCAAATTCAAAATTTATATTTAAACATAATGTTGTGAGAGTAATTATTGTAATATAGTTTTAAACACTATTCAACGATCATCCATTTTAGTCTAATTAGGCTAGGTATGCGTTTGTGTATTCTGTGTAAATGTATGGGAAAAACGAAACATAATCGGTTTTATATTCATCGTATACTCAAATAAATTATTAAATTATGGAAGTAATAATACTATATTTTATCGAATTTACAATTAGTGAAAAAATACGTATTTTTCTCTCACACTACAATGTAATCAGCAATTTTCAACCCGCACTTTTAGTAAAAAAGATGCATGCTTTACAGGCCTAGGGCGTAAAACCTGGCATTGGAGAGCGTCCAATGCCAATACCATCTTTATTTCTCAACTTTTTACTATGAAACTTAGTGTGTAGTGGAAGGTAACTTAGGCCAAAAACCTCTTTCAAAATGATATTACCGTCGAAGGGGGGGGGATAGAAAAATTCTAACAATAAATTTAACGTTTTTTTCTTGTTGTTAGTCTCAAAAATAGGATAAACATTTTTGAAAAATGAATTTTAAATGGTATGTAGAGAATTTTTCAGGTAAATATTTGGTTATATTAATAAACTTATTTTTTATGTCACAGTAAGTTTTCTTAACCCTTTCAAAAATGGGCACTTGCTAGTGAGTAAATAAAACAAAACGATTCTAAAATTTGATTCACTGTTTATATTATTTATTATGGTGCATACTAAGTAATTAAAGTAGCGTGAAAAATTCTTACGTTAAATTTACGAATTTACAAAACCGGAAATAACGTAATGTTGAGAGCGAAAACAGTAGCGCACCAGAAAACTGACCTCTAAGTTTCTTTCAACAGATTCCTCAGTCTAGGGACAAGGTAAAGGAGGAGCAATTCATTCATCAAGTCCCATTGTGAGAGTACATTGTTTGTAGTTCTAGGTTGTATGAGTCTAGCCAGTGTAAATTGGGAAATTACGCTAACTGAATACTAAGTTCCTAGATGGCGAGAGCTGCAAAATATTTAGCTCTATACAGAGTGTGTCTGAACACATGCTTACGTGAGCAGATATTTGTAAGAAGTAATCTGTGTGACTTTTTAAGAATGTGTTTACTATTTTTTACTTATTCTGTTGTAGGTTATTAGATATATAGAAAAGTGTTTGAATGAACATTATTTATAGAAGAGATAATTTTATGTAACCATTTGTTAGTATATAAATAGGTTAATTACAACTATACTGAGCCTTAGTATTGGAAAAATTATGCTCGAGGGCAATAAAATAATTAATTTACGGAATAATTTTATTTTCCCAATTATAATTATAGATGACTGAAGATTTAATTTATTGAGCTACAGATATTAAAAAATGGAATGAAATCACTCTTTATAGAGTGCATAAATGCATACGCATTAGGCCTATAGTTGTACAAAACATTAAATAACTTATATTACTGTTTTTTTCATATATAAAAACACATTTTAATTGACTTAAAATAATTTCATAATAACACTTAGAGATTATTCAAATGAAACAATTAGTGTTTATGTTAACGAAAAAGGTAACACATTCGGGCGATAAATATTGAACATGTTTACCGCTACAATAAATAAGGGCTAAGCACAAATAATGGCCTGACGTAAACATGTGTAAGCTACTATTGTTGTACGTTTCCATCACTAACTTGCTGTGCACCTGCAAAATCATTCTATTTAGTTTCACATAGATTATGCTTGGTACGTAATTAGATATTTTAAGTGATTTTTGTATGCTATAAATCTGTAAGAAGTACAGCAATACCGATTTCAAGTTATACTAACCAAACATTTAGTCCAAACATGGAACAAAAACTTTTTTATAATATACACTGTGTTATTAATTACTTTTTGACACCAAGATTATTTAGAATACTAGTATTAAAAAGGGTAAACGTTGAAATTCATCGATACGAAAAAAAATATCTTTAACAAGACGTACAAAATGTCAATGGAATTAGAAATAATATAAGTAGACCCTACAAAAGATACAACCAATAATTTTATGATTTATGCAATTTTGTAAATCATTTTAATTTTCTAGATCTTTTATAACGTTTTTCATATAATTATACTTTTAGAGCACTTAAAAACTATCTATTTCGGTTATCTAGTAGTAAATTCTTCATCTTATAAAGTGGAGATACCATGTACCAGTTTGATATCAGATCCATTTTAGTTCATTTCATTTATACTCCTATTACATCTACTCACTTAAAACAGTTTTACGTCTAAGAATCAAGACTTTTATTCACCATGAAATAGTATAACTTTTACAGAGAGTTTTGTCAACGAAAAATAAATATAAAACTAAGACAGTAAATCAAAACATAAACATACATTATGGTTTATTTTAAAAAGACTATGTACCTGCATGAAAACAAACCGGATATCAGAAAATCACTAAATTCTATAACAAGTTAATTGAGTAAAGTGATTCAAGTCTTAACCGTTATGAAGGACAAGTAAATAAATACGTACTCTAGAACATAAATAACGTCAAGACTTCTAAGAAACAGGTGACCTGATAAACCAGAACCTAAAAACAATCTATGAAATCTGAATGTAACTTAAACAATACCATACAAAACACCAGGACCTTTACGACACTAATAACGAGGGCCTGAGGAGTACGCTTATATACTCTTAAACTTATACTAGGTTACAAATAGAAAAATTAACAAGAAAAAAGAATTAATCAAATACAAGTTGAAACTAAGCATTATTTAGAAACCAAAATATATTGAAAATAATTGACTAAACAAAACAAGAAGAACGATTTAGAAAAAACCGGTTGGACTATTTCGTGGGTTTTGCACCAACTAATCTTTCCGTATAAACACGTGAAAATATAATTTAAGTTGGAAATGCACTAAATTATAAAAATAATAGGCTATACAAACTAATACCTCTACTTCTTTACACATAAATATATCATACTTATTTAAAATAAATATAAAGAGCGAGACGAACTTGAGCAGAAGTGAAGAGCTGACGCCGGTGGGTTGACTGTGAATAGATACGAATCTGGATTGAATAGGGACTGATCCCGGACTTAAACTTCTTCAGGGTTTCTATAACTTGTTTGAATGAAGCTAGAATTTCCGTTCATGAATATTCGAAAAGAGCCATACTAAATTGTATACGATTATATTATATATGAAATAATAAATTGTCTCTTCTTGCTAATAACATTACAATTAACATTTATCGAATTTTGTTTAAAACAGATTTTCTATATTCTCCAAATAGTTTATAAAACCTAGTTTAATATAAAGTCAACAATATAGCTTTTGGTTATAGTTTATAGAAAAAATATATATAAAATATATTAGGGGGATTTTCTACTCGTAAATAGAAAAAAATAAAAATCTTCTGAATAAATCCTTTATTTTATTTAAATTAGAAAATATGACTTCTAATATGACATTTTATTTTTTATTGCTGTATTTTGGTTTTCCGAAACATTCTTACATACTTCCTTCTACTTACTTCCACAGCGCGAAGGGTCGATTATCTGGAAGACAATTTTTTTTTCGATTGTTGAGTTTATGTTTTCAGGACTTCAAATTAATATTCCGAGAGAACCATAAAAGTTAGTTGGATGAAACTTTTCATGCTTATTTAAATAAATATAAAAGAGATCTTGTATTTTAAATGTTTTTGGATTACTGGTTTATCGCAAATTATTAAAAAATATGTTTGTGTTTTATTTAAGTTTACAAATAATGCTTTTAGTTTTGGTTTTTATTTTTTTCCTAAATACCTACAATTTTATACAAAAAAGATCAACTTCGACTAAACTTTTTTACAAAATATCATTAAAAAAACTTCATTTTTTGAAAAAAATGCACATTATTATTATCAAATATGACAAAATTAAATCAGTAAGTTTTCTTTGTTAGGTCACTAGGGATACACGACTGCTAAAAATTATAAGAAAATAGATGAATAAAAGTATTGTTTTACGGGTAGTGTATCTCCTTAAGTTACAATATTACAGTTGGATAAGAATAAGTTTACATAATTTCACTCAAACGAATTTACATTTTTAAAATTTCCAGGTTTTAAAACCCAACTAAATATATACAGTTTCGTGAGGTGGCATGGATAAATTCCTTAAGGTAATTTATGGCCCAAGGAAGCCCGAAGTGGCAAATGCTTCAACAATTAACTCCTAATGGTGGGTCTTAACTTAAACCCAGCGATTTGTTTTCTGGAGGCCAAATAAAGATACATCTGTTAAAGGTGTTATTTCCAAACTTACATTATGCTCGTGTTAAAGCCATTTATAAAGGGTGTTGCAGCATCAAATCTCTCTAAACACTCTGTCAACCTTTTGGGGTATTGTACTTGAGTCAGTTTAAATATAAATGTCACCAGTGAGTATTCAGACCATATTATCTTCCATACCCACTGATAATACGTTATTTTATATAAATACGCATATTTTTATCAAAACCTATTTCTTTCTTCAAAATGCATCAAACGCATGACTTTAACCTTAGTAAACAGCCTATACATAGTCAAAAATACTTACAGAAAACTTACAGCGTAAAATAGCAAAAAGGTGTCCAATGAAAAAAAGTTTAATAATAATAACTATGAAAGGAAATTCTTATAACATTTTTAAAAGATTGACCTTTGCATAGTATAAAGATTAATCTACAGATACCTAAATCTCTAAGATATACTTCCAAATCAATAATATGACAATAGTTATATATTTGATTCATTTATTTTCTATTCGATTTATGAAATGAGTTAACGTTAGATTCGTCTAAAAGTTATCAAAAGAGTGGCATTCTTGCAAAAGATTTTTAAGAATTTAAAAGTGATTCCTATTTTTAAATTAAAATTTGGTCAAACTTTTTATTTGAATTTTTTTCACTGGCATTTTTAGAATTATTTATTTCAGTAGATATCCTTACTATTTCAACACTATGATCTAAGAGTAGGCATTTTAAAGCTATAAGTTCAATAGTCTTTACGAAAAAATTTTGAAATTAAAAACAAAATTTCGTCCTTGTTAGTAACTGATATATAACTTAGAATCACTCAATATGAATGTTATATTTAGATTGCATCCTAACTCAGGAACAATACCGCAACATTTTTGTAGTTTGGAAACATTTTGTTTATAAGCATATGTCTTTAACATTTTACTTTAAAACTATCTATGAAGCCCAAAAATAAAGCATATTTAGCTAAACGCATCTAATAGAATAAGGAAAGTACGTGACAGCTTGGAATAACTATCATTATAAAGTTATGCCATCAAAATACGAGGATTGATCAGGATTATTACGTAAAAAATTCTTGCAAGATTTCCCATGTGCGAGGTTTTCCAAACCCGAAATCCTTAGGAAATATTTGTTATAGCTTTATGTATGGTTTACAACTATGCTGAACAGCGAACGTTTAGTAGTGCCAATAATATTAACAAAAAAATCATGATTGATAAAATTTGTATAAGCTTCATATTATCTACTAACAAATCTTTAGTTATAGTATTGTAAAATCATGTGAAATTTTTTATCCAATTTAGTTTGAATAAAACATACTACAAATGGTTTTGTTTCAACAATTGAGATGTAGTTTCCACCCTATAAAGAAAATAACGTTTGATATTTCAGTTTGTTAATGTAATAAAGGTTGTAAAGCGTCCCTTCAGGGTGACTCTCACCTAACTTTTATCCAGAGAGAGGTCAGGATGGAGGGATGTTTACACAATTAACCCTCTTTAGTGGAGAAAATAGCTTTCTTTACTGGGCGACTCTTCCACCAGCGTAAAAATAAATGCTTGAAAATTATAATAATGTCCCGGAACCCTCTTAACTTTTAATTAAAAATTGTTTCTTTGGTTGAGATAAACGTATTGTAATACTGTACAATATGTTAAAGAACCACGTTAATGCTTAAAAATGGGTCTTAAGTGTCTAGTTTTTCGTCTGATGGTCTTTACGTGGTATTTACAAATTATTTTCCTATATCTAAAGGATATCAAACTTGCAAAATTAAAAGGTGCATCAAATCAACCCTTATTTTCTAAAGTCTAATAAGAAAAAAATCAAGCTGTGACAAGAATTTGAAATCAATACAATTTCCTTTTGCGAACAATACTTCACGGATGAGACTGTATATTATTATCAGGAGCTTTCTGTCCACCTACTGCAAATAAAATGAATCAGCTGTAAATTAATACCGTGTGTTCAACATTTTTATTTGTCTTATGGTATTGTTGTCATATTATTTAGCGAATAATATTAGTTCAAAAGCTATTAATCTATAAAGAAAAATCATTTATACTCTCAAAGTTATTTAGGATACTCTCAAAGGGAAAATCGTTGGTCTTAAATCTCCTTATGTAAACCCCAGCAAAAAAATTTATTCCATTTGAATGGTTTTGAGAATTAAATAAACCTACTCTTCTAATATTTTGTAAGGGTGAAGCCTTTTCCTGTTTAAATCCTTCTACACTGTATTCTCGCATAAGCCTTATTTGCGGCGTACTAATTTATTGCTTGTAGATTGACAATTTCTAACAACAGAAACAATGTTTTCTATCCTTATCGTTTGATACGGATAGAAAAACATTGTTGTTTTATGTTTATAAAACACATTCAAGTTCTAGTTTCCAATTAACTGATTTTCAATCAACAATACGTTTTAATAAACTGCTAATTAATTGTGTTGAAATGAGGTGGACAGAAACCAGCTGATAATAAAGTGCTGTCTCATATGTGCAGTATTGTGGTCGTATGGAAATAGTATTGAATTGAAAAGATTGTTACTACATAGGGGTTTTTAATTTTGGAAATAATGTATCATTTGATGCACTTTTTAATTCTGCATTTTTGACCCCTTTTATTGTCGTTTTTCAGCTATTACGGTTTTCATGAAATTTGGCATTAAAAGCCAAAGATTTAAACATTTAATTTACCTATCAAGCTCAAAATGTATACACAGTTTGAAGCTCCTTTATTAAATAGATTTTGAGATATAAAATAATTTGTAAAAACACATACAGATCGACAGACGTAAAACTAGACACCGTAGACTCATCTTTTTATTGTAAAGTATGCTTGTCTCGACTAAAAGAACAATTTTTAATTAAATGTCCCAAAGAGATTTTGGACACTGTGTATAAAAGAATAAAATATGTAGCCTAATTGCTGGAAATTAAAACAACCAGAAAGACAAGGTTAACAATATTTAACCACGGACAGTTCAAAATATATGACTAGAAGGCCTACTCGTATAAATCTGGCAGTGGTACAATTTTCGTTTTTGTTATACTAGCACTTGTGGACTGGAAATTCAATTTGGAGGAGAGATTTCATGTAAGGAGAAATTGTTTTTGTCGTTGAGACTAATACAGCTTGAGAGGATCTAAGAAACACGAATGCGTTATCTTGTAATATACACTCTTTGTTGAAGATTAACCAATAAATACTGTGCGTAGCTCTTATTGCATTTATATTTTGTTTTTCGTTTAGTAAGGCTACTTTTTTATCCACATAAGTAAACGTATAGTAGGAAATAAATCGTTATATTTTATATGCTCACAAATATTTGTTTCCATCTTTTTAAGCCTTTTACCAAAATTATTTCCACCAAACTATGTATTTCAATTCTACTACACTACTACTACTGAAAACCACAATAAACTGTATAATGATTGATTAAATTCAATTATACTACTAGTGATTTTTATTTTTTGTAGCTTTATTCACAGACTCTGTAACGGAAACAGGCCTAGGTCCCAAAAAAATTTGCTCACTAAAATGTATTAACTTCCCTTTGGGAAGCTTAGATCATGGATATATCTAGGGTCTGACAGATTGCCATACCTCCCCTCCCAAAGTTAAGACATATCCAAGTCATTAACCAGTCAGTTCATGATATGAAGCCCCTATGAACCATTTTCTTCCAGACTGAATGGCTTATAAAACCTTAATTCATCTGATTTTGATGGCTATTTATATCATACAATCAAGGGTCTAGATACCTTTTTCAATTTTTGATGCACACCTGTTTCTCTACTGAGACTGTTTACCACCTTTGACTTCCACGATTGTATCCAGATTGAGATACCGTGCAGAGGTTAGACGCAGTTTCTCAGTTCGGAAGTGTCCAATGAAGAAATGAAAAACGTATGACAAAAGTCATAACCCTCCTCAGGACAGTGACATTTTACTATTTATAGCTTTATCAACATATACAAGTGTAAGTGAAGAAAACGCGTTAATAGTAGTGAAAGACATTTTAGTTTAAATATAGTTTATGGTCCCTAATATTTTATTGATAGTTTTTATTTAAAGTTTAAATGATAAATATCAACATACAACACTTTAGTTATTAAGTTGAGTTGTAACAGTGTGTTTACAAGGAGGGATGGAGGAATTTGTGGCCGACAAAGCAGGAAACACTGGTTAGGAAATGTTTTAATTGGGATAAAACCAGGAAACCGGAAAACGTGAAAAATAGCCTTCGGGATGTCCGGTAAGAGTAACGGACCACAAGCTCCCTCGGGCGACCTCGTGAACTTTCCTTGACTGTATTGGGTGATGTTTGACCTAAATTAAATAGTCATTTATCAGCAACCATTTCGCTGTGTTTTAATGCAAAAATTGTGAATTTCATTTGGTTTTATGAGTATTCAATCACAATTAACTATAATCGATCTGTATACCCTCAATATTGAGTATTAATAACCTTACGAGTACTGTATAAGCTAATATCGGTTAATACTGAAAAATGAAAAAAGGTTTAAAAGATCGTTTTGATTTAAAATTTACAAATTCATAAAGACTTAGATTGTGCAGTATATCGATCTTTAATGAGTATTGTAATTTGTTCAGGTATCGAGATTATGAGTTATTGATTTTGTGAATTCATAACTAAAGTGGTAAAACAGGAGATTAATAATCGATAGTCTTCTTATATAGGGTGATTCAGTAAAAACCTGAAATAATTGAAAGGCATGTTCTACTAGTGAAAATTATTAAATAAGGCTTATATAGACATAGGTTTGAAAATGCTTCGTTTGAGCTGACAATTTGAATAAAACTTGACTTGGAACTATAAGTTCGGTTGCCTTTGTATAAATTATAGAAACTGTAGCCAAAAACACACTTTTTACATTTAGTGTGCAAAACTCTTTATCATAGCAGTAAACAAATAAAACCTGTATTTATTTTAGTTCGCAGCAAAATATTTATAGGAATTCTTATTGACCGTAAAGTATTCAAAATGGATGAAATACCAAAAAAATATTAGATTTATACTTTTTACTTTATACTTAGCTTTCTCAAAAACGACTTAACATACGGTTCTGGGACGAGATTTATCCAACTGTTCAGTTAATTTACATAATCATCAAATGCACTACATGTTTAACTTAATTTAACGCTAAAAACCTAAGACAGCCTTATTTTAACGTTGGTACTGAAATCGGAGAAAAATCTATAGCTAGCCGTTACTCGCTACCGAAGGATTTCCCAACCTAAGTTTTAAAAAACCTTTTCATTTTCACTAGTTGAATACGTCGTCCTATACTTTCCATGTCATCCTGAATTCCCCTCTATACAGTTTCATCACTTTACTTTCATTCAACGTATTTATTAATCAAATACTTTAAAGTTTAACTGATTGGAGATGCGAAACCAAAAACTACAACTTATAACCAAGACATCTATTTATTTATCATTGGCTGGTCATTCTGATTTAAGTTTGTTGGTTTTATGATTGAATGATCCCCAAACAGGAAATTATTCCCAATTTTACCTTAACTGGTTCATATTAATCTTCTTAATTAGTTTATAATCCATCAATCCTATGGATGTGCAATTTTATTGGGAAAATTATATTTATTAAGGATTCATATTTTGTCTAATTCATCCATGAAGTGAAAAAATATATTTAGAATACTGAAGGATGATATTATTGGTTTATATGCACTAGTTTCGTATAGACAAACCATGCCATGAATATATGACATGTGATTGGCCAAGACTCAAAGTAATTAGTGTTCCTTCATGCATTCACGGAGACGGCTTATATCAAGGAGGAAAGCAAACTTCCCAAAATGTCTCCACAACTATTTGTCTTGTCAGCCGTCTTGTCAACCTATCTTGACAACTTTCTTTACATTTTATTTTAGATGTATTACTATATTCTAAAACCTAAGAATTTATTAGGTTACACTTTTATAAATATACCAGAGTTTGCATTTGTTATACTGAACTAATTTACATAAGTACTTCATCGGTTATAAAATGAAAGAGGTATCATTAGTTTTATTCCGGTTTTGTAATCAGTAAAGAGGCAGTAAAAATAAAAGTAAATAATGATTTTAAAAAAATAAACGCATGTCTTGAAATTAATTTTTAAGTGTATATGACAATCTGCTATACTTAGTAAAGTAGTTATTTAGTTACTGAAATATGAATGAGAAATAGGCGTAATATAATTTTGGCGCGATATTGTAGTCTCATTGTTGACTAAGGCTGACATGATCTTTAGACAGAACAGTTAAGTAATAGCCCAACAGTCAATGGCATATCTTAGGGACTTTTTTAATTTAACGTGGAGTCCGAACCACTGCCTCTAAACTACGAACTAGTTTAATTATAATTATGACATTTTTGGATGGACTTAGTACTTAGTCAATAGTGCCGACGTTAACTCATTCCAGAGAATATTACATCCACCTACCATCGCTCATAAATATTTAACAATTTTTGACCTACAAGTACTTGGATTACAGAACATAACACCACAATTTTTTCAATTTTTTCTATAGTTAGATGAATTAAACATAGCTATTTAGCAGAAACATAGCAAGATCAGATCATCAAAGTTCTATTTTAATGAAATTCACTGACGTATTTAGTATATTCTCCTGAACCCAGCACGTTTTTGTTTAGAACAGTTACGTATATTTAGAGAGCGCTACTTAAACAGAGGTTTATGTTTGTTTCACTCTTGAAGCTATGTTTGCTTTTTCTGTATCTTGAACAGGTACGAGTGAGTTCTAAAAATTGTTAACTAGATTTTAGTTTACACAGTCATTAAAATAAAATTAGAAAGTAAGACATTTTTTGTGTTAGGAAGTAGAGACTTATTTCACTAAATACTATATGTGAAGTAACAATTAATATATTTTGGGAATACTAGGGGTGTACAACAATTCTTCATGATATACCATGATATTACTTTGATAGTATAATAATTTGCTATTATGTAAAGATGACATGCAAACTGAGAAGCCTTTGATAATAATCCTCGATACATCTGGGATATAAAGAAGGGATCAAAGGAGATGTTTATTTGATCTTATAAAGATAAATTTATTTATAGAAAAAGTATATTTTTAGAATCCTCATATTTTTACTAGCTTTGAATTTAGATTGTCAAAATTATTGCAATTTAATCAAGAATAGTCAATATAAGGTATGGAAAATTAATAGACAATACTTTTCAGTAAAGCTAAAAAAGGTCTTCAAAACATTGTATTAATCAACTTCAGATTTGACAGGGAGGGATTCAAATACTAGTCTTGTTAACTAGCCTTAGTGTACCTTTAGTTGATAGGTAATTAATTAATAAATAGCCCAATTACGACAGGCTAGTGGGTCTAGGTTCGAACAATTGGTTCGGATTACAAGCTGCTCATCTGAAGGGAAATCTGACGTCCAAAATCGAAATTTCTTGTCTTTTTTGCTAGAATTTAGAACTTTCTGGACGTTTTTATACAAAAAACAATACGTTTCTATAAATTTAGGCGGTATATATTCATTTTTTTAAATTAGTCTGCATGGAGGTTCTATTCAGTTTACTAGCAAGTTGATTCCCGAAAAACTTTTTTTAACGCAGGTGCACATAGGTTGGAAACTATTGAGAGGTGTAAGTGTACCTAAAATATGACAATTAACTACGGGGCCTTGTGGAGCGTCAGACTACTCTTTAAGGTGTCCACTAAATACGCTTCATAGTGTCTGGTTCTTAATATTACCTGTTTCAAAGTATCCTGCCCGGAACTTAACCATGGTAGGAGGAACAGCCACAGGCCACGCTAGTTGCACTCCATGACACAGGACGTGGACTCCTACCGAAGCCACGACCACAACCCACCCCCAGCCGCCCTCGGGGTAGTAGTGTCGCTGGAGGGTGGTCCTGGTCTGTCTCTTGGCACCGTCACTCCCACCCACACCGCACTTCGCACACCCCCGGGGCTTCCGCACCTTAGGTTCACGAACTACGGAACCGTGCCATGTACAACTCCGAGTTAACATAACTGACTCACTGGTAAAAACATACGTGAATAAAACACTTGGATAAAATGACAGTGATTTACAAGTTTACGATGGGAGGTGGGAAGTTATAAACACGGTTACGCGGGGAGGTATGGCCCGTCACTGAGAAGCGTCTACCGGCCTACCTCAACGACGGCCTGCTTGATGCGTGCGCAACCAGTGTACGCTGATACTGATGCTCTGCTGATAACGATCTGATTGACCGCGCCACACCTGCCCGCCTGACTGATAACTGCTGATAACGTGTCCGTTCATTTACTAAAAAGAAATGGGGTGATTTGTTGTAAAAACGTTACATGTCAATGGTTACAAATTGTCCCTCACTACAAACCACATAACTATGTTTTGTCATGTGAACGTAAACTACGTTTTATTGTGTTTTTTGAAAAACCCTTCTTTTCTTTTAAATACGTTGCTCAATATTTTTCAATTGAAATTTTTTATTTTTTTTTAGATTTTTATTTCGGAAATTTTCCATCACGATTTAATGTAAAATAAAGTTTCAATTAAAGTTCGGAATCTGACCTCAGGTTAACTAATACCTAAAACATAACACAATTAACAAATAATCCGGACCAAACCGATATTAAGCTGAAAACATAAAAGTTTAAAGCAGTCAAAACCATATAAACAAACCATTCACTAACCATTACACACATAAGAAACCAAACACGTCCACTCGTCATGGAGACTCAAAGACAACCGAAAGGAGTGGGCGTGTCCCACCGGATTCGGAAACAAAATGGCCGCCGCAAAAGAAAACCTGTAATCCCGGTGAAATATGTCTAAGAAATTTATTAATTATTATTATTTTTAATTTAAATGCATATCCTTCCTAATATACATATAATATTACAGTACAATGTTTTTACAGACAGCTTTACAGACCGACTAAAGTTAACTGTACCGATCTGAGGTCGGGATCAGATTTCAGATCCCGAAACGTCGTGAAACTTTGTTTTACATAAAATCGAAATGGACAATGTCCGCAATAAAAATCTAAACAACATAAATCCACCATCACTAATAATGAATTTCAAACAATTAATGCAATATTTAATTAGACAATTTTGTTTGTATTGTTTTAAACTCTTTTTAATGACATATATTAATACAGTAGATACATTTTATCGACTTTATGATTTAAGTAGGGGAAAAGTCATATTTCCCACCCGGGTTTCTCGTAGTTTTAAATTAATTATACCCCATACCAGCTGTATTATGTGTTGATTCATTGTTGGTTGGTTAATTACAAGTGTATAAAATATTTTATTGGAAAATAAATTAAAATTTGATACGATATAAATGGTTATCATAGTTATATTATATTTTATATATACATCTTATTTTGTTCAATGTAGTTTACTAATGTGTATCAAAATGTTTTTAAATGTCTTAATTTTATTCTTATTACATTACTAACGGTTATATAACGATCAAAGTAGAGTTCATCGACTGACCAGCCCTAAAGTCATTGCAGTTGTGATCATTGTTGTCGCTATCCGGGCTGGTAAACTAGTAATGCTCAATTATGAAGGCATTGCTCGCGGAACTTGGGCTTTACAGTACTTTAAACCACTTTGACCCATACATTTATTGAACTAGTTGAACTTGCGATAGGTCTACGTACTAATTATAAATATTATTGCACAATTATTGTGCTTTCTATTCGCAACCACACCTATTTTACTTATCTATTCACTAAGGTTAAATTCGATTATCGATTAAAAGCTATATAGAATTTCAACATAGGGATTCTAATGAAATTCTATTAAAGTATGTTCAAATAAATAATTAGTTTTTGTAACAATAATGGTGTAAGATTATAATAAGTGGAACGTTTAGAGCATCGTTTAAGTTAAACCTAACCTTAAGTTAAAAAGACCCTTAAAATTTTATGTATTTTCTAGTAGAACTGCAGAATGTACGTTTCTTGAAATAATTAATCATCTTTTAAATGGTTTCAATATATTTGATTATGAAATTGTTATTTCCCATACACGAGTAGACTGCATGATTCAGTTTTTGTTACTATAAAATAAAAGTAAAAAAATTATTTTTTTTTATTTAGACTTATTTAGCCCCTAATATCATTTAACCTTTTATAATGCAAATCTGTTATGTTAAATAAAAGATGTTTTATGAAAGAAATTTATTGAAAATAAATACTACTTTAAAATAAGTTCAAAAACATAACCAATCAATTCAAAAGAACAAATATAAAAGCGGAACCAAGCGACCGAAATGTTTATTTAGTGAAATTTGATCTAGTTCTAAACAATCAAACAGCAAAATAATTGAGAAAAATGGCGTAATAGAAATAGGGTTTTGTCAAAAGAGTTTTACTGAATTATTGTAGTTATACAAACACAATTTTTTAATTTGAAAACCCGTTTACTTTTTTCGTTTAAAATTAATTGTTGCTGAAGGTAATTTAGATTTTTATTCCGGACATTTCCCTTCACGATTGGTAAAACATAGTATCATATTTCCCATCCTCAGGTAAGCTGGAACCAATGCCATGAGAATATTGGCCCACTAACTTCTAGTCAGAACTAGTAACAATTGCATGACTATGTACTAATCTTATCATGTTCAAGATTCCACCTCACCTGAGGACGATATCCAATTCCAGATCCCAAAACGTTGAATATTTAATTAACGATTTAATTAATTATTAACGAAATATTTATTCAATATTGTGAGCTATGGTCAGTGGTTATTGTGTTCTCTTGGGTGGATTAACGTCCACAGTATTGAATACTACGTTAATCCGCTAAGACCAACCTCATATTTAGACCAGTTCGTAGTTCGGAGGTAGTGGTTCGGACTCCACGTTAATGTGTAGGTCCCTAGGTATGCCATCGACTGTTGGGCTATTAATCAACAGTTCTGTATAAGGAACATGTCAGCCTTTGCAAGTAAAGAAACTACAAGATCATGCCACAATAATCTTACACCCATTTCTCATTCATACTTAGCCTAAAATACCTACCTAGGTAGTTCACTATTTCAATAGCTAATTAAATACAATTTAGTTTTAAAATTAAATCCATCTACATTGTATATTTGTATGTTAAAAAGGATTTTCATTTAATATGGTATACATCAAATATTCATTTTTATTTAACCAGATCTTAAAAATTAATTGAAATTTACATAATTAATTTGGTGTCTCATTAAGGTATATTGTGTTTCCTCTGAGACCAAAGGTGTTATCAATACATCGGGTCTTAACTGCCAATTTGCCGAACATGTGATTGATAAGACAGGCAATCTCTTTGACGTTGACAAAAAGGTTTCAGGCCTCAAATTAGCTTCTCTTTTATCAAATTTTATTTTACGTAGCGAGTATCAGGTAGGTTATAATAAATCTTTAGTTATCTTTAGTTAAAACATAAAAGATTAATGAGATGCTAGTAAATAAAAAAGACTTTGAAGAAGCATAATTTATACTTTAATTTTTTATCGTATTTTAAATATTTATATTGCCCGATTTCTGTTTAAGCTTTCAGTGAATATTTTTCAAGTTAACAAGTGATTATTTTTGAAATATGGTGTATTGGCGAAAGGAGTTTATGAACACCACTAATACTTTTGGCAACGTGCGTGAATATCAAAGCTTTTCCACGTGAATTATGAGAAACTTTGAACAAGTCCCTAAGGAAGATTGTAGCGCCATCCTAGCGGATTTTAGACCCTTTCTTGACCCAAACGCTGCTCACGACGAATTAAGTAGTTTTATCTTCATAGTGAAGAGGGCTGGAAAAACTAAAAATTTTAACAATTAAATAAAATGGCCAAGGTCTAGTGTTAGGCCAGCCATACACATTCCGGTATACCGGGGAGGTTTGTCTCAGGTATTCCTCTCTGATATGCCTGTACACACGCTAGCGTAAACCGGATGGGTGAATGATGTACACTCATTTTTTTTAATTTTTCCGGAAATTACTCCATAGGATTGTTTATTTTGTTTACAACTGAACTCTAACTTGCATCGGGTATAATTTCATTACTAGTTTTTTATAAGCCGCCTCTCTTATGTCACGTTTGTGATATTCCTTGCACTAGACTCGTCACAAACACGGTTTTGATCTATAAATTCTTTAAGAATTCAGTTACGTTTTCAAGCAGATATAATAAAAAAATAATAATACGGCTAAACAATTAGTTAAAATAAAACAATTAATCTTACTAAGACAAGACCAGTAACACGCTGGTAAATACAAAAAAATTGAGGGGTTGAGCACAACACAAAGTTCTCTAATCGAGCTATTCACTACAGCTTACCTCCCACCTGTACAGGTTTGCCGGATGACCCACGGTCAGGTTTAACAGCAGGTAGGAAATACTGAATTTCATATCTTCTCCGGTCATCTGCACAAGCCACTTCGCCTGCAAAAGTCGGATGGCACACACGCTCCGGTTTACCTGCACAGGTAATCTGTACACCGAAACGTGTATGGCTGGCCTTGAGTTTTCAGGTCGCACTACTGCCTAGGTATCTAACGTGACCTGACGACTACTTATTAAAATTAAATCTCTCAGACATTTTAATGTGTCATGACCGGAAATCGAACCAAGGTCTTTTGGATATTAGGCCAGTCCTCTATGACTACCACATTACATAGAAAATATATTTAGGATAAACACAACAAAGTTGAACTATTCAAAATAATAATAACTATGTTTTCTTCAATTTCCACTTGAATTATCGTTTCCAAGCTAAAAACTAGTTTTTTGTTAGTCTTTGATATTTTAAAAAGTTTTTTAACTCGATATAAAATATTGTATTACCTGCAATCATTATATTGACGGCTTAACAAAAGAAACTATGTGAAAAATAATATTAATTATTTCTGGTTAAGTATATTTTGTAATTACTTTAGAAGAAAGTTTCCACTGGATTAATTAAACTCATTACTCAAATTAAATGACTAGAAAACGTTCAAAGGAAACCATCAACTCAAACAAACAAAACAGCTGCAGGCTGGGTACCCTCAGATAATTCAGAACTGCATCTGTGCACTTTGAATTTGTTATTAACAATAGTTAAATACGTTTCTTTGAATGGTTGTAGTACTTAAATCAGTAAAGAAATTATTTAATACAGACAATTTTGAGGTTGTAGTTAAATTAAAGGGATTTCAGTAAGTTTTTTATAACTTTTGGATTTTTGTTGTTTTGGCAAACTATTACGTACGAACTCTAATATTTTTAAAACCCTAGTCGGCTTTCAGCTACCCTTTTGATATGGATATGTATTAGCACTAAAGGGGGTGTTAGAAATTTGCGTGACCAACATTTGAAACAGAGACGTCGTTTGGTTATTGACGTCATATGGCTATAGTTTGGTTATAAGAACACATGTTTAGATGAAATGAAAACATTTCCTTTAGACATATCCATGATCTAACCTATTTCCCACTGGTAGGTAAATACATGCATTTTTACTACTGATACTGGGGTGTATTAAAGAATGGTGTCACAATTACAAAGAGTTCTTAATCTCCAAGTGGGCTTCACCTGTTTTCCTCTCTGTTTTCCTTCATCTGTTTCCTGGAAGGAGCTTTTCTGTGTAAAGCTCCTTCCCTAAGCCCTCGTCAGAAAAAGAGTTCCAAATTTGAGTGGTTAGATCTCAAGGGCTATCCAATACCACCAAATCCTCCATTTTCTTCCCATCTCACTCCTACTATCATACTAGTGGTTTACTAAATTTTTACCTTCATTACCACTAAAGGTTTAGTGGTAATGAAGTTAAAGGCTCGATTTCTTTCCGTTAGTTAGCACAGTAAACCTTAGGTGACGTGTGACTGCAGATCATTTTCGTATTGTTTTGAATAACAGGCTACCCCAGCCTCCAAATTTATCCAATCAACAACACTTACATATTTCTATGATAAACCTATTTTTTGAACTTAGGAATATGGAATCAGATTCTATTCTAAATTAGGCCAAAGGTAATCATCACAAAAATCACAGTACAGCCGAATTTGAAAAAAATACATCCATTTTAATCTTTTATGTTATATATGATCACGTAATGACGATGCCTAAATATAAAGAATAATGTACGAAACAATATAATTTGACCATTGTAGCCTCTAGATCACCGATTTTACTAAAATTAAAGGTTAAAATACCTGTAGTACTGTCGGTGATCTTCAATTATTATGGTGCTGACGACCAATGGTTTCGGACTTAAATAAAGGAATAAAATTTAATAAAATATATCTCGACACTGACGTATCAATGTTTCCGTTTGTGTATGTATTTTTAAGACGACTCATCACTACGTCAGTGTTGAGGATAAATTTTATTACTTACTATTGGTATTCTGACTTGATAATGAACTTTTAAGTCCGAAACCATTGGTCATCAGCACCATAATAATTGAAGATCACCGACAGTACTACAGGTATTTTAACCTTTAATTTTAAACAATATAAATGGCTATTATTAATTACATTTTCAGATAACAAAGAAAATAAAACTATTTTCGTGTAGTATTATTTCAAATAATGTAATATAACTTTATTCAAAGAAGTAAACAGAAATATGAAAGTTTTTATAAATCCCAATTTTAAAAGGTTTCACGACATCGTTAGTCTAAAGCTAAATGGTCTCCAACAAACGAACATGTTCGCCAAACATTGCTTGGCAAACATTTTTGAAGTCCGCTGAGTATTGTACATTGTTCTTTCGGTGAAAACACGATCTCGAACATTTTTACTATCGTAATTGGAGTGGTGGCGAAACAAAAATTCACAGTAAAAGTTCGCTGTCACACAGAACATTTTAGTTTAAAGAAAAATAATTGTTAAAAATGTTCGAATGGAATTATTGGTGAACATATTGTGTATTATTTGTCCATTATTATGTTCGGTGGAGACGCGGCTTACGAGAGACATGTTCTGAGAGATATTCTGCGTAGGTTGGAGATTGTTGTAATTAGAAACCCAAAGGCTCACTCCGCGCGGTAAATCTGCCTTTGAGCTCACGGACAGACGGAGAGACGGACGGTTCAACGATCTAATTAACTCACAAACACTTTTCGGTGAGGTGATGATTTATTTTTGTATATTGGTTTATAAATTATTATACAATTTAAAGTAAATAAAAGGATCATTATTACTAAACGTTAATAAAACTATTAGATGTAATTTTTATTATTATAGAGAACCTCTTTCACCACGAATAGTAAAAAAGTTTCACGTTTCAAGATCTGGGATCTAGTTCCGTCCTCAGGTGAGTAAGGAACCGAAAAATTGCAAGATTAATTTATAAATTCGAAGAAGCCGGTTTAAGATTTCAAACAAGAATGTGTAAAGCAGTCAAAAACTTCAAAAAAGTCACGCATACAAGACTGAACAGAAATAGATTCTGATATAGATAGATTTTGTTCAGGAAACGACTCCCCAAGAAAACGGGAGAGAGGAACACCGACAGCCCAACCTAGTATAAAACCATGGATGAAAGTCAAGACCCATGAATCCAAAATATTCAAATTTAATTTCTTTTTTCTTCTAGGGAAATAAGGATAGAGAAGAAGTTAGAGAATATAGAAAAGAAAAATTTGTATAAAGAATAATAGTTTCCAAAAAACATGCTATGCTAGGACCTTCGTCCAAAAAATTCTAAATGTTATATATGTAAAAAATTGATTAGTTATAGAGTCAATTACAACTAGGAAAATGTAAAAACATATTTAAATAAACTCGGGAGGAAGCGAGAAGAAAATTAATCCCTTAAATATACTCTTGATAAATTATTTTCCACAATTTTGAGATATAAAACCATACTGAAATCTAATAAATTTTTGGAATTGTTTTAATATATTTTAAATATGATTTAGTTTAGGCTTAGAAATAAAAGATGAGTTTCAATCATAGCTATACGCACTCTACACTGTTGGCTTTGATACTCCAGACACGTATACGCTTAAGACTTGGAATCTTCTTCTGCTAACTGTGTTAGTCTTTACTAGATTTTACTTACAAAGCCTCTAAAGCATGAAATAGCGAAGTAGTTTAAATTTCCCTCACATGCGTGGTATGAGAAAGTATTGTTGTCATTAAAGTTTTCGTATTTGTATTGAGAATATATCAGTTTGAGTCTTCTTGAATGAAAAAAGTAGTTTCCAGAGCTATGTATATGTCTATCTGTTTGCGTATAGACCTCAAAACCATCACTCCATTCCACTCCATCATCGTCCAAATTTTATGAAATTAGATTCACTGGTGAACTTTTGCGTAATTTTGACCACTTTTTTGAAATTTACTTTTAAGAGTAGTTCACCCATTTAAATCGTAAGGTATTTACAAATAATTTGAAAAGCCCTTAAAAATCTAAAAAATTAGAAATTTATCATTTATTGTTAATACAGTTGAAATATTTATTTGTGTCACTAGTGAGGAAAGTGAGCAATTGTTTGAAATGGTTTTTTTTCGAATGAGGCAATTGCACTTTGCACTAGAGTTGCACATTATTCTCGTATTTTACCTACAGTTACATGAAACAAAGAAGTTAGTAAAAAATGCATAATTTTAAATAGAAGTAACCTTTTTATGATCTTGCACCATAAAGTAAATTTTGCATACCTTTTTTCGTATTTGAGTTTAGATTTCTCTAGGAAATAGATCTAAAGATACTTCCCTTGTTATTTTTTTCAATTGTTCTGGTGTGAAGAATAATCACTAATATGACTGTCAACATCTATTTGGATACAACATACCTAGTTTAAATTTCAATAAAATCTAAATATCCGGGATAGCCGGAAACTTAGCAGAACGCCAGCTGGCCAGCTGATTTTGAGCCAGTGTTGCCAACTTATTTCGTATGCAAACTGCTTTTTCTGCATGTTACGCGCTTACTATATCGTGCTTTTACGATGCAAATCTAAAGTGATGTAAAGTATATATTTTTACCTCTTAATAAATGAACTAAAAGGTACATTATTTGGTAACTCTATCTCAATAATATGACGCTACTAGTATATCTGTAGAACTATAGGTCAAAACGTTACGGGCTTTTAAAAATAGTAAACATTTTTAATAGACATTTTGTTAAACAATGATTATACTCCCACCATTAAATCTAGCTTCATAATTAGTATCCCGAATTATTTTTTACTACTTTCCTACTTTATTTTTGGGTTATTTAGGTTAGGGTTATGTTACGTTTAGATGGTTTATTAAATAATTGTTTGATGGTAGTTGGTCTTAATGGTTCCAGGGGAAGGTTAAAATACTTCCCGTGGAAAAAAACTATTTCCTGAGAACGTCTAATGTTATTTTTATGGAGAATATTAAAACAATCTTCTTTATTTCTGATCTGTTTTTTTCTAAATCTTGATGCGCAGCGTAAGGTCACATTACCTCATTATCTTATAAACCCCCCAACAAAAATTACCTTTACGGTTTAAAATATTAAACCTTTTTCAATAATCTACTGGTTCAGTGATTTTAAAACCTATATCCTATAATTTTAATAATAAATTCAATTTAATAATAACAATAGAGCATTTTCAATAAATTTAATGAAATGCAATTAGTTAATAAACGAGTATAATGTAGCATATAACATTTTTCTAAATATACCATTATTTATAACGTACGTTTTGTTGTTTGAACAAACCGCAATACAGAACAAAATAGAGACTTCTATCTCAGAAAGCAAGATAAATAAAGAAGAGAACTCACCGAACCGAGGAGATGATAGATTTACGTTCCACTTATTTTCAGGTAAAAAATATCTAACTCTATACGTAGGATTTTTTGTAAATTTAAAAATATTTAGCGAAGTTTTTAAAACCCTTATTTTTTCACGAAAATGAATTTTCTAAGTGAACTGAAACTTATATTTTCCTCAGAAAGAGTTTCATTGTGTCTGAAACGTTGTGTCGATTTTAATCGCGAGATGCGTCGGGAAAGTCCAACTAAGTATTAATTTAATATTTATCTTTTCCTGGTAATATTAAACGAACAATTTTAATTTATTAATCTGTTTCATTCGTAAGCGTTTAACATACTTAACGAATCAAATTTCTTTCACGATAGAAATCAAAGCAAAGTTTAATGATTTTTCAGGTTCTATCCCATTGAGGCAAATAATGTTGATATGATTTTATAATATTATTTAATCGTTTTATTTATTAGATAAAAATATAAATATATATATATATATATATTTATATATATATATATATATAATAATTATTATTATATTTAAAAAAGTGGAAAGTGTGGAAAAAAGTGGCTAAAGTGGAGTCACTATGCAAACCTTCACACGAATGGGAAACCTTATGATGTCTTTAATAATCTATTGAAGTTATACTTTTACTAAATACCAAAGCTGCCACTGTATTTAATTAGTTTGAGGAATCTGATCACGTTCAGAGAAACCAGAAGTTTTGAAATTACAGTATAAATTAGCAAAAAGACTTTTTTACGTCGTTTTTAATATAATGGGAGTTTTTATCACAGCAACAGAATTCAACATATTTTTTTGGGTTCGGTATATTTTATAGAAAATAGGAATGTCATTAAGGTATATTGTAGTTTAATAGTTAATTTATTATTTAGTTCTTTAATAAGGTTTTTTATAACAATAGAATTACGTTTGTGCATACTTAAACTTTAATCACAAACTAGACCATTTAGAAATTTTATCCCACGTTTATTACGAAAAAATAGAGACTATATTTTATGTTGAAACATTTTAAATAAATTAAAAAGTGTTTAACCAAATTCAGTAAAATATACATCAAAATATCGTACTAAGTAGCCTTTCAGTCTTTGCTAATGCGTATTATGCATATGACTAAATGTTTGTATCTAAAATAAAACATTTTTCCTTAGTCAAGCAAACTTATTTTACGACCAATAATATTTTTTATTCACTAAAGGTAGTAATAAAACATAAAGACAATATATAATTAATTTATAATTTCACAGAAACAAGGGATATTTAAGTTTACGTGAATAATTAATTGTTATGTGAACTTATTCGTTAAAAATACAATATGTCAGTATTACAATGACAATTAATAGCTCATTAACGGCTATTTTTTGGACAATGTCAATAAAAGACAGAAAAATTCATCAAAATGATGTATTTGAATATGACGAACTTCAAGGGAAATATTGATTAAAGGTAAGAACTGTTCCCCTTATTCAACAATGAATAAGCCTGTTCAAAATTTTAAAATATTTAGTAGTAAATAAATAACTTTTGTAACATTACTGTATCAATATAACTATTTAGTAAAGAAATAAGAGATAAAACTCTTAAAATAACGGTTAAATAATATCCCTTCTATAAAAGAAGACCAAAAATCATCAATAAACCTAATAATGAAATATAAACTTAATCGCTTTGAGTTTTAGTAAAAATAATTGTTAAACCCTTTACCAGTTTAGAATTTTGACTTAGATACACGAGCGTGTCTAAGCTCTGTGGGGGGGGAGGGTGTAAGGAAATTAATTGCAAGACGCAAAAAGTGAAACGGAAGGGACGTAATATGGTTATGAAGACAGCTGCTTCCAGGATCTGAAAACATTCAATTGAGGCATATTCATGATCTGAGGTATTTCTCATAGGGAAATAAATACAGCTTTATATGACACTTTTATTATGTGTAAAAACAATACAGTATAGAATTAAAATAATTATTTTTTACGTAGTTCCCACACGTTTCTAAAACTGGTAAATTATTTTAGATCACGGAAATGTTTAAAGTTTATTTATTTTCACTTCATCTAAATAACTGTTCTTAAAACCGAAATATTTAAAACTCAATACTATATCTCTGGTAGTTTTCATAGAAAAGGGATCAAAACAAACACTTCCACTGCTCGTTTTTTTGCGTAACACAACAACTTTAGCACCAAAAACGTCACACATAAAAGTTGGAAGAATTATCTAGCTTTAAGGTTTGCCCTTATTTCTTTTATACAATAAATAACCCACGGATGGTCAAGAGGTGAGTGCAGCGCTCTTTTTTTTAAGTTTCTACAAAACATGAAGTTTGCAGTATATCGGCCTCAAAGCGTACCTGTTGTTTGGGGTGTCAGTAGTCAGGGGGTATATTGGTGATGGGGGGGGTGAAGTGACCTTCAGTTAGTCTCAAGCACACAAATACAATTGGCACAACTAAAAAGGAATTTTATTTTGGCATAGATTATTTTGTGTTACGTATATATATATTTTTTAAATACAATGAGTATTAGCAAAATGTATTTGCAATAGCGTCCTGTGTATTTAATAAATAATTAATAATAGTTTAATTTATGGAAATGTATATAGTTTGAGTGGTCTTTATTTTTTAATATTAAATTAGTTAACTTCAGTTTTGTTTAGAATTTAAGGTTTAATATATAGTTAAAAAGTGGTATGACATAATATTTTCGAAAGTCATGAAATATAAATATTAACATTTTATAGGTGAGCGTGGCGCTTACACCTCCACATTACTCATCTGACCTCGACCGACGGTGGGTTAAAGCTTAAACACGGCTTCTGAATTAGTTTTTACTTTCACAAAAGGTACTCCAGCTAATCAAGATTCATCAGCTTGAGAGGTGGTCAGTGGGGGGTTGAGGGTTGGGGGTTGTGGGCGGTGGGGGTCGGGTGGGAAAGAGGTGGTGGTCAGACACAATCACCTACTGACAATACATTGAGAGATGGCACGCTAAGGGTGCGGCCCCACCCTTAGTCTTGAGGATTTTTATCAACCCTATTGAATATATTTTCATAGACATGACGTAAAACTACAATCGAAAAAATTGTAAGCTATCGGAAACATAAACAAGATGTATAGTATCAGATTAAAATTACGTTTGTAGTCTGTAACGTTATAAACAAGGTATATAGTATTAGATTAAAATTACGTTTGTAGTCTGTAACGTTATAAACAAGGTATATAGTATCAGATTAAAATTACGTTTGTAGTCTGTAACGTTATAAACAAGGTATATAGTATCAGATTAAAATTACGTTTGTAGTCTGTAACGTTATAAACAAGGTATATAGTATCAGATTAAAATTACGTTTGTAGTCTGTAACGTTATAAACAAGGTATATAGTATCAGTTTAAAATTACGTTTGTAGTCTGTAACGTTATAAACAAGGTATATAGTATCAGAATAAAATCACGTTTGTAGTCTGTAATGTTATAAACAAGGTATATAGTATCAGATTAAAATCACGTTTGTAGTCTGTAACGTTATAAACAAGGTATATAGTATTAGATTAAAATTACGTTTGTAGTCTGTAACGTTATAAACAAGGTTCATAGTATCAGATTAAAATTACGTTTGTAGTCTGTAACGTTATAAACAAGGTATATAGTATTAGATTAAAATTAATTAGAAAAACATCTTGATTATTCTACCATTACATCTTTATTTGCAAAGTAAACTCGTTGTAAAACTACTTTTATCCTCAAAACTATCGTGAAATTTGGAGAGATTATTGAATGTCAGTTTTAGCTTTAATCATATAAGCGTTGTCTTTTAAAGTATAAAAAATTAAAACCAAAAACCCTAATAATAACAGACTGCAGTTAATCCCCTTCATAATATGTAGTATTTAAACAGCATTAATTATCGTATTAAGACATTTTTTATGTGTAATTTTGAAAATGATGTCTGAAATGCACGGTTAATTTATGAGGGGTAACTAAAAATCTTGGATATTAATATTTTATGCAATCCAAACAAACACAACCAACAAAACAATCGTTTAACTACAAGGTTTAGTTCATTGGTAGCTTTTTAAGGGTATCCTAATCTAATAATTTTATTATATATTTGTTTGTGATATATATAGCTTGTTATATATTGTATTAAATGTAAACATTTCTGAACATAGATGTTTTAAATGTTTAATACGCTTTGCTATTATAACTATTTTTATTTTTTGGCATTGCAACGAAATCAAAACTAACTTTAGGATGTCCCCAATCAACTGTTGGATGGTATTTGCTTTTCTCAAATAAATATTGATTATTGCGATACATTGTTTTGAAATATTTTGACAACTTTATAGTTATCACGGACCTCACCAAGAAGTTTGGAAACGTGGAGCTCGATCGTGTCAGAATATATCCATCAGAAATAAATCTAAGTAATTAAACTTTTAATTGAAAACAATACTGCAGAATATGAATTGTTAAAGTATTAAAGTGTGTAACTAACAAGCTCATTTCTTATTCGTGTACTTAAAAAAAATGTATTAAAAATATTGGATTCAATTTAAAAGACATTAGTGATATATTTTATAATAAATAGTCACTACTCACTTAGTGATTAAATTGGAATTCATTTTTTAATCTTTTGTTTTTACGAATCCAGATAAATTTTAAGAATGACGATGTAATTACACCCAATGGCTTGGGTCCAGTACCAAATGGAAATCATTTTTTAATCTTTTGTTTTTACGAATCCAGATAAATTTTAAGAATGACGATGTAATTACACCCAATGGCTTGGGTCCAGTACCAAATGGAAATCCTGGAAATGGAACCCTTGACCTCTTACACTGAAGTTCAAGGCACTTAATGTTATGTTAACAAGATACTCAATTCAATTGTACAGGAAAAATGTGTACGGATTTGTT
The DNA here is from genome assembly GCA_023375725.1 of Nephotettix cincticeps. NCBI lineage: Eukaryota > Metazoa > Arthropoda > Insecta > Hemiptera > Cicadellidae > Nephotettix > Nephotettix cincticeps. The sequence goes on along the minus strand of CM041788.1, from coordinate 14,261,256 downwards.
CAATGTATTAAATGGCCGTTACTAATAATGCAACAGTATTCCTAGGTAGTGCCATTTATGGATTAATATTCGTATATATTTAGACCAATATATTTTGAATTGTCTTATACTCTTACGCTGAAAATTTCAAAGCAAAGTAAAAAGCTTCAGCAAAATGAGATACCAATACACCTAGTATTATATTCACGCCTCCAGCATGATAAGAAGGAAACTAGTTTATACTCGCACCTATACATAATACATGAACTTGCTGATACAGTCAGGTAACTGCACATGCAACACATGTTTATCGTATAGTTGATGTATCTAAATTTTTATACTATGAAGTATTGTTTTGATAGATTAAAAACAAATTTATAAGCAATTTTAGTATACATGTTTTGTAGTTTACATGGATACTGAACTGAGAGAGATTACTTAGTTTTTTAGTCTTGGTGAATGATTTGTATGCTGTAAAGCTAAATAGATACTGATTTTAAGCTAACTCCTTCTACGCCATGTAATAGTTTAAGTAGATTGTTTATTTTTAAATTAAATATTGTTTTATTTTACCTTATTGTAGTCCCTGAAAAGATTTTGTTTAGGTTTGTTTTTGTGGAAATGTGCAATATAATTAATAGAGACATGTCCCGACATCGAAGGAGAGGTCTTTTGGGAGTTATTTTTGCTAAATGGAACATGAATAAGCATCATTTTTTTCCATATCAGGAAAAAAAGGCTTAAAACATACTTGTAAATCGTTACCGATATACTAATGTAAACAAACGCTATTGAAATCGTGAATAATAAGTTTTATTTACTGCACGTATTATATATTCATCGTTTATCTAGTTACGAGCAACTGGTTTCGATCCAGTCTAGACTTGACTAGATCAAAACGTTACACCTGGGCTACAGTTTTGGCCTTACTTCATGTATGTAACGAAATAAGGAAAGGCCGTATGGCGTAAAATTTTCTATTCTAATTTACTTTTATAAAAGAGTTCCAAACTGGTTTTCTTTACATTCTTTACAATAAACAGGTTTTTATTCGATAGTCTCTAAGATATTGAGCTTACGGGAGCTTGGGTTTTCAATGAGTACAATAAGGCTATTGACGTCAACTTCTCACTACAAAAAAACGTTCCATGAATTAATGAAATAAGTTATTATCTTTTTATATTACATAAGAAGCTTATAATTGATGTTTATTAGCTGAAATAGTTCATAACAGCTACATTGACGTTGTCAAACTAAACAATAGACAATTATAAAATCTAATAATATAATTTATAGATAGTTATGTTTTAAATATTCTATTTACAGATATGCTTTTTGATCAAAGTATTAAAAGGCTTTCAGTTTTAAGTATTTTATTTAAGATTAAAAACTTATTTTTATGTCAACAATATCAAGGCGGATATACAGTACAGAAATGGTTTATCCAATAATATGTATTAAAATATAAAAATGAATCTATACTATAGTGATAGTTAAAAAATAATAGGTTTGATGAGAAACTAGTCACTGAGGCTTTGAGGATCAACGTACTACAATATAGATCAGTATGTTGTATACTACCGTTGCTGGTGGTACGAAAAAAGTATATTTGCTTTCCTCTGGATAATAGCTCAGATTACGTATATAACTACAGAGATTTTCAGGCTCTTTTATCGGGTGTTTTGTATGACGTCACTTCTGTCACTAAATTCGCTCTGATGGATTGACAACACCCCCCATACAGATTGAGACATAGCTATGTCAAAACTAGTTCACAAACATATCATCACAACGGTTAAAATATTGAAACTCTTCTAATTTTAATAAAAAAGTCGCTTAAAACTTTTCAATAAACCAATATCGATGCGGAAGTTTTACTCAGCTATTAATAAGCTGTTGAGAGAAGTTCTTGGGTTCGAGAAATAGTTTTAACCACAGACCAGTCTCTTATAGTTTACAGTGTCTGATTCGGAACATTTTTGATATTATCATCATGTGCATAGGTTTCCTTTCAAAAGTTTTGCTTTTCGTATGTCTATTTTATTTTGGAATTTTATCAGTGCAAAAATAACTATCTATCTATATCTATATATAAATATCAGTAAACTATCTTTCCAGCTTTTGGTTAGTTCACTGCTTCATTGGTCAGTCTGAATCTATCGCCAACTAGCCAACTATGTTTTGTGAAGTGTTCGAATGTTGAACTTTATTTTGCGTTTATACTGTATTTCAACAAATATTAACAATGAAATATTTCTTTGACATTAATAAGGAACACTGAATACGTATTAAACGTACTCGTAGAACTGTTGTTGGAAAATAGTGTATAGAACCTGTTCTAGAACACGCTAGTCTAAAATGCAGGATGCTCTACTCTCTTTTACTTTCTTTCTATTTTACTCTCTGTGGTCCAAGTGGCTAGTTCCACATCAAACCAATCACTGATGGCTTATATTGATATTTTCGTAATATTGCTACAAACTACCATGTATATCATTGTGTAAAGCGGTTTCATATATCTAACAATACCAATCATACAAAAAGAAGGCTCTAAATAATTTATAAAACAGTCTAAAAATCACGATAAAAATGTTTTTATTATTTCTTTGAGGATGTAGGTTAAATTATGGATATATTTTCTAAAGGGAAAGTTTTTAGTTCATCTACTTATTCTTATATATCAAAACTTCAATACTGGCAGTTTCTATGGAAACGACTTCCGCTGCACTTTGTTTTGCGATACACAACAACACTAACACCCCCACCCGTTAGAGCTTGCATATGCCCATGTCAAAATGAATAAAACCAGTTTTATTTAGGAAAGAACATCACTGCTTAAAAACAAGGATGTATTGTTTTTCGACATTTGTTCAGTCTTATCAAAGTAGATGCTCATAAGAAGAAACAATTGCCAACATAAATTTGGATACATAGAGAAGCGGCACGCGATGGGTGCGGCTCCAGGGCTACCAACCTTCCTAAACATAGACGGTACACAGCCCAGGGGTACAAGTATATGATACAGTATAACGTATTTCCTTATATGAGTGCTGTAAGGAAACAGATAGTGTTGCTAATTTATACTTTTCATCTAGATTCGTATAATAGAGGAAAGTAACAATAATTTATCTTACAATCTAAGTAAGATAAATTCATTATAATCAACAATGAATTTCAAAGTGGTAGAACCTAGTTATTAATTTAGTTTTTAGTTTTCAAAGATACGGAAAGCTCCAAAAATTAAACCTTAAGACCTTTTTAAGGTCTTTACGATCCTTAAAGTTTTACTAACAAATTATAAAATACTTTTTTCTACAACTGTGTTAATGTATTTCCTAAATGTCTCTGATTTCAAATAAAATATACTCCCTGAAAAATAAAAACATATTTACTAAAAAAACTAAATACATTTAAAAAGTATTAGCGCTAGGATTTTTATTCTGCACCCATGTAGACGATTAGGAGAAAAATAAGCTGTCAACTGAGGCTACTAAATTATGCAATATACGAGCATAGCATTCTCGTATAGCAAAGTGCTGACCTAATATCATATTTTTTCATATATATAAACAAGGCTTTTGCAATACAAATTAAAGAAACAAATATCTAATAACAACTTTTATTTTTAATAAATTTACTAATAATACGTGCAAATTAAAACTGATCGAATTTTCTTAAATACTAAAACCATTTATTTAGAATTAAAGAACGGTTATAGAAATGAAGAAATTAGAAACTAATCCTTTTTTTGGAACAGGAAATAAAACATTGTAACTAAATCAGTTGCTGGAAGATAATTAAGCTGCAATTTTACTACCATTTATTTAATACAAATAATCTGGAACATAGCTATAGTAGATAACTAAAATGTTACTTTAAAATATTATATTTAGTATAGCAACAAGTAACATCTAGACGCCAGACCGTTTAGTTGAACCGGTTGATTCTTTAAAGTTTGCATATTAATTTGGGGATCTTAATGAGTTTTCTGTCCTAGTGCCATAACTTTCACTGTTTAGGAAAAAAACTTTACAGCTATAAATATTCCAAGTTTTGTGGCTGTCTCGACCAGATTTGATAAATTACAATGTTGCGTCTGGAATACATTTTTGTAAAAACAGTCCAATTACTTTTTTTGAAAACATTAATTAGAAAAAGTAATGAAATTTAATAATTGAATAATATAAAAGTATAAATATACTTTTGTGACCGATGTGGTGACGTCATTCGTTACCATTCATCATTCGTCATTCGTCATTCGTCATTCGTTGGTGACGGAATTTGTGACCAATGTGGTGACGTCATTCATGATCGATGTGGTGACGGCATTTGTGACCAATGTGGTGACGGCATTTGTGACCGATGTTGTTTTACAACCTTCTTACTCTAACTTTTTTTAATTGGAGTAAAGTAAAAATATTAGAACAACTACCAAGAAATGAGGATGAAATAAAACATTTTAAAAACTGGCACCGATGCAAATTAATTGGTAGCATAATTAATTGACTCCAAACTTAAGTCTGAAATGACTTAAGTCTATATTCTGGAGCTACTAACCAGTTTTATAACTGTACCCTTTTCTTTGTCACATCACCTTAATCTCTTTTCGAGACTTTTTAAGTACTTAACTGTATTTATGTACATGGAGATGGGTCAAAAGAGATCACCAACTAATAAAAATTATTAGTTTTTTCTAAATAGGTATTTAAATTTACGTATGATCTTTTGTCTATACCAAAGAAATCAATAACAGAAGCCCATAATATGTCCCAAACAGCTATTAAAGTTATTCAAAAATGATTTATTAAAACTATAAAATAACTATAAAAAAGTGGGTGTAAACAGTACAAACTCTAAAAAACAATAAAACGGAGTAAACCAGCAAAATTAATTTCATATAATAGTCGTTATGAGGGTAAATATGCAAGAGCATAATCCAATTACATTTATTCAATTGCGAGCTGGGGAAGGCAACGCATTGTTGCCAATTCAACTGTCGCTATGGCTCGTTAACTTGGGTTTATTGGAAAATTAAACCTGACTGTTTAAATAAAGTGAAGTTACCTCAGGGACAAAAAAATCTCTATTTTAGTGCAAATTAAGCTATAAATATTTCATCTTTATCTAATTTAAAGATAACTTATCACTTTGGATAAGATTAAACATAGTCTATAAGGACAGCCGAAAAAATAAATGTTAATTTTGAGCTTAGATATCTCTAAGAAACTACTACACTCTTTGTAGTCACTTATCTCAGATATTAGTTGAAAATTTTTTAACCATTAAAAGCCTAGTCTATACAGTTGGTGTACATATTGTTTTCAAACAAATAAGGGTCATTTCATCGGTAAAATTAAAAAAGTTTCACCTAATCAGACATGTGTTTTAACTTACAGTGGTTTAAAGTTCACTCGTCTCATGCTTTCACCTTCCATCCGCATCTTAAGTGAAGGATTTATAATGAAAATACGATTTATTATAGAAAAAAGTGTTGAAATGCAAGAATTTTAAATGAGTTTGGAAACCTGAATATGAAAAACAGTTAATTGGCAGGTTTCAAGACATTATTCTCTAAGACTGCTTAATAAACAACAGACTTGGGCTCTCAACGCTAGAGCAAATTGTATTTCACAAATTAGTATTTTTCAGAAAATGGCTTTATCTTTCAAGAAAAAAATATTTTGTCTAGTGTTTTTAGTTGATTTTTCTTCTCTTTGGCTGATGGTATTTTTAAAGACTTAAATAATTGTAAACTAGCTACTCACTTTACAGAATTTTAATCCGAAGATTTATGTTTCCATTTGTTTTTTCAGCAGAAACCCAAAGAGGTAAGATTCAGGTATATAGATTTAAAAACAAAAGCTTTCAGCACTAACGTTATAAACATTTTAAAATGCATTCAAAAAGTAAAACATTAAAATAATTCAAACATGTTAGCTCAAACTAGCGTTACCAGTCACGCGTTTCTCCGATGTACAATTAGGATTAGTTAGATTTAGGTTCGTTGGCAAATGTAAAACATAATAAAATTATTATTACTTTTCTGGATGTGTGTCTCCTTTGTTATACTATAGGTATAATGAATAAATAAAATTGTACAAAATATAATATAAATAAAGGAACAAAACAGATAGAGTCTAATTAAAAATTAAATTGAAACTGGCTCGTAATATATTACTGAAGTATTGGCTGAAATACTCTTGGGTTGTTAATTAAACACAGCTGCAATGCGGTTTTAACATTGTTTTATAAGCTAGCAAATTTAGGGAGTGGTATATACTCCATTGTCTTTCCATTATCTGTTCATACCTAGCAAATCCTGCTTATACACTCATGTATTGTATCATACCATACAGATCGCTATTTCATATTCTACCAGAGGTTAATTAAGGCTATTGTACTAAAAAACTTAAGATAATGCGTAACCAGTGTATAAATAATCTTATATTTAGTTTCTAATTAAATGTCTTTACTCTATAAATGAAATTTTAGCTTAGGTATAAGTAAGTTTTTTGTATTGTACCAGAAGTATTTAAAATTATTACACGAACCAGAATCAACCCAGTTTAAATCCACAATTTCCCAGTTTATTTCCTTTCCTAGCATTCCTTAGCCGATACAAAATGGTGAGTTACAAGTATGTACTCATTTGAAAAACAATCAACAAATAGCTATTAACATATAATATGGTACACGTTTAAAAGAGCCAAAACGATAAAAAAGATTATTTTTATATATTCCCTGTTAAATTATTACGTATTCAAATTGTTTATAGCTTATCCATTTAAAAATGTATCTCAACTGTTTAGTATTGAACACTTTACCAGTGCATATTTCCATAAATTAGATAAATTTACGAGAATATTTAGAACGTTTTAGTTTTACATAAAACGTGCGTTTCAATATTCCTATTTTTTAACAAAAATATTTTCAATATACACTATCAGTAACTCGTGGTAAGTTACTCGTACAATTGAGTAAACAGGATTCCTACATAAAAATAATTGTATATACTTCCCTACGAGAAATAGGTTAGGTCATGGATGTGTCTAATCTTTCCAGTTCCGTAAAACGCTTTACTTATAACAAAATGACGTCACTTTCCACATAACATCACTGTTTCAAGTTTTGATCTCGCAAATTGCTAAAACCAATCGTTTTGCACTAACTGTGTATAGCCTTATATTTTAACAGAAATAGACTAAAGCTATCACTAATATGCGAAATAATTATAAATTAATTAAAATATAATATAATTAAATGACGAAATCTCAGCGAGGGCACCCCTGGGGAGAGCACTTCTCCTCGCTACCCCCCGGGTGTAGGATTTAAGGGAGGTTTCAACCATCATCCACCGCGTTCTGCCTAACTCCCTCTAATTACTCAGATCACTATCTGGTTCATCCGGCTCGCCTTGTGGATTACTCTGTGCAAATTACACTCTATTTAATTACTCCTGAATATAACCCTAAATATTCTATATTTTACGAAACATTTGTTCACAAACAAAACCAACACTGAAATACTGAACACTGATATTCTTTTGCGTTCTTTAATTTTCACTTTTATGTAAAATACGGTGTACTTAGGGGTTCATTTTAGGACCACTTCTGTTTCTTAAATGGTAGATGACATTGACAGCGATAAAATAATAATTTTACTTACGTGATTGTTTCAACTATATGCTTGTGTCAAAGGTTATGAAAGCTCATTCAATATAAATGCATGGTGTTAGAAATCCTTGTATTATTTAGAATAATAACTGAAAGAACTCCAAGAGAGAGAGAGAGAGAGAGAAACAAGTGGGAATCTTTTGGCCAGCTGATGCTACTGCATAACTCATGATATGACCGATATACTTGCCTTGGTTTATATCATAGCACGTCAGCCTCTAAACAGAAACTAATATTTTTTGTGGACAGTATCTATGGTTTAATCAGATCTAAATTAGTTTTATATTTTATTACCATTATTTAGAATGGTGTCTTTTAATACTTTCACAATTGTTTTTCAATATAAACACACTACTATCAAAAATATGGATAACACAAGAGTACAATGACAACTCATTATTTGAAAACGTATTCTATTAGAATTGTTTTAAAGATTTCGAAGCTGTTTAAGTCACTTTTACCAATTACCTATATTGGCAATTCACTTATTTTATGTTTTAAGTACTTGTATTATCAGTGAGCCCTCCTTTTTTACTTATTTATGTTTTTATATTATTATTATCATCACATCGTATTGTTTCTAGATTTGATTTAAAACACCACATAGTACTCTTTACATCATTAACATTTACTGATGGTTTGATGATTGGACCTAAGGTTGATTGGATTTGGTTGATTGGACCTTAGCCAACAACGGTAACAGCCCATTTCCTATCCTTATTTTATCATACGTCAATATCTAAGAACGTTTGTTTTCGGTTTTTGCTGAAAATACTATAATCGTGAATATGTTCATAAGTTTGTATCTGTGTTTTTATTTTACTTTGTTAATTTGTTTTACTCTTTCAATACCAGCTGTATTTTTATAGACAAAGAACGATTTTACTCAAACGGGTTTTGGGAAAGCGGCCCAAACCCAATTTATTGACATCCCGGGAATTGAATCCGTGATCTTTTGCATCGAAGTCAAAGACTAACTACTGGGCTAGCGTAACAAACACTCTTGCTCTAAAGTTTCTTTTATATCCGTAACTAGTAGGTCTAAAATAAAACTGACTCATAATTATATAGAAATTAAGGATTAAACGTAAAATATATTGTTACAACGAAATAAGTATTTTTTGGAATTTTGAAATCCATGTTTTTGATAATCACTTAAACTTGACGACAATATTAATTAGATGGTTAATGGCTGAAAAGAAATGACTGTCACATTCTTAATTGAATTGACAAGACGAAGTGAGGATTTACCAAAGCAATTAATTGTGTTTCCGACTCGAGACAGTTAATTCCTGTCTAATTGTCACAATGTGTCTTCTTTGCGACTTAGACTCACCTAATTATTGTTTCAGTATATTTATTAATGTAATAAATACTAGGAGGTACCGTTTAGAAACAAAACATAAAATTCATTTATTACTATGTAGTTAATAAGACATGAGGAATGGTTTATTAAAAAAACTAAATATATAAATATATTATAAACATTATGAAATAATTTCAATAAGACAGAATAATAATAGTTAAGAAAACGAAACAGTATTTAAGCTCATTAATTAGCTATATCTTTTTTCGGAAACAAAATTAGATTCGTTTATAAACATTAACAGAAGTTAGTTTAGCTATAAAAAAACAACAACAAATTTTATTAATAAAAAGTATGTAATATAATTTAAACGTAATTACCCAGTGTATACTTAGTTTACTATTAGAACGCTTAATTAGTTCAATATTCGCCTAATGAGATGGAAGAGAACTTAGGAAACCTAAGCTGTGACAGACATCATCAACAATATTAAAAAACAACTCTATACTATTTCTGTTAAATTTTATAGATAATTCGTTTTTTAAATATGTTCGGCTTCTCTAATAACTTGTTATACAGTCTACCTTTTTAATCCCCAATGTTATTTAGTCCTTAAGATGTATGATATTACACGGACAGACAGACTTTCAGTTCCAAAAGACAACAATAGAAACCAATATCTGACGTTTAAAATTTCGAGCTAGTAGAAATTAACCATTTTGTATTTATTAAGTTCAATAGTTTCAATATCTCTTGTAAACTATTTAATAACTATTATTCATAATAAATATTCACTTCAAATATAAAATAGGAAGTTATTTGAAAGGTACGAAATATTTAAATGGAAAATATTTTCTTATCTCAAGTAAACAAAAGCTTAGTGAAGAGGACCCAACAAATTCTAATAAAGAGGTTAAGCCCCCCAGCCCAGGGCCTATTTGGCCTTCGTGACCAGCAAGAGAAGTTTGTCTGGGAATATAATAACGTTAGGCGCTTCATAAATACCTAGTTTATTAGGTTAAAATTGGACGTTGCCACTTGACTTTAAAATACAGAATTATACACTACTTGAATAACTGGGAAAAGAGTATTAGACACATAAATGGACTTGTTTGTCAAAGTTGTTGTACAATGATTGCATTTTGAGGGAGTGTAACTCATTATTTGAAATAATACAGGTGCGTTAGTTCACGGAGTACAAGGAGTTGGTCACCTCTGGTAAGCTCAGAGATGTGGAGATATCGTAGAGATAGTTTAGAGGCCCTATCTCCACTATACCACACGTTTGCAACCTAAATTGGGATTGCTCATGGTCGGGATTTGAACCCTAGCACTTCCGAATGGCTTCAAACGTCTCACTCGTCAGGGACACGCTCTAACTACTTCAGCCACGGTGCATAGACGAGAAAGCACTTTATTTGGCTATAAAAGCATACCCTAGCGAACTCAAGCAGCAGGACAGGGAACTACACTTGTAGTTGCATGTATTAGCTTGCAGATGGCAGCACCGTAACGGTAATTGTTGACTTCGATAGCGTTATACGATTGCACCTCGCTGACATCTCACAGTGAGATGTTAGCACTTACAGGGTTAAGCCAAGTTCAATTATGTTTAGAATTTACATTTATTCTTTTATTTACTACTCTACTTTTTGGATACATGATAAACTATTGCTGATCCATTCAAAAAAAGTGTTTAAGAGCTTAAATCACTTAGATAACTAACAAATATATTTATGTTAAAACACATAATTTCATACAAATCAAATTGGTTGTTTGAAAATAAGCATGTTTCAATTTTAAACACTTCTCTTAGGGGATAAAAATTCAATATAGTGAAGGTACAGCCAACTCTTAATAGGGAATTTTAACTTACACCCCCTCTTATGAAATTGGCTTAGGGATACATTTCTGTGAAATGGTTAATAGGACACACATTGAAGCTTTGGAAAATGAAAAAAAACATATAAAAGAATATAAGAAATATTTAAATTTAGATTAAAATAACACATCATATACATGTTGAAATATGATCTGTCTTACATTAATATAAACAATATTTCTCATAATTTACTTGCTGTTTTTTTCTTAACCGAAATATAGATCAGAAACCCATTATCTTGAGAAGAGAGAGTTTGCATATAATAACAACTTCAATAGTTGCAGTCGCTGAAGTTTCTCAGTTATAGTTCCTCCAACGACACTTGTAATGATAGTGGTTTTGAAAGAATGTTAATTGAATTCCTTTCTGATGTTTTTTCATTGCGTTTGGCGTTATTATTTTGTAATGACATGAGTGTAGTTTATAAACTTTTTAATACTCCACATTATCTACACTTTCAAAGTTTTCTTAAAAAATAAAACGCCAAGAAATACTTTTTTTTAGCAAAAAAGCTATTACGTTGAAATCTATGTTTCCCCATTTCTAAAATATATCTCTTAAAAATAAAAGGTTGTCTACATATTTACAATTTTCTGTGTATTAACCTAAAGGTACAATAATGGGTTGTTCAATAGGTTCCCATGGGTCTACACTACGGTATCCCTGGAGGTCCATATATTATCCCACCATCAACTAACTAATCTCTATATCCACGATTTTTGACATACGTATTTTCTCATATTATTTGATAATTAATATTAATAATTAACTAGTAGTATCCTCTTACAATGTTGTATTTTAAAACAAAATAATAAAATTGCTAAATATTCATATTAAAAAAGGTATGAATAATATAAATATTGTAATACTAAATTTTAATTACACTCTAAAGCTACCTCGCAACTGTCACGCACTGCTACTATCTCATAAAAACAGTGAGATATTCACTTTTTTTAATGCAGCTAAAGAACTTCAACAGCTTTACCCATCCATCTTCATGTATTAAAGACATTAATACATTACTAAAGTTAAACAAATCTTTATGCTTGCAAATAGTTTTATTTTTTCAACTATAGCCATAATTGCTTTAAGACTGATGTATTGTTTATTTATTTTGAGCTTTCAAAACCATGAATGTAAATTATATTGTTTCGTCGTTAAAGTTTACTTTGGATTCGTAATGCAAATTAATATAAACTTTATTGAATATATTTATTTTCCAATATGCAAAGAAATATATTCGCAAACAACGTTAAAACAAAAATTATTAACTTTTCACAACAGTTGTCTTAGTTTTTGTATACAAATTGAAAAAATCAACTTCAGTGTAAGTTAAAAAAAAAAGTTCGTATAACAGTGCTCACCTCTTTATAATTCATTTTAAATACTCATTAATTGGTCTGTATCGGAGGTTTGGTATTTTTGTGCCAATAATTGCTAATGAAAACCATATTTAGTTGGAAGGTTTATAAAAATGAATTATTCTATAAACTTTATAACTCTTACAGTCTACACGTCATGTGGTAACGTAATATAAATCGTATTATAAGTAGTGGGTAGAAATCTTTATGTAAAGCGCAAATACCCTAACTAATAAGACACCCAAAAAAAATCAAAATGATCATCCTTAAAAGGTTTTTCTCGTTTGAAAGGTTTTATTAAATTATTTGAATTTCATAATGTAGACTTAAATGTGCAATTATTATGTTCAAGATATCTAGAAATATCATACTGAGTCTTTAAATTAATTTCTGAAATATACATTATCAATTATGCGGGTACACTCTACAGGTTGAAAATATTTTCAAACAAAACCAATAAAACCGTTAAGAATGACTCTGTTAATTCATTGAGTATTTTAAGACCACTGACGTTACAGTAACCGTAAATCAAATTTAAAAGGAGCTATGTGGCTGTCACAGTTAGTGTTCATTTAAGTAACTAACGTTAAACACAGTCGCATGTTTGACAGTCGCAAATGGAGAGGACGATTGTCAGCAGGGACAATTAACATTCCGCAATACAACGCTGACGGCGTGCCTAGAACATCACTAGACAACAATGCGTTTCCATTGGTGCCTCCAGTCATTAAGTCAATAAACAATAACTAATGATGATAGGTTCATTCGTTTTAGGCTCATTTTTTATTCGGTATCACACTGGGGTTTGTTCGTCTTTGAGACGTAACCTATAGGTTAATGATTGTCCAGTATTTTTACGAATTAAAGTTATTTCATAATGTACTTCACAAAAATTCTTGTTTGCTAATTCGTTTTTTAATGTTTTCAAGCTTTCGCCTCACTATAGGAAAGTCAACTGCACTGCAGCATACTGGGTGAAAGCTGCGGACTACTTTAGAGATTTGATGGGACGAAAATGCACACATTTTTAGCCGAAAATGTTGGTTACACCATACTATACCCGGTTTGATCCACACGTATCAAAATCGTTCACATTGATCCTCTAAAAATAAACAAGTTGATTCAGTTATTGTTGACATTTTTCCTACAAACAATCGTTACATCTCTAAGAAAAATTACAATAAGTACATTACGTTAGATTGAGAAATTTCACCAGATGTTAAGAGTTGGTGGGTCTTTGAAATGTTTTTGTTCATCCAAATAAAGAAAAAGTCTGTGCAGGTAAGCAAGAGTTGTAAGAGCTTAAAATTTGCAATCAAAGGATTCCTGATTGCTGATATATACCAACTTATGAAGATCCTGAAGAGAAAATACGACAATAGTTTACACATAATGAAAAATTAATATGATTATAATTAATATATTTTTCGAGACCAATACATAATTAAAGAGTAAGTTGGTTTACCAAGAGAATATCTGAAAGCTATTAATTAGTTTTACATACATTATAGGACATCATTTGTTATAGGGTATACATATTTTGTCATCAGATATTGAAACAATAATAAATACAGTACATTTCAATTACTATTATCAATAATCTCATTCTCGAAAAGAAAAACAGGAGAAGAGTAATTATGTTGGCTGTCACATGTAACATGGAACATGGAACACATGTCTTATCTCAATTATTGTCTGTCTGTCCATCTGTCTTTCTGTAACACTAAACAACGCATTTTGTTGGTCTTCTCTGTGAAACCCAGAGCACCTACAGTTGTAAAACTTATTTTCTCTATTCTATATCTTTTGGAGAAAATTCTATTTACTTTAAACTGACTTGTACTCTATGGAAATAAAATAATAAGTTCTCAAATAACCTCTGGTTTGAGCTATTTAGTAATATATTTTCAACTTACAGACCATGTGATCTATATTAGTGATTTAATAGAAATAAAAACAAACAGCTGTACAGATATGATCAACATTAGTTATTACGTTCTTTTTATACGGAAATATAAGAAAAAAGTATTGTTGTAGTCAGAATTAACTAAATTGAGTTTCTGGTCGATAAATTAATTTTGGTGCCTCTCAATTCCTTGAAAAAGTGGTATTTAGATTGATGTTTGTCTATGTATCTGTCCACGTCTATGTGTGTGTGTGGGGATGTGCAGAAGCCTAAAGACGAGATTATCGGACCGATTATCATGAAAATTCGTTATGCAGGTAGCAAGCCACGTTAGCTAGAACATTTTTACTTTTTTAAATTTTTTATTTATAACGGTATTTTACTTCCAAGACACCCAAAAACAGGTAAAATAAAAGCCGTGGTGCGGCCGAGACGAAAAAGCCGCTTTGTGCCAGCTGAACTTCGCTTCTGCGGTGGCGCATAGGCCCTATAATATAATATTAAAAGTACATTTTCTCGCTTATCCGTGGACGGATTTCGATCACCAAAAAATCCATAGATTTGAAATTGAAATTGTAATCTTTTTCACTTTTAATAAAAGTGTTATAAAGTTAATGTTTTTTTTTCTTATTCAAATTAAAAGGGTTGTAACCACCGCTATTTTCAAAATATAAAAGCAAACTAAAAGATTCGTTGAGAATATTTTTTATTTTGTCAATAAATATGTGTGCAAAATTTTATTTCTAATCTTAAATAGTTTTTTATATGTAATATTTTTTTATAAAATACAAAATGACGGCTAGCGGCTAACGAAGGATTTTTTTCGACATGTGCTTATAGGAAACTGTTTGTTTATTTTGATTAGTAGTATCACCCGTCGAAGTTTGTCCTCAACTTTAATGAACACGCTGTATATTAACCTTAGATAAGCCCTTGGAATAAAGTGACTTGATCGATATTTTGCGTGTGTTCTATGTTCGTTGTGTGTTACTGACTAAATCAAGCCACAAAAATAGAAATAGGTGAGTGTTCCCAATAAAACAGATAATATAGATAAGCCTTGGTTGGTTATTTTACTGTTTTTTACTTGTTAAAAATCAAATTTGGCTGCACTAAAAATAAAACGTCAAATTACTGGTATTTCTGGTTCTTTATCCATCCAGTGTGACAGGCTTTCCTTTCAATTAGGTTCCTTCTTGGCTCTCCCGAAGCTTTTTTTGACTCCTGACTGAGCATGTATTATAGTCGTGTGTCTTCTGGAGAAGTGTCCTGGAGAAAGGATGCTTCTTTGCCGAGGGCCGTTGACCTTCCCTAGGGCGTAGACCTTGGAGTAGACCCTTTCCTCGCTAGGGAGACTTGTGGGTGGGTTGTTGTGTTGGGGAATAAATTCTCAGAGGGTTGCGTGGTCTGAGCCCAGATTTGTATTAGTTTGGAGTTTTTTTTACTGTAAAGATGTAAAGAAGAAGGGTAGGAAGGTAGGGTGGGAAGGTAGGACCTTCACACCCTCATGTACCTTTCCTATCATCATGCAAACCTTAATTATGATAGCTGTACGATATTCCATAACTTTTCCTCCATCACGATGAAAGGCTTTTTCTCAGTTTTACTTTCACCATTCAAACTTTTGTTTTATTTAAAAGGGGTGATCAGTATCGATTGGGAATATGGTGCTAAACCAAGAGTTTTACAAATAATCCACGTAGTCTTGTTACGATAAATTACTTTTTATATTTATTCGTCAACTGCTTTGCAAAAGCTAATTCCTAGATAAAAATATAAAAAATACACAAAAACTGATGATTTTTTTAATAAAATAAAATTTAGCAAAACATGAAACTTTACTTTATGTTTTACGAAAAACTAAATGGTTGAGTTTTATCGGGAGGCAGGGTAATGCACTTCTGATGTCTGCTTCACTCAACACTACATTACGTATTTTGTTTCTCCTCCCTCCCCCACTAACCATAGTTCCACATTCTCAACATCAGCTGTTCCTTCTCAGCATATTTCCACACCTGATCCTCAACATTAGTCGTTTTGTCCTCTCTGTTGAATGTTGTTTCTGGTAGCCTTTTTGTAATGCATTTGGATATGCAGTATAATATGTTTATTGTGCAAAAAAAACCATAAGGACTGAGGAACGAATGAATTATGATTTTTTCCAGAAATATTACAGCCACAAATACAATACGTAATGAATTAAAAGAAATAATTAACTAAAACAAAAAATATATAACAAAAGTAAGTTATTCCTTGGCTGCAATGTAAGTTAAAAAATGGCCTTGGGAATTAGAGCTCATAGGCATTGCCTGTGCTTATACTAAGTTGCTCTTTAATACATATATTTGACCTGAAAATATAAATGGCTTGTCCGAATAAAAAAATAGGAAATTTATATATGATAAACAAATTAAAAGAAGTATAAATTATTGTGAATTTATAGTTAATCAACTGAATTTAAAAGTAATAAATTTTTTATTTATTGGTTTTGGGCGATGATTATAAAGGCAATGATAAAGTTGGTCCTAATGAGCTCAGAGGAGGAACCAGATGGTATTGTTGGAAGTGCGTGTCCTCAGTCAAGGATTGAGAGTCAGGTTCGTGGGCCAAAGGACGTAAGAACTTATACTACTTTTAAAAATGTTACCTGTATAAATTGTAGACAAAACGATAATTTAGAAAGAACAAATTATGAAAACTATTAATTTCTAAAATAATTTGTTTAAAACATGATTTATTTTTAAATTATTTTGTTAAGTTTAACTCTTCCAATCTATTCTACTCGAAGTCTGGAATTAAAAAATAAAAATAAAACTCTCGAAACTATTTATTAGTATTACAAGATTATTGAGGTCTGTTTCAAAGTATTACTTTTATTAAAAACGGTTATCATAAATCCACGGTATTCAGGTTGAAACAAAATAAACACAATGATCCTTGTTTTGAGAATATTTATATGGAGGTATTAGTTGAAAGACTTAAACAGATGTTCTTACCCGGTGACTAGGTGAAATTTCGTAATTTGGCAACATTCCAAACCCCCCCCTTCCACTCAGGTGTCAAGCCAATCGTTAGTGCTTTGGCCTAACGATAGTCTTGAGAGGGTTTGCAGGACATGAAATCCATCATTTGCGACTAGTTTATAAGGAAGAATCCGTGGGATGCATTTAAATTGTTTACATCTAATAGCTAGAACCTAAACATTGATGCACAACTATGTATTAATCTAAGAGTTTTTAGAAGCACTATAGTTATATACACAGGATGACCATAAAAAATGTTTCTGGACTTCAGTGAGTGATTGAGTATATTAAAAGGAAGAAAAGGGTTCCAATAGAGGTATGGCCTAAAACGCTTATTTTCTCAGATATCCGCCAAATGTACTTTGCACAAAATATTTTTAAATTAAATTAAATAGTTTTTAATGGATTATTTTGAAATTTGGTATATGTTTTACACTACTAAATTAATATTATTAAAAAAGTAACTAGCATGATCCAAGCTCAAAATTCAAAATGGCGGACATTTTAAATTTTACCGTTAACAAAGTATTTAAGATTTAAAACTTTAAATGGCCTCCATTTTAAATTTTGAGAATGGATCATGCTAGGTATTTTTTACAAATTGTGGTCTAGTTTAAAACACGTACCCAATTTGAAAATAATCCGTTTAAAAATGTTTGAAATAAAAAATATTTTGCGGACAATACAAAATGGCGGATATAATAAGCTGAGAAAATAAGCGTTTTAGACCATACCTCTATCGGAACTTTTTTCTTCCTTTTAATGTACCTAATCACTCACCGAAGACCTGAAACGTTTTTCATGGGACACGCTGTATATATATTTTTAAAAGCTACACTATATATTTTACTCCTCACACTTATAACTGAAATGGTAACCTACCTTAGGTAAGTATTTTAAAAGCTACATTCTTCTCAGTTTAACGAGGGATCTTTACTATTTTTGCCTCTGAATTACAAACTAGTCTAATCATGAGGATGGTCTTTGCGGATGAACGTAGTATTCAATAGTGCGGACGTCAATTCACACAAGAGAACACTACATCCACCGAGCATCGCTCACAACTATACAGAACTCGTGATCTCCAAGTAGCTGGATTACAGGACACGTCACTGCCCCAATCACCTGCCCATTTACCTTGGGAATATGGCATTACAGCGAGGTGCCGTCATGGTAACGGTCATTTAGTCTAACTTAAAGTTGCTAATGATCTTACAGGAATTTTCCAAAAATATTTTCAGAAACTACTTTGTAAACTGTGTAAAGTTTAAAAGACCTTTTTAGAAAATATGAGATCTATAACTTCTAAAATAAAAGTGCTGTAAATTACTCCTGCTTCATAAATATAAAGAACTATGAATATAGATATTAAAATAAATCTTGTTAAGTAGTTTTAAAGTCATTTAAGCTGAAATTTAAGAAGATTATGGTCTATTAACACTGTAAATAGTTCATTATTCAATTTCATCGCTTTTTATACCTGTTTATAAATACCAATAACGCTATAAATATTTATTGCTGATAACAGGGATGAAATTCTCATTCTGATAGAAATAACATTATCTCACTATGAAGTCACGACATGAGATTACGCTATTCGTGCAAGGGAGTGAAGATTTTGTGCACAATTTTACTCAACTACAACGTTAAAACCAAAATACCGATAAAAGGCTTGAAAATTATTTTTAAACTAGCATTACTTAAAAGGTAATTTTCCCATACCGCCATTGTATATTATAAACAAAACATGGGACGGTATATTTAAAAAAAATAATTACTCCTTGGTTTTCGTAGATAAAAAATCAGAGGTTTAGCAAATGACCTCGTTTTTCCACAATGGCGGTCAAATAAATTACATTTAAATACTATATTTTATGATAGTGTCACATGGCAAACATAATTTAAGACATTTGAGTATTTTTTATGCCATAAACCCTTTACGAGCTTTGAAGGAATTACATGAACATATTAGAAAGACTAAGACCTGCATGGTAGTTTTTTTTATCTGATATGGTTTTCATTAAAATTTGTTTATTTTCCTTGTTATAAGTGGTATTTTTTATTGATTTTATAACAATAAAGTAAACTATTGTTACTTTTCATCAAACAACAATGTTATAGTTGTTTTGTTATTAGGGCTGTAGCCCTAATAACAAGAGCAACAACATTTGTTATTAAGACTAGAGAAATATTGAATATGACGAGAGGTGTTATGTAAAGCGGTTTTAACTGAGACACGCTCAATAACAAAATATAGTTCTATTTATATATAGATATTAATTTTTGTCAACTGACATCATTAGTATTACCATTTGGTATCACGATTCTGACAGAAAACTTTTAATGAGGCACATTAATTTTTTATTGATGATGTTTGCAGTTTAAATTTGTATGTAAAGTAGCCAGTACGGTAAACTTATAATTAGACTTTTTACACTACAGTATTTTGTTATATCCAACCTTTTAGGAGTAATACTCCAATAATATGGCTGAAATTTAAAAACACCAAAACTAAACAAATTAATAAAGTTTATTTTGTTATTAAAAACATAGTTTTTTTGTGAAGACTTACATAATATATGACATGATATCATATACTGGTAAGTAGATTAACAGCAGAATTATTTAAGCTATCATACGGTTTACATATGCACAATGTAGTGAGCAAATATACATAACGTTATTTATAACAGAATAAATTGAACTTTTTTCTTGTTAACATTAAAAATACATATTTCAGTAATGAAAAATCTGACATTCGTAGGTATATTCATATGTGTAATATAGATAAAAAATCGTCACACCTTGTATTAATATCAGTGCAGATTTTCAATTTTCTCTAGCAGTAGAGCGTAGGCAATAAAAGTTATTAGTTCTTAGCCTATAATTAATTAACAGAAATTCTCTCCCTATTAGCTAAATAAGACCATTGTGGAACTAAAGACATTTACTTAAAGGTAAGATATATTTTTAAATACGGATTCTTAAATTTTTATTTTAAAATGTGATGAAATAAAACTATTTTCTAATAGTTACAACGCATCAATTGTTTTTTGAAACTTTAATACTAATGGTTTTGTTTACTTTAGACCATAAGTTATGTTTAAATTCATTATTGAAATCAAAAATTAATACTATTCTTAGTATTAATTTTTGATTTTAATAATGAATTGATGCAAAAAAGAAATATACAGAAAAAATAAATGGCACAGTGAGTTAAATAATACAACTGCAACAATTTAAAGTTGAGAACCTTAAATTACTATAATCTTTCCGAATTAATTGAGACACAAAATCAATATAAATTTTATTTATAATCATGAATTGATTTTAACACGTTTTGTTTCAGGTATAAGGATTATGGAAGAATCAGTCCCAAAGGCAGACTTTAAAGTCATGTTACTGATCTTGTTTATCACAGCAGTAAGTTAAACATCATTGACATTTAATTAAAGGAAAAGAAAAACAATCATACAAATTTAATGGTTTTTTGCACATGATATAATTTTTGAAATGAAATTAGCATTTTAGGATAATCCTTACAAGCTGAAACATATTTTTTTATGAAAGTAAAAGTATCAACTTTATCAAGCAAAGTTAGAGAAAGATGAATTAAAATACCTTTTTGAATGTAAAATGCGGGGGTACAATAGTTTAATATTTTTTTGCGTACAATTTAAAAGACGACAGATAGGCATTAGTAAAACCTATTTCAGATTACCAACTCTTTTCGTAGCTAGAAGAAATTTATCACATGACTATTCTAATTAGCATTTAACATAACATTCCCGTGTTTTATTGTATAAACGTTTGACACTGACCCACAAAATTAAAAGTAGGTACCACAAGGACTTTTATTTTACTTTTTTGTACTTTCTTATACATTTCTGTGTGGGGGTATATGTGGAAGCCTAGAGACGAGACTGTATGTCAGATTTTCATTAAGTTCGTTATATAGGTAACAATCTACGGTATCTCAGATTTTTTTAATTCTGATTTTTAAGGGTATTTTACGCCTAAAACCCTCCAAAAAACAAAATGGCGGAAAATTTCTAAAAACGGCTCCAACAATTTTAACGAAAATTATATGGCTTATAGTTCTTTATGAGACAACAAAATAACACAACTCATATTTCTTACAACTATAGGGCTCAAAAGTTGTAGAATTTTAAAGGAAAAATATTTTTTTTTATTTCCCGATAAAACGGAGATTGTATGAAATAATTTGACTATCGCCATTAAACCCAGCTTAAAAACAAATAACAAATTAGTATTTTGAATCATTAGTCTTTGACTACCGGTTCCAGGCAAAAGTTAATCTAAATGTACGTGGTGAACAAACTACATTGTCTGAGAGCATCCAATGTTATCCTTAAGGAGCATATTAAAAAATTAATTTACTTTTTCCGCAAACGATTTCCATGAAACCTGGTATGTAGCGTAAGGTCACATAACCCAACAACTCCGACAGTTAAGTTTGGAGTTACGGTGAGGGGGTTCACCCCTGTGTAATTCTAACTATTAATTTAATTTCTCTAGCGGGTTTTTTTCAGAAATTGTATTATTTTTAAAATATTAAATTAATAAAATGTATTAGATAATAGACAAATTTTGAATTATATGATAGTTTTATTACTTATCATCGTTTTTAAACTGACTTAATTGAGAAAGTATGTGTCAGTTCACTGAAACCGTCCATTATTGAACAATTAATTAATTTGCAGAAATACAATTTTTTTTAAACTCCCATCTTTTTAAAATATTAAAACGAAATTCCTGGGAAAAAACCAAATCCCTTTAGTTGTTCCAACAGTTTTCTGATATAATAATTTTACAGTTTAAAACAACTAGTTTTCAACTTTAAATAATTTTATATAACTCAAGAATATGAATTTCAGACAACAATTTTTAACAACACAAATAGCTTCAAGATTGGCGCATGTATAAAAATGAGTAAAGAAGAATTTAGATCAAACAAGTATGCACAAATGGGGTTAAAAAGAATTATGGACAACTTTCATGTCAAGCCAAAATGTGAAGATGGTTACGTGCCTGACGTAGTAGACCTTCCGGACTTAGATGTATGCAAACAGGTTAGAATTTTAGATTTAAAATTTAGATTTAGATTTTACTATACTCAAATAGCTTTGAAAAGTTTATCTTCTTCATCGTGGGAAAAAAGCTTAAATAATGCATATGTCTCAGCAAAGGTTTGAAGTTCTTCTGAACCTGTTCTTATAGCATCATTATTACTTTCGCACCTTGTTACACTTTTGTGTCTTGCAAATCACTAACAAACCCCACCCTCTCAACAGTGCTTAGACATATCCATGTTAGAATAGTGTAACAAGGGTTCAAGGCGATTAGAAGGATATTTATAAATTTCTGCATTTATCCATAATATACCGGTTATCCAGCCTACAGTGATCCAATAGCTAATTTTCATATTTTGTCCGACAGTTAACTTCATATGAAGGACCCCACCTATGTTTTAATGCTGATTTTGGGTAGGCCTACGTTTTCAAATTTTTTTCGACATGACCGAACAATTTTTTTATTATAGAACACCCTGTATTACATCAAGATTTCAGATAGAAAATGTGATTTTAAAATGTTTTTATTCTTGGTATTTTTCCTTAAACCTAACCAATCAAGTGCTAGATGATTTTTACAATTCAATTTCCCTGTATACCGGGACCATTTTATGTGTAACTAGCCAAAGTACCCGTTCTTCGCACGGGCCAAAAAGGCTGAAAGGTGTAGGCTCTACTGATACATTTAAAGAATTGTTAATTAATTCTTCATTGTTTACAAAATAACAAAACAGGAGTGTCTACAACATTTCAAAGTAACATATGCCAAACATTGGGAGAGGATAAGGATTAATGTAATAGAGACAGTCGTCGGAAAAAACTTAAAATCTACTATTCCGCTATTTCAAATAATTCACTAATTTCGATCCAGCAGTTTATCTGAAAAATCAACTTTATTTCTTCTTCTTCCCGAACTGTCAAAATAAAGTGCAAACGGATGTTGTCATTAGAAAATGTAAACATTGAAACCTAGGACGGTCACGGCAGCTCTTTCTTCTTCTTCCCCTTCTTATCGAACTGTCAAATTTTAGTATTCACAGCCGTTGACATTCAAGTAATTTTATGTTTTCATTCTCTAAAAATGTAAACATTGAAACTTAGGACGTTCACAGGGCGTAGCCCGAGAGGATTTTAAGGAAATGAGTATGCCTATGTGTTTCATGAGTTTAAGATCTACCTTTGCCTAAAATTTCAAACCGGTCGGTTCAGTATTTTTCGCATTCACTTGCCACAACAAACCCACAAACAAACATACAGAAACCTCCTCTTCTTTATAATATTATAGATTTATATCTTTGCACAGCAGTAACTTTCGACCACTGGATACCCGTAATAACAGTAAAATTAAAGCTTCCTCTAGTACCTGATTGTGCTTAACACACACACACACAAACCGACGTACTTTAACAAAGTTACTCCACTAAGAAACCACCTTCGCTGACTGGGATGGTGGGGTGTTCTATAAGCCACGTACTTGGAGGTTAAAAATTTTCGTTAGTTGTGAGCGATGTTGGTGGATATAATGTTCTCTTCTTGTGTTCATTACTACGTTCAGCCGCAAAGACTATCCTCATAACCAAACGAGGTCAATATTTGGAGAAAAAAGTCGTTCATATCTCACATAAACCTATTGGTCTCTTAAATGCAATTGGCTTTTTGGCTATTTATTAACAGTCCTGACTAAGTAACATGTCAGCCTTAGTTAGTAACAAGACACCAAAATCCCACCACAATCATTTCACACTATTTATCATTCATTAATGGTTTAAACATCTACCTTGGTAGGTCGCCATTATAGTTAAAAGTATATAAATAAACGATACATACAGTTTTGCTTGGTTCATTCGTCAATTAGAACCTACTTATTAATAGCTTTGTGTTAATGATGACTTAAATTCTATGAAAAAAATGTTTGTATTTACTTCCCTTTGGGAAATAGGTTATATCATGGATATGTCTAAAGGGGATGTTTTCACTTCATCAAAACAGCTGTTCTTATTCCTTTGTTATAAAAATCAATACAATGGCTTTGGTAGTTTCTATGGAAACCTGTTATATTTTCCTTCTTAAAAATCGCCAACACCCCCCCAGAGCTAAGACTTATCCATGTCAAAATAGTTGTATTTAATAGGTAATTGTGGTGCAACCAAATGGGATAGTGGCAATCAATTAATGAAAAATTACATAATTCTATAAGGACATGTTAAACACATATCTATTTTCTTTGTGTTTACAATGTGTGTAAATTACAATTAATTGTTATATATTATTATTTTGAATACGAATTACAAATAACGTGCTGGACAATCTCCGTATATATCAGATTTTCAACACGTCAAGTTTTTTTTGTAGAATAAGTACATTTTCTTTTAGAAAAAAACAAGTTTAAAAAAATTACAGATATATTTAGTATCTTTAGTCTTATTCTATGAGCATTTTTTTGTTTTATATCTTTATACCTTTTTTTAGCAAGTAGCCGGATGGAACTATCAGTATAAATGGACAAAGGTGCGCTGTAAATGTGTTCAACATCCAGAAGCGGGTAAACCTGTTACATTGAAGGTTCGTGTAGTAAATATATCATTGATAGGACACATACTTTCCACCTGTAAAATTAACGTGCAACTAAAGTATAAATAAGTTTTACATACTGTAAAATATGCCAGGAATCCCTCGGAGTAGTTTAAACGTTTAATTTAAATTACTTGATTACATATGCACCACACATTTTGAAACTTTGCACAAATTATAGAGTAGGTTTTAAGAATCTACTGGAAAAGTGTCAGCTTTCTGATCCATGTAGAAACAAAGCTGTGGAAAATTAGAAAAATGATATTTTCAAACATTGAAAATGTTGGCTTTGAATTTTGAATTTGAATACCGAACTCAAATTTGATGTTACTTATACAAATCTGGCAATACTGTAGTTTCTTTGCCCCTGTAATGAATTAGCAACATATTTTTAATAAAATAGTTACCAGGCAAGTCCTATACCGTGCATGTTAAATCTTCTAATTTGTTATACACATATCTCAGAAACCAATAAAGAAAATAGAGTGCAATCTTTACCAGCTTCTTCTGTTGTTTCTGGAACACATTTTAAAATGGGGGTTTGAAATTTAATTTTTTTATAAAGTTTTTTAAGTATGTTTTTGAAAACTTGAAAAATTCAGGTTCAGAATAACAAAATCCTGTTTTAAAATGTACTTTAGTAAACGTGGAAATAGTGGGAGAAGATCTCATTTCATTAGTTTTCATTTCTCATTTCTTTAATAGTTCCTGAGAAACGTGTGCACAAATTTAAAAAGTAAGCTTTCGGGAAAACCAGGTAATCAAATGATCGATTCAGCTGATTTGCACATGTAGGCCTTTCAACAAAAATTTACGACTTATATGAATATTATAAAAACCATCATGTATAATATGTCTAAGTTTTCGTAAAATTACGCTCTATAAAATAAACAAATTGAAAATTTCTCACCAGGTCCATTTAAGTGACCTAAATATTACCACATTTAATACATGGAAAAATATATTTACTCGTATTTTCCGTAAGAGTAGCATTGAAAAGTTTTAGACAGCGTTCTTTATACCAAATATAGTAAATTTAGATTTACCATACAAAACATTTGGCGTAGGCTCGTGATTCGGAATATTAGATTTATATTTTTAATATAAAATTTTCTAAACATATGTAATGTATATTATTCGTGTTACTGATTTGGTTTTATGATTCACAGCCGTACTCATACACTAGGGATGTTAACTGCAATGCATCTTTCTGGGCATTTCCACATATTTGTCGACTAACAGGACCCACATGCAAATAGCTTTGGCAGGGCTAACTTGGTGTCTAAACTAAGGGATGTATTGTAATAAATTCGTCATTTCAATAGTATCCTATTTTCTTTTTTAATTTGAATGTTTTACTAAGACTCCACAATTTGAAAAATAAAATTGGTTTATTTACTGTTAACATATTTTTATTCACGAACCAGTATACCTCTCACAGTACCCACAGATCTGCAAAGAAGATAACTCGAGGAAATAGTTAACAGAAGATACATTATGAGATTCATGTGAAATATGTTTGTATGCCTTTTATAGACTCACAAGAATAAATTTTATTTGTTATGGAGTGAACTAACATTGGGAAAAGGTCATATATATTTATAAACAAGTGATGTTTGAAATTGTAAAACTCTCGTCCTAGACATTATTAATTAAATTAACAATTAGTTGGACTTTTCCAACGCGTCTTGTGTTTAAAATCTACACAACGTTTCGAGAGTTGGATAAACTATTCCCGTTTTTAAGTGCCTAACAATATTTACATTTGTACAAACAAAAGCTTACTTCGACATATAAAAAAGAAACCGGTCAAAAAACACAACAAAAAATATAACTATAGAAAAAATATAGTAAACAAAACACTCTACTTAGCCTATTTTGTACATCCGGAAAATTGCAAAGGAACGACACTATCACTCCGCCTCCGAGCTAGCGGACGTAAAAATAAGTAGGACCGCTCGACACGAAGGTCAGACCACTACTGGCCCCCACCCGTCAAAGCGGTCGCTACTTTCACCTCGTGTCCGCTAGGGGCGCTAATACATTATTAATGTTGGTTGAATAATGGGATAGTGTGCTCATTTATTTATTAATTTTAGATTTTACAAATATTGTACTTCCTGGGTATATTTATATAGTAATAGTAATAAGAAAATAATAAAGCTAAACATATTTTCTATAACGAAAAATCACAGCATCGAGCGATATTATTTTATTTCAACTACTATTTCTCAAATATTTTTTCTCATAACAGGATGTCCCATATCAGGAGTGCAAAACTCGACAAAAGGTTGTATGAGTCAAAAGAGAAATTTGAGAATAATTATTTTTCGCCAAAACTGTTTGTTTGCCACAATATCCACCATTTTGTATTTTTTACAAAATAATTGTTACCTTCGAAATTTTTCAACCAATCTTAATAAAACTTATTAGGTATTCCTAATAATACTGTTTGGTAAAATCTATTTACCTTTACTTGCTACAGAAATGGCTATTATTTTCCCCAATGTACATTTCAACCCTGTGATGATGCTAAACTATGTAGCGAAATGTACATTGGGGAAAAATTAATATTTAGATCTACAGATACGTAAAGGCAAATATAGTTTACTATACAGTACATAAAGGTCTAAGAAACTGGAAATGATAAAATATTATTAGGTATGTTTAAGTAAACGAGGACTTCAGAAGAAAAAAAATTCAACTTTGTCCGATTTGAAATTTCAGAATGACGTGCATTTAAAACGACTACTGACTTTCTATCATTGTATATTAAAAGTATAAAAATGGCCTCTACGCTCTAGTTTCGTATTGGACCAGGTTTTTTTTTATTTCTGCTGTAGTTTTCTTTTATTTAAACATATTTACCGAGTTTAAGGAAAATTGGTTGATAAATTTCGAGTAAAAGTATTATATGAAATATAAAATGGCGGATATCTGGTAATCAAAACGTTTTTGGAAAAAAATGTTCTTCATATTATCTGTATCTTGACACATACATACTTTTCCTAAAGTTTGGCACTTTACTTATGCCAAACAAAAAACTTACTTAAAGAAGTAGATAAAAACACCAGTTAATTTCTAGCGTATATACAACAAATTACAATCTCAATATTTAGATTTCATTGTTAATTATATTTATTTGTAGTTTAAATTGTATTAGATTACACTAGATCATTGAAACCATACTACAATGTAGGTATTTTAAGTATGAATAAGGATTGAATGTAAGATGATTGTGGCGCGATCCTGTAGTCTTGTTACTGACTAAGGCTGACATGTTCCTTAGACAGGACTGTTAATTAATAGCCCAACACCCGATGGCAACTAATGGTCCTACAGTTTAACGTGGAATCCTAACCACGGCCTCTGAATTACGAATTGGTCTAATTATGAGGATTGTATTTGTGGATTAACGTAGTATTCAATAGTGCGCACGTTAATCCACACAAGAGAACACTACACCCACCGATCATCGCTCACAACTATCCACATTTCGTGACCTCCAAGTAGCTGGATTGCAGGACGTCGCCACCGTCCCAGTCTATTAGATTAGATAGTTATTTTAATTATGTTAATTTGATAAGGATTGACTTCTCTATGCTATAGCCAAACACACAGTCACAATGTACGACCGGAGACATGTATAACCTAGGCAGGTGTGTTGCTTTTCACTGCATATGAATAGGATACCACCAAGGTCGTCAACCTAAACAGGAAATCTTGTTGAAACAAATAAACGTCAATCCTCTGATAGATGTTTGGCTCAAATATCACTTGGACTAATGGCAAGCACATATGGACGTGATAAAGGATTATCAGGAATCAGCTGTTCACATTTAGTCACTTAATTTCATTGTTGACCTATAAGTAGCCACGCATACATCCAGAAGACGACACTTCCATCAGCTGGTAAGTGATTGCAACAGTAAATTTTTTAAATAATGTTATAGCATTATAATGTGTGTCTTTATTTTTTATTGAATATAGACAAAACTATTTTTATATCCTCTATTGTAGAGTTTAATATTGATAAACAAAGGAACCGTTTTTGAGAAATTGTAAAATTTGTAAAAAAACATTGAAACATTGAGTATATGTTTACTCCATGCCACCCAAATTAAATACATAGTGACAGCAGTTTCATCGTAATCATAAATACATTTCATGACAACCTCATACTGCAAACATTCATAAAAAATCCTTATTATTTAATTACTTGGCAGCTTTAAACGTGTTTACTTTCAAAAGCTCAGGAATCACTGCGTTTGGTTTATGAAGACGGATTATGGCTCAAAAATGTTCAATAAATGATCGAATAATGGTCTACATGTTAATATGATGTCCTTCAAGGCTAAACTTATAAGTTGGCTAATCAGAAATCATTATTACTGTCAGGAACCATCTAAATTTTACAATTTGTCTTTTTTGGAAATAACATTTTCGAATCTTGCTTAAAATCATTTTTATGTTTTCTATTGTCTAATCGAAACATTTTTTTATTATATGCGTTTTCTTAACCGAACTTAAATTCAATACAATTATAGCTGTTCATGTACAACCTATATTAGACGTTAGGCTATAAATGAAGGAAGTGCCTCATGTGGCTACTGGTATAGAGATCACTTTCAAATGGCATTTCGATACTTAAAACAATAAAGGCAGGACTTAATGTCGTAGTCATAAAACAGTAACAGTAACTGAAATTGATTTCCATAAGTAAATTGTCTATGTAAACTGTGACGTATGTAGATCAAAACAATTAAACAACACCCGAATGTAAAAGTAAATTAATTTAATACAATTATTTACTCTTTGCAACTCTTCAATCTAAAATAAACGTAAACGTAAAATTTGAGAGCAAAACATACAAAGTAGTGAACATATCAATCAAAATTTATTTATTTTTTACCATTAATTTCCTTGACGTTAACTCAGTGGAAACTCATGTGAAATATGTGGTACCTGGAAAGCGTCTAAAATATTGCACGCAACAAAGACAAAACAATTTCTAGTATTACTCATGTATTCTTATCCAAGTATGCTAAATTAGGTGATGGTGTCTCAACACGTTTTAACAAATGATCCTCCTACACTAGAACATTTACATATCTATATTTATAAAATAGGATGTTTATGTAATTTATATTTGTATGTTTGAAGTTTATGCACTCGGACATGTGTCTGTTCCATAAAAGTGGTACATTAGGAATACTTCAAAGTGGTTTTGGATCATTGATTTTGTTTTAACTCATTGTGGTTTTATTAACAAAAGGATGTGCCAACTAGTCAGTAACAAGATACTTTGTAATAATTAAACATTTTCATTTCAAAAGCTTAGTTTTATATTGTTTATTGAATATACTCGCCAGATTGAAGCACTTGCATTTGTTTATGTTTTTTCTGTTTATATTATTTGGTTTTAAAGTTATGCGTATGACTAAACAGTTAAAATTTTAACTGTGACTTCTTATTGAACATTCTGTTACTCTGTTACGTTATTTGAGTTTATACTGGTCTGAAATTTCACACGCACCTTTCCTACAAATTGCGAAAGTTAAAATATCAGTCTATTTCTAAAAAATGAGTTTAACAGTATGTTTTTGAGTCCTGGTTTTAAGGTCTAGATAATATATAGGCGTTTTGAATTACAGCGAACTTTTCAAACGGTGATAGAGTATGTAGTACTTTTTTAGCTCTACTGACCTAACGGAATGATAAAAAACAGAAAGTTCTATTGGAACATATACCTTACCTGTTAGCATTGCTGAAAACAAATATGGAGCCCTCAGCGAGCGAAACTAGTAATATTATGACATTTTTTCAAATTAGTCTGTAATATAATTTATAGTTAGAATATTCTTTAGTATTAGTTTTTAGTTCTGTTTTATATATTGTTTAATGTTATATATCTTATTTTGGACATTTTTGTGGAAATAAAAAATCTTGAATCTAATTAGGAACCTGCGTAAATTTACGTTGAAAAGTAGAGTAATAGAGGAAATGAACTAGTACGTTTCTTGTCACAAGGGACCTTCGCGATATTTCTTCATATATCGTTTGAAATTAACCAGAGTATATACTGTCTTATCATATTTATTTAAAAAATTAGTGAAAATTTAAGTGTAAAATTTAATGTTTGGTATTGATATGATATTGTTCTATTTACATATACTTCTTTGTTTCAGATTCAAATTTGTCCTTGTAAACAAAATGAAGCCAAACTTTAAAGCAGTTTCATTGATCTTGTGTTTCGCAGCAGTAAGTTGGATACTGATATTTAAATTACCTAAATGCTTAATTAGTTTGCAATTTTACGATTTTTTTTATTAAAATATAACCATATGTAAATTTAGTTTAGTTTTTATTTTACATAAACTAACAGCGATTGTCTTATTATACG
Organism: Nephotettix cincticeps; assembly: GCA_023375725.1. Taxonomy (NCBI): domain Eukaryota; kingdom Metazoa; phylum Arthropoda; class Insecta; order Hemiptera; family Cicadellidae; genus Nephotettix; species Nephotettix cincticeps. Next base: position 14,230,059 of record CM041788.1, on the reverse strand, counting down.
TGATATATTAACTAAGGTTATGAATAAGGAATAAGGAAATATTTAATATGTCGTAAAAATCTTCTAATTTCAATGTTTAACATGCCTAAGTTTAAAACGAACACTGGCACAAACATACTTTTATCATAAATGTAATTTAAATCTTACCGTTTTCAGTGCAAATGTTGTGGTTTACCTGGTTAAAACAAATAAAAATCAAAATTACAAGTGATTATACCCAATAAATAATATTTTCCAGGTCGCAACTACTGACGCTGCAAATGACGATGGCATAGTTGGAGGGTGCCGACAAATGAGCCCGTCGGAATTTCAGTCAAATGCGGAAGCACAAGCTGGGTTCCAAAAACTGAAATCAAAACTAGTGGCTAGAGTAAACTGCAATCCAGGCTACAATCCTGAAGTTGAGCTCTTGGGCCTCAATTCATGCGCTCGGGTTAGAATTTAAAATATATAAGTATTAACTAGGCGTTCAACAGTAAGAGGTTTTCATTTTGATAAGTGGATACTCTTTGATCCAATGACATTTTTTCACGTTTAGATTAGGAATATACCAAAGTACGTGTTAAAATTATGATGAGGACAAACACTTAGTAATATAATATCATGAAGTGGCTTGTATAACAATTCAGCCACTTTTGACATTACCCAATATCAAGAACATATTTAAAAGCACACTTCAACAAAAATCCTCGTACATATTAAGCTTTCCCATTACCACTATACATTCTCATTTTTCTTTCCGTGGAAGAATTTTTCCAGTCATAATTGTTGACTGGGACGGTGGTGACGTCCTGTAATCCAGCTACTTGGAGGTCACGAATTGTGGATAGTTGTGTGAGATGGTCGGTGGGTGTAGTGTTCTCTTGTGTGGATTAACGTCCGTACTATTGAATACTACGTTAATCCACAAAGTCCATCCTCATAATTAGACCAATTCGTAATTCAGAGGCCGTGGTTCAGATTCCACGTTAAAATGTAGGTCCATTAGTTGTCATTGGCTGTTGGGTTATTAATTAACAGTCCTGTCTAACATGTTAGCCTTAGTCAGTAACAAGACTACAAGATCGCGCCACAATCATGCTAAATTTCAGTTAAAAGTATAAGTATAAACCTTAAACATGTATTGTGGACATTTTCCAATACGAATAATAAAGCAAATTATAGGTTACAGTACCTCCCGTCATCAATCCAACAGTTGTTTGGATGCAACAAGCCTCGAGAATTATGTATTCCCATCATCAAGCACACATCTGTGTCATAAGTTGCTTCATAACATGTCTTCATCATTCTAAAAGGCATTTAAACGTCTGTTGGATTGAATACAACAGGTACTGTAACTTTTAACGTTTCAGAATCTGTAATCTAAATCCACTTTTATCTCAGAGAAAAAAAAGATTAGTACATGATGTCGTGACGTCATGAAACTTTGTTTAACTAATAATGACATAAGGGCCCTCAGTAACAATCTAAGTAACATAAACCCACTTTCGTCAAAAATAAATTTCAAAAAATAGAAAATGTTAAAGTTTAAGTATCATAAACTGTCTTTTATACGAGCCATAAACGATTTCTACTAATGATATATTTTTTAGGGTGTTGCTGGAGTCATTTATGAATTTAAATGGAACAGGGAGCAGTATAAGTGTGTAAATAGGAATGCCAACGGCAGGGTAAGTGTAGGAATTTTGTGAACTTTAAATTATAGGCTATTTGTATCACATAAGAGTATTTGCATGTGTTATAAGACAGAGAGGTTGTAGATGTAACACCACATCGGTGTTTTAGCTAAAACCCTTTCTGGGTTTTCAGCTCTATTTCACGCCCCAGATATCACGAATAATCATTTTGTACAGATATGAGTGCATAGTGCATACCAGTGGTGGTCTCTAGTGCAATTATTTAGTACTCTATCATCCTGGTTTATTTTTTTACATGGCTTTTGTTGTCCTTCTACAGAACAACCAGTTTTAATTGCTCTATTACCTCCATTTCACCAGTCGTGCTTAAAAACACAAATAAAAAATGTATCTACTCATACCAAATATTTTAAGCGTGTTGCCTTTGTCCACCAATTTTTTTACGTGGATATATCTTAGCTCTATGGGGGAGTTTTGGCTATCTGTGCCACCAAAATTTGAAACGGTGACGAAATTTGGTTGTGACGTCATAGCTTGATTATAAGAACAGCTGTTACTATGAACTGCAAAAATTATCTTTAGACATATCTATGATCTAACCTATTTCCCACAGGGAAGTAAATACAAACATGTTTGTAGGAGGTTACTACAAACTCTAAATAAACAGAACTTTTGATCATCAATCCCCAACTGAACTAATTGGACTATACAGATCATCTTACATACGGTTGAACATAAAATAAATAAATAGATACGTCTTTATTTAAAAGTTTTACTCAGTTTCAGAACTGGTTGTTAGGACAATTCAAGTCAACAATTATCAGAAATAACATAAATAATGTAACGGGAAAAATGATAATGAGGAAATGACAACTATTCAACAGGTAAATAAATAGCTTCTTTCCTATGGGAAATTCACTAAAACAATGTTGAATACACGTTGTAAATGTTTTCCCGTATTGTTTCCTGAAAAATTTTTCAATAAAAGTTTTAAGAGCACGTGGAAGGTTATTGTACAATGACGGCCCAAAATAGGGAAAACTTTTCCAGCCACACCCAAACCTCACTCTCTGGAAGTACAACATGCAACACGGTTGATATGCTGCGAAACCTCATATACCTGGGTTAAAATTGTTAAAATACCATATTTTCTGATTACTAATTCATTTATGTTTTTCAGCCGTACAATTTGAATCAGAAATACGTCAATTGTAATGCAGATTATGTGGTCGTGCCATGGGAGAACGTCGCACGTCTAGATGGCCCAGTGTGTAGCTAGCTCGGCTAGAGCTTCGCTGTAAACCCTTTCTGATGTACACTTTCTGTCAATTGTAACAAAATTGTACTTATTAAACTATAACAAGCATTCTGAAACAAAATGCCTTGGTTATATTTTTAATATGTTTACAAAAGACATTGATTTTCAACTATATGTCATTACAGCCATATGACGTGAATAAACATATGACGTTTTCAAATTTTGGTTAAAGGGGATGTTTCCTTTAAACCTTTATTGAGTCTTTATTCATTTTCACCTTTATGTTTCCGTTAATCAGTTCCATTAAACACCTGTCATTATAGCCATACGTTCTCACTAAACACATGACTTCACGGTTCCAAATTTTGGTATCGCAAATTGCCAATACCCTCCCCTAAGCTAAGACATTTCCATGAAAAAATAGACTATTTTAGCTATTTTTCTTTTTAAACTTATGAGACGGATTCTCCTACATCGTGTTAAATAAATAGCACATGTATTTTATCAAATTTAAACCACACAAGCACACCAATTCATATGAAGTTAAAACATAAATTCATGGGGACACGATTTAAATGGTCTAAATTTATTTTTACAAGCTTTTTTCACCATAGACAAGACACTACTCCATAGTGAGCCTCAATTTATTTACTGTCTAACTAGTTTTATTTCTGATCTATTAAATATAATATCGAGTCCTCTTCAACAACTAATCCTTAAGTTGTGTGCAAAAATTTTAAATTTTTTATAACTTCTAGAGGTATTTTCTTTATTATTTTAAACTTAGGTATTTGTGAGTATTTTTTGAGAGGGAAGTATATATTTGGCCGTATGAACATTTATTTTTTTGTATTACTTTTTTAATATTACAACTTAGAAATACTAGCTTGTCAAACACATACATTAGCTGGATTTTTCTTGCAAGCAAAGCTGTTTCTCAGCAAATCATAATGTGGCAGAGGTAAGATAAATCTAAAATCTAAATCCGACTTTGAATCCGTCAAGAATAAATTTTAAGTGTTAAGTGTTGTGTTAACATATTCTGTATATTTTAATAGTTAAACGAAAGTTAAACTTTTCCACGAAGTAAAACTTTATATCAATCCTTCTATGAGTATAGCAATACGCCAATAATGTAGCTGAAATTTAAAAACACAAAAGTTGAAACTGAAAAATGCTTTTTCCTATAAAAATTATGTAGCTATGAAGAGTTCAAAACTGAATTGAAATACTTTTACATAATTTATTTGTAAATCAATAAATAAGAGAATTATGTACGCTATTCTTGTCGTAAAAAGTCAGTGCAATAAGCAGTTATAAAAATATGTTATCTATTAGATATAATAAATAGCATTAATTGAACTTTTTACTATTTAAATAATAGTACCTATTCCAGTAATGAAATTTGACTCAATAAAATCTAATATGCACGGGTGATTTCATATTTATAATAAAGATACTTAATCATTGTCATAACTTAAATTCATATCAGTATATATTAGTAATTTTATTCGCAGTTGAGAGAAGGTAATAAAATATCTTTGCATATAACTAGCAGAAATTCTTTCCCTAGACCTTAAATAAGAAAGAGCCGTTATAGAGCGGAAAACGTCAACTATAAGGTAAGATAGAGCTGCATATCGGATTGTTTATTGCGATGACATAAAACTATTAGTATATTACTAGTTTTGATTGCAATGATAAATTTAAATAAATTAATACTATAAATAAGCAAAATTATTAGGATAAATGTTTTAAGAATATGCTATTGATGTAAAGATTTGAGAGAAACTACTGATTTATGGGTAACATGATGTGATATAATCACGAGAACACAACATTTAAATCCTTAAACTTATCATCGTATTCACAATGATGAATTAAAAACTGTTTGTAAAAACACAAAGTTGAATCATTCCAGTAATCAGTCAGTGTAAAAAAACGATCTACTCTTACAAGTAATAATTTGAAAGTAAGAAATGCTTACGTGAAGAGTTTTTGGTATATTTTACTTCGAAGTACCTGAAACAAACATAAAATCGTTACTGTTTAAGTATTGTCGAGTCATTATGAAGATGATGTTTCATTGTCAACCAATCTACTCAATCAGTTCAAAAGTTGCTACGTAATAGAGTATATAATTAAAGAAACTGCTGTCTATAGAAAACTAACCGTTTTCCGGAATCGTGAAAACCACAAGCAAATCAACCGACTACAAACTGGTTCGCTCCGCTTTCGCATCACTAAAAGTTTCTAGTGTGTCATTTTATAAACTCTCAAAACGTCATAAATACATTCCAATCCAAACTTCTAGCGGAGAAGCTCAACCATACCCCCATTAAGGTAAAAAATAGTTTATTTGTGTTTTATCAGAGAGGAACGGATTATAAGGAGAGAAGGCACCTTATTGGACTTAGTGAAATCTCAGGACAAGTGTTGCCATCTGTCGGATCTAGCGGTGAACTAGGCCTCTGTGATGCCGTCAGGTGTGTCATTTGCGACACTAGCGCTATCTGAGGATGGCAGTACCTACTACGTCAATTGGCGGTACAATGTAACGTCTTCATCCTTAACATGGGCGTGCACTATCTACTTTACTATCCGTTTATCTATGGTTTTATTGAGTCGTGTCACCGTAAGTTGCAAGCCTAAAAATCTGTATTGCCATTGTCCGCTACTGTGAATATAGAAATAGGCATACATAAGGTTATCCACTAATCAACATGTGTCCTCCACTATAAGGTAAAATATTTTAAGCTTAAAAAGTCAGAAAATGAGTTTTGTGCTTACAATAAACACGGATCGCTTGTAAGGCTCTTATGACTACTGGTATTGGTATAATTTTCAAATCAAAATATTATATTAAAATTAATAGGAGAATGACTTGAATATAAACATAAATCATTTCTCATTGGTCATTAATCCATCGGATTGTGCTTTGTATATAAATACACAGTTCAATAAAATTTGGTTCTTAATTTAAATTTCATTCAAAACAATCGTTTATTTATTGTAACCCTTCAACCTAAAGACAAATTTTACATGTATTTGATTACAAAATACTGAAAACAGTGAACATATTAATCAAACCCGCTTAATTTTTACCCTTAAATTCCTTGACGGAAACCCTTTCCCTCATTATACACATCTTATTGGTGTTATTTAGATTTTTATTGCGGACATTTTCCATCACGATTTTATGTAAAACAAAGTTTCACGACGTTTCGGGATCTGGAATCTGATCCCGTCCTCAGGTGAACTAATATCTAAAACATAGCACAATTAATTAACATATAATCCGGACCAAACCGGTATAAAGCTGAAAACATAAAAGTTTAAAGCAGTCAAAAAAACTTACTAACAAACCGTTCACTAACCATGAATTTTTGTTTCCGGTTCCGGTGGGACACGCCCACTCCTTTCAGTTGTCCACCGCTTGTCTCCGTAACGAGCGGACGTGTTAGGTTTCTTTTGCGTGTATGGTTAGTGAATGGTTTGTTTGCAAGTTTTTTTTGACTGCTTTTAAACTTTTATGTTTTCAGCTTTATACCAGTTTGGTCCGGATTATATGCTAATTAATTGTGCTGTTTTAGATATTAGTTCACCTGAGGACGGGATCAGATTTCAGATCCCGAAACGTCATGAAACTTTGTTTTACATAAAATCGTGATGGAAAATGTCCGCAGTAAAATCTAAATAACATCAATCCACCATCACCAATAATGAATTTCAAACAAAGAATCTGATTGGTATTACAAATATTATTATATTTTCTGAGTACCATGATATATTTTAAACTTTATTAAGTACTAGCTGACCCGGCGAACTTCGTAACACTTTATAGTAAACACATGTTAACTTTAAGATTGGCCATGTTCTGAAGTCGAATAGCAATACGGCTTTATTGTGAAAGGTTAAATATTCTGGATCGCTGCATAGTGAATAACAATACTGAAACGATAAAACATATTAACATCATTCCCATAAAACAAATAAATCTGAGTGGATTAATTCACACTTTTCAAATCCAATCCAAACCTAAACGAAACCTAACTGTAATACGGCTTTTATAGGAAAGATATACAACAGCTGATTATTATAATAAACGTAATAATATAAACATTATAATTATAATATAAACACGTGACTTTAATCAGACAGAAAATAAAAATATAAATATATAATCCCCCAAAACCGTAAACTATTAAAGTGGTGAATAAAGCTGTTCATATTTTTACAGTACACATTTACTTCATAGTTTAACATTAATGAATTATTCAGATGGCATTGGATAGTAAAGCATACGGTATTGCTAATGGAAAGTAAACCAATCAGCTGTAGCTAAGAAATCAAATGTTTTCATTTTAGACAATTTGTAAACAAACTTACTCTCCATAAGGTTAACATTAGAAATTTAAAACGCCATAAAATGAAAACTTATGGGGTTTTCGAAAATATTTTTTCACTAAAACCTTCCCAGACACATATAGAGCAACTTTCTAAAATTTCATGGCGATCGGATGAGTAGTTTGGCAACGCATAAAGGACATACAGACATACATTCTATTTTATATAATAGAGATATACAATATCCAATGTTGGTGGTAACTCATGTAAACTATTTGGTAAATTCGAAAGCGTCTAAAATGCTACTCGCAGCATAGACAACATATGTTTTATTATTATTTTATGAACTATATTTAAATTATAAAACACCGCGGCACTTACGTACTTGTGTATTCTCCGACACATCTTTGCATTACTTAAGATAACTCAGAATAAATAGTTTAGTTTATAAATATTTAGTTAGTCAGAGTAAATAGTTTAAGTCATTAAGAAAGGATATCACACAATGCTTATTGATAAGACCAATTTATAAATTTTCGCATTTCCCACAAAATAACGTTGGTATTTACTTCCTGTGTGACATTGGTTTTAGGTTTTCGATCATAAATATGTCTAAAGGGAATGTTTTCCGTTTATCTACAGCTCATCTTATTACAAAACTTCAATAAAACAGTTGTGGTAGTTTATGTGGAAACAAGGTCTAAACACTTCCGCTGCAGCTTTTTCGTTACACACATCTGCTAACACCCCCCAGAGATTAGATATATTCGTGTCAAAAGGAAAATAAGGAAGTAGAGGTCCTGCCACAAGGGTCTTGCAAAATATTACAACATATATCATTATAAATTAACCATACGAAGTGTATGTTATATCAAAATATTTAAAATAACTATGCATTTCAGTGTAAAATTTGTGATGAATTTAATATTGCTGTATCTTCATATGCTCCTATGTTTCAGGATCAAATTGTTACTTGTGGAAAAGATGAAGCCAGACTTTAAGGCAGTTTCATTGATCTTGTGTTTCGCAGCGGTAAGTTAAACATCACTTTAACATAAATAAACCATTTTCATGTATACTAATTTACAATTTTACGATAATTTATAACAAAAGATAGTAATATTTTTTCTTAAAATTAAACCCAAATTCTCGTTTTATCGAATTTCTCATAGGGAAAAAACTATTACCGTAGGTCTCATGGCAAGATTTAAGCCCGGGACGGGGTTATTGTTTCTTCTTTAGAAGCCCAGAGACCAAAAACAATAGTCGTTAAAATGTATATATGTGTGTGTGTGTGTGTGTGTGTGTGTGTGTCTGTGAACACGATAACTTTCGTAAAAATGGTCCGTACCAGACCAAATTTAGTAGAGACGTTAATTTCCAAATTTTCTCAGACGAGTTCGTAAACCAGACATATCGGTCAATTGGAACGGGTAGTTTGAAGGGAGGGTCTGTACCCCAAAAATGTTTTTTTACGTTTTTTCATGTAATTTATAAAAATTTCAAATGCTATCTTCCACCATTAGAATCAGCTTAAACAACTACACAATTTAGTTCCTTAAAGTTTATCTCAAACGGTTACCGATATACATCTAAAGACAGTACGTTGTATTTTGGGGCTCCAATCTAATGGAGGATAAGAAAAAATTAATATTTCACTTATCAATCAGTATTTTTGGATAAAACTTGAAATTTAGCTTCATGTTCTTGAGATACATCTATTTATGCTTAAAAATCATAGTTTATGTATTCATCATAGCAACTTACCTGTATACTCTTTTCCCATGTTAATCATGGGGAATAGGTACACTCTTCTATTTATGGACATATGTTGATGAAACTTGGTATAAATGGTCTAAATAAAAATTGTTTATTCTAGAAATTCCTTCTTTCAGTGATTCTCACAGCAGCTAACCTGCATACCCTTTTCCCATGTTAATCATATGGAAAACGCCTTTTTTATGGACAGATGTTGATGAAACTTGGTATAAATTGTCAAAATAAAAATTGTTTATGCTATAAATGCCTACTTTCAGTGTTTCTCACAGCGGAAAACCTGCATACTCTTTAATCTCTCCATATTAATATTATGGAGAATAGGCAAATAACTAACTCACATATTTAACGTCAGATTAAATTAAATTAAAATATAGTTACAGGTGATTTCAGTTTATGTTCAGTATTCTAAATAGTTTAATATGTTCAGTAAACTTTCAGCAATATGTTCTCCGAAAAAATATGAACAACATTTATGGTCAATATCTATTAACGACGAAAGCAGCTTCCAATATTCCAAAAGCTCAAATGAGAACAAGCATCAACAGTTTAGCAAATTTAAAAATTAACTGAGAAATGGCTTTAAATTTAAAACCTAACTGGTACAAATGTAGATTTAAAAAGTTAGGATTTTTTGCAATAAAGATAGATATTACAAATTATTGGATCCAATTATTTATTTTTTCCAGGTAGCAGCCATTAGTGCCGAAAAGATAAAGGACAGGACGTGGTATGGAGGACCTCAACAAGTGACTCCAGCGGAATTTAAAGAAAACAAGGACGCACAGGATGGGTTTAAAAAAGTTATATCAATACTAACGACTCAAATGGAAAACAAGTGCGGTCCAGACTACGATCCTAAAGTCTATCTTCCAGACCTCAAAGTATACGATCAGGTTAGAATAGGAAATAATTAAGAATGCATCTGTTGTTCAATGGTAAGAGACTATCACTTTAAAAGTTTGAGGCTATTTAATTTAAGATAATATACTTTATAATTTAAACACACAAAATAGCTCTGAAATTATTATGAAAATACATAGTTAATGGAAATATATCATTAACTTGGTTTTGTTACATCTCAGTCATACCATAAAATTTTTTTTAAATAATCCATGAATAATCATTGTATGCATGCCATTCTACCAATATCATTGAACTTTTTGTTTTTACCATTTTCTTATTTTTTTTTAATTGCTGAACCTCTCTAGGGAATTTTTTTAATATAGTGAGGGGATTTTTCCATCGGGATCAATAAAAAAATCACGACGTTTCAAAACATGGCATCAAGTAACCCCATCATCAGGACCATATTACATTAGAATATTATTCTATAATCCCAAAACAACGTACAAATTTTAATTTACTTGGCGTTATAAAATAAGTGTATAACAGAAATCCACATAACATAAACTCAACTTCACGAACAAAGGGTTTTTTCTAGTTTGCCTATCATAAGTGAGTAGTGTATTTGAGTAATTTACAATACATTATTTTACATGTCATTTAAAAAAAAATAATGTAATTTTCATGCTAACAAAATATGTTTTAGCTCGTTTCTGGAACGCTTTATACATATGAATGGACCAAGGAGGACTTATCATGCCATAATAGACACAAGGTTAGTATAAACATTATATAAACATTGTGTTGGCTTTGTTTTGAAAATATATTTTTTTCAACTTGACAGCAAATATTATTAGTTATTTGTAATACATGCTAGAATGTTCAAGCATTGTCATGGAGATTCTTGATGAGAAAGCCAATCGGGGTTTTTAGCATTAACTTTTTCAAGCTTTTACCTCTGTTTTATGGCCCCAGATGTCACTATCTTTGCTGTATATTTTTACAAATAGACCACAAATACAAAGGTTTACCGAGCCTCAGGTAGGCTACTTTTCATTCTGGATTAACTTTTTGCCTGCAAAAAATCAACCGGTTTTTACGGCTATCATGGGAGAGGAATTATTGAACTACCTTAACCAGTTCCGGCTCATGTTTCATTAAAGTTTTTAGTACATTTTCATAAAATACAGTACATTTGACACTTTAACTAACGCCCAAAAACCAGCATTGCCTAACTCCCACGGGAGTACTGAAATTTAGACGAAATCTTTGAATAGCCGTAACTCGCTAATAAAGCTATTCCGAACCTTATATAAACTTATAACAGGTTTATATGAACAATTTTTGTCGTTTTCACCCATATAACAAGTCCTTCAATTTTCGTTTCCCCCAGAATCATGCTTATAATAGACCAATATTCCCCATGGGTTTTAAAATGGCAATTTTGTACTATTATTACACTAGGTGGTTTTAGACAATGTACCTTTGTCATATATTTTTTACATTACTTTAACGATTGTTATGGTCAATACATTAACAATAAGAAAAATACGTTAAATTTACTGTTTTTAATAGCCACCTTTTAAAAATTATATGAACTAAAATGTATTAATATCGTAAGCTCTTTGTGGATTTAGTTTAGAAGATTATACAGAAATTTGAGTTTCTATGTCAAAGGGATTATATAATTATTGTTATTAGTATATATTCCATTATTATATTAATTAGGTTATTCAATCTTCCGATAATGACAAAAAATAATGTAATACTATGAAATATGGATAGTGGATGGACTTTTTGTAATATTTTTCAAGCACATAGTTTTGAGATATTCCGTACAACAAATATTTTTATCATACATTCCCCACTGACCTACATTTTAGTCAATTTAAATAGACTAATAGCACAGTATTATTATATTTTTTATATGTTCATTAAAACTATTGACATAGTTTCTTATATCTTTATTATTGCATTTGTTTGTATTTTCTAGCCACCAAAGATGTATTCGATGAATGTTAACTGTACGGCAGAATATTTGGTCCAACCATGGAATAATTTCTATCAGCTTAAGCCTCCAGAGTGCAGCTAGAAATGCTAGAAATTTCTTGTCTCCAGCTTGTCAAAACCTTCTACTAAACCTTTTGTGAGAGTTTGGAAAAATTGTATTTATCAAACCTACACTTCATTTAAAAAAATACTTGGTTACTTTTCAAAACACTTTTACCAAAGATATTGATTTTCCAATGGAAATATATTATATTCTGGAAACGTGTTGTTTTTTATGAGTTACCTCTTTTAGCTATTGCATATTATATTTTGAGACAGATACATTGTGTATACGTGCTTGATAAATATTTATATAGGCTTTTGACGGCAAACAACGATTGAGTGTGTATTTATAATGTAAAATACATAAAATCAAATCAGTATTATTTAAGTTGTCTGTTTTCAAACCTACAAACCCGTTTTAAAATCATCTAAATATCCCAAAACTGTAATTAAACTGAAACTATAACATGTTTCTTTACCTTAGTCTGCAATTCAGACTGTCTAAATAGAAAACAGAAAAATGAATCTTTGAACTACAGACTGACTTAGGTATATGTTATATTTTTATACACTATTTAACTAAAGCACTGCTTTGCCGTAACTATACTTGCCGTGAATTTTTCTTCAGATAATTTTCAGTTTAATGCTATTGAGTTTTTTATTAAATAAATTGTTGCTTGAAATTTTCCAAACATTATTATTTATTATGATCACGAAACTCTTATAACTCTATTATAACGCAGTTTTAAGTAACAAAAAAACGATTTGAAAAAAGTTTAAGAAGCAACGTGCCTTTTCTTGTAAACAACATTTTGTCAACAATAGAATTATCACTTTCCCATCTTAAAATATCTTGAAGTGTGTAACTTGGATCATTGAAACGGCAACCATACTACAATGTAGGTATTTTAAGCCAAGTATGAATGAGGTTTGAGTGTAGGATGATTGTGGCGCGATCTTGTAGTCCTGTTAATGACTAAACCTGACATATTCCTTAGACAGGACTGTTAATTAATAGCCCAACAGTCGTGGACCTACAGTTTAACGTGGAATCCGAACCATGGCCTCTGAATTACGAATTGGTCTAATTATGATGATAGACTTTGCGGATTGACGTAGTATTCAATAGTGTGGACGTTAATCCACACAAGAGAACACCATACCCACCGACCATCTCTCACCACTATCCACAATACGTGACCTCCAAGTAGCTGGATTACAGGACGTCGCCACCGTCCCGGTCAAATTTGTATTTTTGTATTAGTATTTGTCAGGAAACATTTTGATCTTTTCCAAATTCAACCTGCTCCCTTAGGTACGGTTTGAGAAGCCGGCTTGATATAGATATCCCGAAGCACAAAACTTCTTTTTTAGACCAACTCTTTTACAATGGCATAAAACTGTTCACAATGCACAGCCAACCACCTTAAAATATGAAACAGACGTGGACAAATTTGGCAAAAGGGTTAAGAATCTTCTTGCCACGCTGTTACTACAGCATTAAAGACTTTTTAGTCTAATTTTGTCTATCTCTGTCGAACAGTTTTTATACGATATTATAATATTAATTTTAATAATTTATCCTGCAAGAAACACTTATGTCATGACGCTATTATGCAGATTGCAACTATCTTAAATAAATAAATTTGAGTTTGAGTTTGGAGAAACCTTCCATTTTTTTGTGAGGTTTTAACTAAAACTTTTAATTATATGTTACTAATTTAAACTTTGAAACAAAACCATTATTTAGATTTATAGTTTAATTTTGAATAATGTTAGTATTCGTTAGCATACTCGTTAGTATGGTTCTCAAGAGGGATTAGATCAAAATTTTGTAAAAAAGGAAACAATTAAATTTTAAAACTACGATCATAAAGACTTTTTATTATTGATTTTTATGAATTTCAATATCGTGATAACTTAAGCAAGTTTTTTGTAAATTAAATTACATTTTTCATTGTATATTTTAATGTTGTTTTCTAACAGTAATACATTTATACAGTCACTATTATACAGAGTGTCCATGAAAAACGTTTCAGGACTTCGGTGAGTGATTGGTTACATAAAAGGAATAAAAAGGTCCCAAAAGAGGCAAAACGCTTATTTTCTCAGATATCTGCCATTTTTTATTTTTACAAAAATTTTTTAATTCAAACATTTTTTAACGGATAGCTTTGAAATTATGTATGTATTTTACAATAGTAGATTAGTATAATTCAAAATATAACTAGCGTGATCCAAGCTCAAGACCAAAAATGGTGGTCATATTAAATTTTACCGTTAACAAAGTATTTAAGTTTTAAAATTTTAAATGGCCGCCATTTTGTATTTTGTGCTTGGATTATGCTAGTTATGTTTTACTAAGAGTGCCTACTAAATTAAAACACGTACCAAATTTGAAAATAATCTGTTTAAAAATAAAAAAATATTTTTTGGAAAATACAAAATGGCGGATATCTGAGAAAAAAGGCGTTTTAGGCCATACCTCTATTGTTACTTTTTTCTTCCTTTTAATGTGCCTAATCAATTGTCGAAGTCCTGAAACGTTTTTCATGGACACTCTGTATATTTTAAATATTTTAAACACTTTAACTCGTTCACTACGTCGAGTGCCCTACCAGGTACATCAGTGATTTTTTTTTATTAGATTGCTATGATGTACCCAACGGACTACATGCAGTACATTACTAAAGTGCGTTATTCACCAACCGGGTATCCACTCTTTGCGTAACATAAACTACGTTTAAGACCAAAAGTGCTTTATATAATATTATAACTTAATTTTCCTTTCCACGTAGAATAGCTTTGATAACTAGAGCCTGAGGGAGGACAATATTTAATCCACCTGGAGTATAAGTAACATCGGTCAAAATTATTAAAACTATAAAATATTTATAAAAAATAATAATAGTTTAATACAAGATACACTAACTACAAAACGGTTTTTTTAGAAAAGATTAAATTTTCTTAACCACGGAATTGTTTATAACAATACTCCCATTATCCAACATTCAGTAAATCTACTCACAGAAAACAAAAATCGACAACTCACAATTAAACAGAGACAAAAAACCGATTAGTAATCTATACAATTTTTAAGAGAATCACAAACATCCGCTGAAATAGCTTTCAATGACGTTAACTGTCGACATGTATGCCTATAATCAAAACACGTATTTTTCATAAGCTTAACATAAACTGTACAGGCCATCGGAGCTTAGCCCTAAGGTAAAATATAAAACTGAATAAGCCTGTAAGTCTATTCGGAGCAAAGACAAATCCAAAAAAATCGAAGATCATTAAAATCGGTCCAGCCGTTCTTGAGTTAATAATGTTGTAACTAACACTACCTTGTTTTATATACTTAGATATTTGTTAACAAAAAAACTGTATAAACTTCATCCTTATAACTTTATCCTTGTCCTTATCCTATTAACTTGCATCCTATAACCATTGACAATAAAACGAAATATATAAATTTGTATTGATTTGTAATCATAATAATATAAATTTAATAAAGATTAATTTGTTTTTGATGTAACTAAATATACAATCACAAAGTAAAAGGGCTGGTATGGTTAATCTACGCTTCAACTAAATTGAATACCGCCTAGGTCGTCAACCTAAACAGGAAATTCCATCGAAACAAATAAATGTCATTCCTGTGATTTTTATATTTGCCTTCACTATCATCTGGACTAATGGCAGGAAAATATGAACGTCAGCTGACATATTTACTCCCTATTTCGTTGTTGGCTAATATAGCCAGTGTTGGCCACACATATCAAGCAGACGACTCTTCCATCAGCTGGTAAGCGTTATATTACAATAGTAGCGATTCTTGATGCAATACCACAGCATTTAAGAGTGTTTCTTTATTAGCTACAGAATATAGACTGAAATCCCATTATGAATTTCCCATTATAAAGAATAAAAAGGGAATGGATTTAAATCTATTATTGGTAAAAGCAGTTTCATTGCAGCTCTAAGTACATGTTATAGCAACTCGATACTGTATGCGTCCATAAACAATTTTGAAAAATTACAAACGACATAATATGGAACTTAAGACTTGCCCACTCGCTAAGTTAGAGGAATTGTTACATTTTGTCATAGATGAACGGATAGTAAAGTAGATAGTGCACGCCCATGTTAAGGATGAAGACGGTACATCGTACCGCCAATTGACGTAGTAGGTACTGCCATCCTCAGATAGCGCTAGTGTCGCAAATGACACACCTGACGGCGTCACAGAGGCCTAGTTCACCGCTAGATCCGACAGATGGCAACACTTGTCCTGAGATTTTATCGTCTTCACTAAGTCCAATAAGGTGCCTCCTCTCCTTATAATCCGTTCCTCTCTGATTGTATTTTAGAGTCATATGCGTACCATCGGAAATAAATAAGTACTGTATATTTACTGTCAAAGGTGAATTTCAGGACATTTGGGTGAATTCAGTTTTATTTGGAATTATCTTAGTGAGTTAAACAATCAAAATTAAATCAAGATATTAAAAAATAATAATTGAGAACACGAGTGTAAAATTTCATTTTTGTAATATAAGGAAAAGTTTACATTTACATCTACATTCTGTAAATGTCTGTTTACATTTACTTTTTATGTTTCAGATTCAAACTCCTTGTCATCACGATGAAGACAAACTTAAAAGCCGTTTCATTTATTTTCTGTTTCATATCGGTAAGTTTAACAGTAATAATACCTGGTGTACAATTTAAAAAAGTACATTACCTTTATACAAACTTGTTAAAATATTATGTTCTTATTTTGGGTTCATATCAATACTATCCCAATACTTAAGTAGGACCTTTGTGTTTTCATGTAACATATAACCTTTCATTTACTTGGAATTTGGTTTTAGATTTTGATAGTTTTTTTTTAAAATAGTTTTTTTATGTTCGTAATTTGGAGGCAGTGGTTCGGACCCCATGAAAACTGTAGGTTCCTTAGCTTTACCATTGACTGTTGGGCTGTTAATTAACAGTTCTGTCCAAGAAACATGTCAGAATTAGTCAGTAACAGGTTTACAAGGTTGTCCCACAACCATCCTACACTTATTTCTCGTTCATATTTGGCTTCAGATATCTACATGAGTAGTTAACAGTATACAGTATGATGTATAAGGTATAAAGTATCTATCCATGGAATAGAAACGAAATGCACACAATTTTCATAAACCTATTTCTAAATATTGTTTGGAAAATTAGGTTATGTGAGAATGTCTTCTGACGATGGTAAAATGCACGTAAAACAAACTATCAAGAACTACAGGCAAATAACAGGTACATAATTTTTATTACAGTTATTAAAACTGGATAAAAATAAGCATACTTTTTTAATAACTTTTTAATTTTTAAGGTATGACCGACTGTAGGTAAGTAATTTAAGTTTAAGTAAGATTTGTTATTTTACTTAAATTGATTTTCATACTCTAACTGATATAAAATCAACATTCAAGAATAATTATATAAAAAGGATTAAATTAGCGATCGATTTCGTCCAGTCACACCGGACATGATCAGGCTCAAGCGGAGACTGAGTGGAACAAGATGGCGTCCCTGCTTCAATACTATTGGCTGCCTGAAGTTCCTGTAATGGCGTTTCATGTAGCGTTTATTGGCTGGCTGAGTTCCGGAAAAAATTTCTATACGTTTTTGCAGAATCAAAGTATATTTCTTCATTTGTTCATTTTTCTTTATCTCTACACTTTTCTTTATAAATAAAAAATTCTTCCCATGAACTCATCCCATTTCCTTTTTTGTAAGTCTTGATTATCTTGGGTTCTTCATCTATTGTTGATAGGCTATGTACTTTTTCCAGTAAGTGTTTTGCAAAGATTTTTATCTTTCTAGTTTTTCATTCTTCCATGATGATATGTGATCCGTATACCTTTCTATAAATTGACGTTCTGTTCTATGTAGATATTATAGAAGTATCTACATCCAATTTTGTTTATTCCTTGTTGGTTGAATTTAACAATGTTTTCAATTTTCGTGTGTAGTATTGCATCCATTGTGTTCTGCATCCTGAATGCTATTAAAACTCCAGAAAAATGCTGTTGAAAATTCAGGACGCAGAACACGTATAACACGTTATTGTGTTTACACCCTACTAAGTATATCTTTTAACAGTCTGAAAAATATATGAAAGATAGGATTTTGAAGTTGCTGTGATACAAGCAGCTTGGAATGTTTAAAAAACTAACTGTTAAAAAAATAACTCCCATTAAAACTTTATGCAACTTTTATAGCTGCATGAAACTAAACTGTTTCAATGGTAAATCTAATTAAGTTATAAGTTTTTGTTTTTAAAATATAAATAAAAATTACAATTGATTAGTCGTAATTAATGATCATTTACAGATTGCAACCATTGACGCCGGAAATGACGATGGCTTGGCTGAAGGATGCAGGGAAATGAGCTACAAGGAATGGCAGGCTAACACGGACGCTTGGTTAGGGTCTAGAGAAATTGAATCACTACGTAGTGTCAAGGGTGGATGTCGCCCTGGCTATCATCCTTTATTTATTCTTGACGGCCTAACAGTTTGTCAGGTAAGAGTATAAAACATTAAATAATGAACCTAGAGTTTGTTGGCAAGGGATTTCAACTTTAAAAAATTACATTCACTTCAATTTAGTAATATTATTTTATCTTTATAATCATAACCGGCCAAAATAGCAGTGAAACTATGACAAGGACAAACACTTAATGGTGGAATATCATGAAGTGGGTTGTACAACAGCTCAACATAACACACAACCTGTGAAATGATACAGTACCAAGAACTTCTTTGAGTACTTAATAATCCTCATGTATTTACATGCAGTTTTTCCATTAACATTCTTAATTTCCCTTTCGTAAAAAACATATTCTTTTATTTGCAATGTCTTACTAAGACTGGGATGGTGGTGACTTCCTATAATCCAGCTACTTGGAGGTCACGAATTGTGGATAGTTGTGAGAGATGGTCAGTGAATGTAGTGTTCTCTTGTGTGGATTAACGTCCGCACTATTGAATACTGCGTTAATCCAAAGGCCATCTTCATAATTAGACCAATTCGCAATTCAGAGGCCGTGATTCGGATTCCACGTTAAACTGTAGGTCCATTAGTTGCCATGTAACAGTCTAACAAGTCAGTAAAAGTATCACAAGTCATCCTCATTCATAGACTTGGCTTAAAATACCTACCTGGTAGGTCGCCATTTCAGTTAAAAGTATAAATTTCCTGATGTCAAAATTAGTTTAAAACAACATTTTTTAACCATCTAAGGATATGGAAACAGGTGTCTGAACAAAAAAACCCATAGAAACTTAGGCCTAAAGGTTGTCTGGAGGGCTGATGTTGAGTTCAGTCATTCCCAAATCGTGCAGTTAAATGAAACATGCACTCATTACTATACGAGCGTGGACTACTAGTGTATACGTCTTCAAGAAATGACCTTTAATTCATACTTCATGAACAGTCATGGTATACATGTAATTTTTCCATTACCATTAGTAACTTAATTTTATTTATTAGAAAAAATATTTTATTTAAATGCCTCATCAGGCCGACTTCATGGAGGTACCCCCTCAAGGGGTCGGCTTTTCTTCAAAAACCAAAATATTCAATTTTGCAAAAAACCTAATTAGCCTCACATAATGAGTAATTGACTTACTAACAATACAACTTTTCAGATCGGAGATGGAGTCAATTTTCAATATAAATGGAACAAGGAGACGAATAAATGCTATCCAGCTTGGCCCACTGGTCCGGTTAGTAAAAACACCATATGAACATTGTGGTGGACTTGTTTTAAAAATATATATTGTACTATTAAGGCAGTAGAATTATTATTTATTCGTTTTATATGCCAATATAAGAGAGTATTTTTAGACAGAGAGACCATAGATGTAGAAAGCAATCGGTGTTTTAGCTCAAATAGCTCGGGTTTTGAGTTCTGTTTCATGCACCACATATCGCCAGCCGTGCATTTGTATGGGTGACCCAGTGAAGGTCTCTAATGGCAAGCTATACATTTAAAATTAAAACGAGATTCAGTTAAATAAGATTAGCATTACATGGTTACTGGCAAATATATACAATGTTGTACTTAGTGTGACCTCCTTTTGCTTGAATAAGCATTTCAAAGTCTTTTTGGCATTGAGTCTATTAACTTTTTGCACACTTATTGTACTTCAGGGTCTCAAAAAGCTTAAAATAAGTGACTACATCATCTTCTATGCAAACTTCTTCCTCAAACTTTTCTTGAAAATTTCTATGGGATTCAGGTCTGGTGAGTTTTCAGACCACAGTGGAGAAGATAGTTTTTGTACGTACATACATCATTTCTATCGCTACAAATTGTGCTATGCATTATGTAATAACGTGTATACATTCATTCCAGGGACATTACTCCAAGGAATTTTTTCAGAAACCAAAGGGATTTTAAAATAGTTTTGCTATCGGTACATTTAGAATAACCTTTGATATGTGTCTCATGCTTTTGCCCTAGTTTTTTTATCAGTACACTAATACTGACATCTAAATTGAGCTGCTGGGTGTCGTTTTAATTTTTCTAATAGCTCTACTACAAATGATCAGATTTTTCAATGATGAAAAAAAAAAATTATGTAAAACGTTTAAAAGTAAAATGTTCCAAATAGCAATTGTCGAATTTCTACAATTTATGAGATTTTGTGTATTACTTAAACGATATGTGTACAAACTGTTATAGTACCTAACTTACTCTAGTGTATTTTTGGTGTACTACATTTTATTATTTCATTTTAGAATTATTATATATATTTTATTTACAACCCTAACATTTATATCTACCACAGATGATTTATATCTTTTACGATTTGAATCATCTTTGTAAAACTAATAATTGTAACATTTATGATTGGTGTTAAAATTATTTTTTAAATGGCCATTAATTAATTTATAAATTTAATTATAAAAAGTCAAATTCTGATACTGTAGTGTTATGGACAAATTGAAAAAAAACTTTATATTAATTTAATTTGACAATAATGGCATAAGATGCGCTATGTAATAAAAAAATATTTTTGCTATATTTTAATCATATTTTAGTTATAACGATTTTGTGAAAACTTATTCAGTTACAGAAATGAAATTTTGAAAATTTATTTCACTTTGTAAAATCCACATATATACAAAAATTAAATTTATTACCTTAAATAAATCTTGAGGTATAAAATAATATAGAAAAATGCCAGACTGACAGAAGTAAAACTGGACGCCGAAGACCCATACTTATATTGTAAAATATGTTTGTCTCGATCAAGAGAGTAATTTTCAATAAGAAGTTCCAGGGAGTTCTGGGGCATTCTGTATATTTATAAACTGTATACAGTAGTTGAATTTCTAAAAGTTTTTTTCTGCTTCCTAATTAATTTGTTAATATTTTCCAGTCATATATTTTGGTGGAGAGAAATGTAAACTGCAAAGCAATTTACTCGCAAAATCCAGGGGAGAAATACGGTCATCTGAGTGCCCCAGAGTGCAGCTAGCTGTTCTGGAACTAGAAGAAACACATTGATATCATATTTTAATTAAAGTTTTATGTTAAAGTAATTCGTTAGCTATATTTTTCATAAAAGCTTATGTACGTATACAAATATAAATTATATTTATTATTTGAACCTCGACTGTTCACCATGATCCTAAGTATGTGCAGTGAATTCAAGACACTAAATACTTAATCGGTGAGAGTCAGATAGGCTAGCAGAGATGACCGCTTTATGATCTGACAGGAGTTTGGCCACTGGTTTTCAATTAAGTCTTTGAATTTTTTTTGACAGATTTGTCTCTGAGGTAAGGAAAGTCAAAACCCAAAATCAATTTTCACGTATCCATCAAAAATACAAACCAAATGAATAATTATTCATAGTACTTGAATAAATGGAAATAAAATTGTTATTACTGTTAAAATAACCACTTAGGATTCTGGTTTTGGCAATTCAAAAGTTATTCTAGTTGATTCAGATATCCTTATACTTTTACTAAAGTGTTACATTTAATTCTAATTTATCTTTTGAATATTAATTATGCTGTGATCTTTGTTATATGATCTTCTAGACAAAACAAAACGCAATTATTCATAAATACTGAATCGTATGGATAAATGGTTCTGGTGCAGGGTAAGAGACACGTAGAGTATCTATTTAATTAAAGTTTAAATAAATCCGTTCAGTATTATATTTTACAAAGCTTAGTTACATTTATTTGTTTATATTTTACTAGTGATACTGCAATTAATAGTTATAATATTTGGTTTCGTGATATAGCTGGTTCGTTCTTCTTTCAATATTTTTTTCCGGTTCACAGGTTGTGAACTTGTTGGTTGGTTTAAGAAATATTTCTACTTTTTACAGAATTATAAGTTTTAAAAAATCTTTTGATACGTTTCAGTTCATATCAATCATGTTGTTATATTCAGTGTATGATAAATGGAAATGTGGAAATTAATTATGGAAAAACTATTGTATTTTTACGGTCTATTCACAGAGTCTCAACAATGATAATATCTGATAGCATGCAACTTTATATCAATTCTTTCATCATTATTATATCGTTCTTATATCATTTTCAAAACTAGATGTGTTTGTAAACTGCGTAAAATTTGTAATATTATTAGTTAGGAAGATATTATTTAAATAAGACTCTATTATAATGATACGTATTATTTGGTTGACGTATTTCTAAATTTTATAATTTACGTTTTGACGTGGAAATTTCCTAACCCTAGGGGGGAGTAGGCGATTTGTAAGATGGAAAATATGTAACAGGTTTCCATATAAACCACCTGAACTAATGATTTTTTAATATAAAAGAGAAAGAACAGCTGTTTAGATAAAGTGAAAACATTACCTTTAGTCACATCCATGATCTAACCTATTTCTTACATGTAAGTAAATATAAACATTTTTTACCAATGCATTTCCAAAAATCGAAAGGCCGTTCAGGTCACGGTCGCTAATGTCCCCACATCCATCCAATATACCTGACAACGAGGCTGATAACGCTGATAAATTGTGTCTCTTTCATCTCTCGCAAAAATACAGGCTTAACGAAGAGCTTGTTTACTTCATCAAATAGATAGAAGATTCAATAATTGGTTGTGTAAATAAAAATATGAGTAAATTAATTCATTTTTGCCTTTTTGCTCCATTTCATTGAGTTTTAATAAAATAGCTTTAGTTTTGTTTAAATCCCTCACCTTTGGGATTTATAATTTTTTTCTAAACCGAATCAACTTAGAGCTACTTCAATTATATTGACATGTCATATATCTACCAGTGTAGCTCACAAAAATGTAAATAGATGTGAGGAGTAAATAATTTTATTTCATTTCTTCTTCTATAGAGAAACTGATCCAAACCCAGTTGGAATACCCCGGGGTTAGAACCCGTGAATCCTCACACGAAACATTAGACGATGTCCTCAAAAGTAGTAGGGAACTAAACCGATGTTTTATTTGAAGTTTATATTTTAATATATTTTTTCCAAACTTGGTTAGATTCACCAGTGAATATTTTATAAAGAATGTAGCTTAGAGTGTATAACCCTGGCCCAGTAAATTCAGATATCCTTGTCTGAATTTATGTGTGACTCTGTTGAAGATAATCAAGCCTCCCAGGAATTATTTTATCCATAAGAAGATTTAATACTTTTCACATTGTGGAATAGTGTAAATTTATTTTTTTTTTCATTTGTGGATAAATAAATTTAATACTGCATAATGTAAAATCAAAATTAGACATTCAATTAGACTCACAATTTATCTTAGTACAATATATATAGAGCCATCGTAATCAGAGGATTTTATTTTAAATAGTCCATTAAAATGTGTTTTTATGTAACATATATATTTTTTAAACTGTCATTAGTGTAAAATTACAAGATGAAATCATAAAATATTTAATTATATGTTTATTGGTGTTGAGACATTTCAGTAAAAGTTAGTAGTATTTTAATGTGAATAGTCAAACATACGTTATTTTTTATAAAGGCTAAGGTTGATGCCTTAACAGTTTGGCTGGAATCAGTGTCTCCCAATACACGTTCAGATCAAGCTGTATAGTGATAAGACTACAGTTTTTGAAGTTTTTTATTAAATAACGATTGGTGGACAGTAGGGCAGTGGTAGGGCAGTCAGACCGGAAGTGGGGGTTCCGGTCCACTGGAGGGTGGCCGGGAGGTGGTGGAGCGTGACGTGACGTCACAGAGCGTCACTGGTGACGTACGTATTAGATAAGAGTTTATAATTAGGTAAAAGGTCACTGAATTGTATTGTTTGACCTATGTCATCTATAGATAGTATTTTAGCCAATTACTTACCATCAGAGGATGATTCGGACTTTTTACTCCCAATTTAGCCATCAGAAGTAAGTTGTTTATGTAAAAATAATTGTTTTGACATCTTAGTACTACTTCAGGACTATTGTATTTATAGGATTGTAAATGTGAATAGCTAAGGTGTTACATGTGTGTTTATTTTTTTATGAGTAAGATGTGCAAAATATTACACCGAATCAGAAATACTAAAAATATTAATGAGGTAAAATTTTATAATTCATACAATTCCAATTATAAGATTGCAATTCTCCATTCAAATTAAATACATGTGTAAGGTGTCAACTGGCCCATTGGAATCCAAGTGGAAAGGATTATGTATAGTTATTCCTAACTTACAATAATATATTCTGTGTTAAATATAAGTTGTTTACCGTCATTATACAAGCTGTACTAAGCGTGAACATAATAGTTATATTGCTAACTAAAAGCTAATTTACAAAACAACACGGGTAATACCAAGTGTCCATCTTACAAAGTACAAAGTACAAAATACGTAACTTTATGAAACTTTATATATAATTGTGGGTATAATACTAATATAATAGCAATACTTTCTCCATATACTATTAAGTCAATTGTAGTTTTTGGACAGTTCCATGTAAATGTGCCCTTGGAAAATACGAAAATCTGGATTTTTGCCGGCCCGAGGAACGGGTAAAAATGTTATATTCCAAACATAATGTCGGAAACAGCAATAAAATGGCTCACAAAAAACAGCATAAGCATTGCATCATATTACCGAAAATTCAACCAAATAAATTAATTGTACTGTTTTTAATTAAAATAAGTGTAATTTTATAAATATTTATTTGTCTTTGATATAACTAAATGTATAATCACAATATAGGAGGTCTATTTTGATTAATCTCCACTATAAATGAATAGCACAAGGTCATTAACCTAAACAGGAAATTTCGTCGACACAAATACGTATTTGTGGAGAGGAATCAGAGGAATGACGTCATTCCTCTGATTTTTGTGTTTTGTGTGTCTTCACAATCATCTGGACTAATGGCGAACATATGGACGTGATAAAGGATTATCAGGAATCAGCTGTTCACTCAACTATGTCATTGTTGATCTATAAATAGTCACGTTCACTTCTAGAAGACGGCTCTTCGGTCGGTTGGTAAGTGTTAGATTACAATGTTAGCGATTGTTTATGGAATATAATGGCATTGAAGAGTGTAGCTTGATTAGTTAGTTATAGCCTCTTAAGAATCTTATTTTAGAAGCCTCAATTATAGAATATTCTATAATACTGTAATGTTATATATTATAGAATGTTATGAATGAGTAAACACTGCATCACCAAAAATTAAAACTATTTTTGTTTATAGCAGGTGCATCTCTATTGTAAATAAATGTTATAACAACTATAACATAAACTAGTATTTAATTTACATGTAAGGTGACTCATTTTCGTCAATTTTTTTTACTAGCCAAACAATTTAGTAATTGTTATCTTTTTTTTATATTTACAACTGTTAATTTTTTTACAATCTTACCAGTTTTATATAATTTGAATCTGATGTTTTATTTCTTTAAAATTTATTTGTGAAAATTGCTTACGTCTGATACTTATCTTTTGTTGGATCCAGAAAAAGCCTATTATCTTATTAAATCTGACACCTATGTTTCTCTACAACATTTTTGAATATATTAATTATTGTGTTTATTCCAGAAATATTAAAGCCATGAATACAATAGATAATGAATTGAATTGATTAACGAACTAAAACAAAAAAAAATATTTTATAACTACGTATTCTTAGCTGCATTGTAACTTTAAAATAAACGGTACCAGTGGACTGACACATACTTTCTCCCTTAAGTAAATTTAAAAAAAAGTCAATCTGTAATAAAACTATCATGTTCTACAAAGTTAATCTAAATATCATTTAATAATTTATTGTTTCAAAAACAATCATCCAATTTTTAAAAATAAAAACACGAGAGACAAAGTTAAGTTAATTGTTCAAATTGTATGGGGGGAAACCCCCCCCCGTAACAACATGCTTTTTTGAGCTGGTTTTGTTCGGTGATTTGACCTTACGCTTCATACCAAGTTTCATGGAAAACGGTTGGAAAGTAAGGAAGAAATTGATTTTTTATATTCTCCATAAGAATAACATTGGGCGCTTTCAGACAACGTACTGCGTTTATCGTGGACAGTAAATTTAACTTTTCTCTGGAACCGTTAGTCGTAGACAAATAATTCAAAATACTAATTTGTTTAGTTTTTTAAGCTGGTTTTAATGGTACCAGTCAAGTTATACTTTACTTTTATTGTTTTCGCTGAAAATTTAAAAATTTGATTTTTTTGACATTTAAAAGCCCATAACTTTTGAACCGTCATTTTTACAGACATGCGGGTGGTGTCAAATTATTTAGTACTCTGTACACTATAAACTGTCAAATTTTAATCAAAATCGTTAGAGCCGTTTTTGAGAAAATTGGATTTTTCACGTTTTTTAAGGGTTTTTAGGGGTGAACTACCCTTAAAAATCAAAAATTCAAAAAAAAGAAAAAAACGCCTGGAGATACCGTGAATATATACATACATGCCAAATTTCATCTAAATCGGACCAACGGGGTAGGCTGTGGCACTGTACACATCCAGACACACACACACACACACACACACACACACACACACACGGACACACGGACGGACAGACATCACGTCAAAACCCACTTTTTTGGATTCAGGGGACCCCAAAACGGATATATCCACCCTCAACTCAAATTCGAAAATTTTGACGAAAACAATACTTTCTCCATATACTACGTATAAGGGGAGAAAGTAAAAGGGTCTTGGGAATCAGCAGACATGAGCAATGTCTGTTCGTCTGCTATTCGTCTTTTTTCTCCTACACTATTTTTCCCCTCTATTTTGTTTTATTTTATCTTTATTGTCGAAGTATGTTAACGATCAAGAAAGCTGTATACTTTTACGTGTATTGAAGAGTAGTATAGAAAAGAGGAATTAGATTTGCTGTCACAGAGGACTTACAGGATATTTTAACATATAATTTGAAATTACTATACGATGTGTTCAACTACCTTATCAAAATGTTTAAATAAATAAGTGAAAATGTTATTGGAAAATTTAATATTTGGTATAGATATAACATTGTTCTATTTACGTATATTTCTATGTTTCAGATTAAATTTTTTTCTTGTAAACAAGATGAAGACAAACTTTAAAGAAGTTACATTGATCTTGTGTTTCTCAGCAGTAAGTTAAATGTTGATATTAAAACCACTTTCATGCTACGTTGATTTACAATATTACATTTTTTTACTATAATTAATTGTGGTTTAGTTTAATATCCCAAAGGGTTTGTTATTTAACGTAAACTAACAGCGATTCTATTATTCTCCAATAAAAATTAAAACTATTATGAATAGGGAAATATTTATTTATATTGTACGCAGCTTCCACTTTCAAAGCTAAAATTGTATTAAAAAACTTGCATCAAAACTAATGCAAACGTATAATGGAGGAATGATTGTAAGATAAATAATTTAACCTTTACCGTTTTAAACATAAATTTGTGAAGCTACGAGTTTTACGAATTTAGGTACATTGCTGCATTTTGGCCATTTGGGCATTTTTTATTTATTTTTTTTCTTGGCAAAACAATATTTTATTGTTTTAGGTACAACTGAGGAGGACACTTATGACACTAAAACTTTTTAACAATTAATTTAACTTGCTTTTCTTGCTGGATGGTTGAGAAATTTGATAAATATTTGCAATAATATTTTGTATGATATTTAAATTATAGTATTTTTAATTAAGGTGAAGTTTTATTGTTTCATAAAGCGTAAATATATGTGTTAATCCACTGACACCATTTATTTTGTTTTTAACAATCAAAGTTACAAATGATTAGTGCCGATAATAATGTTTTGTAGATTACAATCATTGACGCCCTTAATGACGATGGCTTGGTTGGAGGGTGCCAAGAAATGAGCCCAACGGAATTTCAGTCACACGCAGAAGCACAAGCTGGGTTCCAAAAACTTAAATCAAAACTAGTGGCTAGAGTAAACTGCAATCCAGGCTACAATCCTGAAGTTGACCTTCCAGGAATCAAGACATGCAGTCAGGTTAGATTATAGTATATTTAGGCATAAACCTTGAGTTGGATGGTAAGGCATGATTTTTTTTTTAATTTGAGGTTCTTTTATTAAGAAATGCTATTTGAACTTTAGAACTGGAACACACCAAATTAGATGTAAAACTATGATGAATACAAGTGCTTAATGATTGCAGAATATTATGAATCAGGTTATTAACAACTTGGACACACTTTGAAATTATCCAGTACTGAATAATTAATTTGAAAAACAGTTCCATGAACAATCATTTGTGTACTTACAGTTTTCCCTCTCAAATAATCGTACATTTAGTTTTCAATATTTTATTTAATAAATTTCATTTTAGGCCAAATGTATTGTTTGGCCTCTCCATGGACGTATAAAAAATTCATTTCGTAAATTTAATTTATAAATTTATCAAAGGCATTTTTCAATTATGATTAATAAATAAGGTTTCACGACGTTTCGGAATCTGGAATCTGTCCTCATCCTCAGGTCAGCTGAAACCTAAAACGTTAAAATGGGAGTTCGACGCTCCATGAGGCCCCATGCTGAATTGCCACATGTTAGGTACATATATCTCCTAGCCATCTGTTCATAGACAGCTCAACTTTTTCACAGGCTTATTGAATACTCAAAAGCTTGTTGGAACTAAGATTATACAAATATAGTGTATAATTATGAAAATTTTTAAGTATGTCTATCATAACTATATTGAGTAATTAATAATATTGAGTAATTTACGATAAATAGTTTTAGTCGTGTTACGTTCTATTTAATTTACCTTAAATTATATTTTAAATATGAAGCTGTTTAAACAATTTTATGTTTTAGGTCGTTGCTGGAGTCAGTTATCAGTATAAATGGAGCAAGGAGGAGTATAGGTGCATAAATAGAAATGCGAACAGTAGGGTTAGTATAATATTTTTATAAATGTATGTACAGTATATATTTTGGATACTAGACGGTTCAAATTATTACTTATTCGAATTAAATGCCAGTATGTACATGTATAATACAGAGAGATTATGGATGTAAAGCCTTTTACTGTTTTAGCTTAAACCCGTTCAGGTTTTGAGTAGAAAGAAAGTACCAGTGCTGATCTCTTGTGGCACGTTTCAGTACTTCATCATCTTGGTTTATTTCTGGCCCGTAAAACATCGACTAGGTTTTACGTCATTGGAGAAGACCAATTAAATTCCCTTAATTAAGAACCCTTTAACTAAAAAAATATATAACAATGAACAATTCGCTTATTTTTCATACACAATTTGTTTTAGTATAAATATTTTACAAAACCTTAGTAGGAATAAGTAATATTCTGTATATCCATTCAAATAAATATTATATAGGAACTCATGTTACAGAAATTCACCAATAAACTTAAGGAGTTTAAATAGTAGTTGTATTGTTATCATACTAAGTGGTTTTAGAATAACCATAAACGCTATATTTCATGCTTACTTCAACTATTTTTAAGAATTTGTTTGAATCATCAACTAAATATTTTTCCATACATTCCCTACTGAACAGTATTGACTATGATAATTTGCTACTATGTACATTCATTAAAACTTATTAAGTAGTTTTTTATCTGTTTGTTAATACATTTGTTTTTATTTCTCAGCCGTACATTTTGAAGACGAAATTTGTCAACTGCGAAGCAAGTTACTGGGTCATACCATGGGAGAACTTTGCTCAGCTGAAGGAACCAGTGTGCAGCTAGCTGTTTTAGAGCTTCGTTGTTCCAAGCATCTGAAACCTTTCTGATATATCTTTTGTGACAGTTTTGACAAAACTGTTTTTATCAAACCATTATTGTGTTCTGAAAAATTACATGGATATCGTTTAAAACCTTTTCTACCAAAGATCTTGATTTACAAATGAACAAATACGGTATTATAAAACGTAATATATTATATGAATAGCCTATTTTAGCTACTGCATAGTTTAGTTTTGGAACTTCACGAAAGATAAATATTTATATAGGATTTAAACTACATATACCAATTAAGTTTATGTTTATAACTTAAAATACGTAAACGCAGGAGTCAGCAGGATTAGTCATTTTTTAAATACTTACAAATATTTTCGATACTAAAGGCTCAGCTGTATTTTGGTTTTCGATTTATATACTTGCCATTTATTTTTCAGTAGAATAGTATCCCCTATTAAAAATATATTATTAACGTTGTAAGTAGCAATTTTCCAAATAATAGAAGATATTACAAGTACGAAACCCTTCGTTTTAAAAACATGGCTGCATTTTTCTTGACATGTAAAATAGCATTAACTCTCGGTAACCGTTTTAAGTAGAATAAAAATGGTCACGAAGGTGAAATAAGTCCAAAATCTATATACGACTTTATATATATGCCATTCATACCTCCAAGATCGCTTGGACGCATACAGTTAAAGATACATTTTTAGTGTTATTTACTTATGTTGTATATTTTATTAATAAAGTGAAACAGGTCTTATTTTAAAGACTATCAAATTCAACGTCCTTTTTGCTGTTTTATTTATTTGTTGGATTACTCATAAGCTATGTATTTTATAGGCTTTCCTAAAATATATCGAAAATTCGGTAAGACGTGTTCCGGTCGTGGTTGTTAATGTCCCCACATCCATCCAGTATTCCTGACATCGAGGCTGATAACGCTAATAAATTGTGTCTCTTTAATCTCTCAAAACATACGGGCTAAACAAAGAACTTGTTAACTTCATCAAATGAATAAGAGATTTAATAGTTTGTTGAGCTAACAAATAAAAGTAAAAACGTTTTAGCCTATTCGTACTGTAGTATTGGGTCTTATTAAAATAGCATACCTGTGATTTAAAATCTTCGTTTATATGTGAAGATTAATTTCATTCTTCATTCATGTGTTTTTAATCATCTCTTTGTCACACCAATTATTTTTGAGAATGCAATCGAATATCCCGGGATTTTAACCCTTCACGGGTTTAAATCCTCCAAAATATATCCACCAAGAGAGCAAGGTGTGCTACAAAAGACCTTAAGATCGAGGTAGGGAAAGGGTAGTTATACCCTAGCCCTTTGGGGGAAAATAGCAAGGAACTAAACATATGATTTATTGTATGTTTATTTTTATAGATACTATATGTTCCTAAACTTAATTTAATTCACCAATGAACTTTGTATAAAGAATGCAGCTCAGGGGCAACACACCGATTAAATAAATGGAAACACACCTAGTTCGATTTCATTACAGACCTTCATGTAACCTAAGTGGAATTTTTATAACACAACTAGCTGACCCGGCGAACTTCGTAACGCCTGTCAGTAAATACATGTTAACTTTAAGTTTGGCCATGTTCTGAAGTCGAATAGCAATACGGCTTCATTGTGAAAGGTTATGTATTATGGGTCGCGTCATAGTAATAATAAACTGTAAGACATACTAATAACATTCCCATAAACACATAAATCCGAGTGGATTAGTTCAAAATTTTCAAATCCAATCCATACCCAAACCAAACCTAACTGTAAAATGGCTTTTATAGGAAAGATATACAACAGATGATCATTATAATAATCGTAATAATATAGATATTTTAATTATCATATAAACAGGTGATTTTAATAAGTCAGAAAATGAAAATATAAATACATAATCCCCCAAAACCGTAAACTATTAACGTGGTGAATAAAGCTGTTCATTGTTTACAGTACACATTTACTTCATAGTTTTACATTAATGAATGATTCAGATGACATTGGATATTAAAGCATGTTGCTAATGGAAAGTAAACCAATCAGCTGTATCTAAGAAATCAAATGTTTTCATTGTAGACAATTTGTAGAAAAACTTACTCTCCATAAGGTTAACATTAGATATTCAAAACGCCATAAAATGGAAACTTATGGGGTTTTCGAAAATAGTTTTCACTAAAACCTTCCCGAACACATGTAGAGCAACTTCCTAAAATTTCATGGCGATCGGATGAGTAGTTTGGCAACGCATAAAGGACATACATACAGACATACAGACAGACATACATACATTCAATTTTATATATAGAGACAAAAATTTCGTATACTACAGAAACCATTTTTAAGCTACATTTTTGATCCGTCAATCTTTTAAAATATGAAGGTCTACATATGTTTAAAATGTACGAGTAGTAGGGGTATGGCGGTTTAAGTCTCGAATCGGCAATTTTTTCCCATGTTATTCTTATGGGGAGCATTTTTGCGCAGAGCAAACAATTTGAAAAAAACCGAGTCTTATTCATATCCAATCTACTGTCTGATACTATACAACACCATTTTTATAAAAATAAAATAAAGTTTCACAAAGCACATACCTTACAGAGTTTAAAATCCCAAGTCCCCCCCTATATATTTGTTGAAAGAATATTTAAATATATAAATGACGTGCCGTTTCGTACTTAAAAGTTATGTTGATTAAAGACTTCTCTCACTACATGTATGGATATCGTTTTTCATAAATTTTACCAATGCGACACAAACATAATTCAACAACATTTCAGTTATTTACCTTTTTGAAAATAAAATTACACTTAGTTTGATAATGTTGAAACCTTATAAAATATACAACAAATTGAAGCATCCCTTTTATGTGCATGTACATGAATATACCTGTGCCGAAAATACTCCTATAAAGTTGGTATTAAGAATGGGATCTTTGAAAAAATTCAAAACCTCATCAACCTGTCGTAGAGTTCTGTGATAACGCGTTATCGGTGTGAACGTATTGATGATGAAAAAATGTAAATGGAGTTTTAAACCACAATGGTAACAATACCGACTTAACCCATAGAATTATGTTTGAACTATCTATGTTCTCCACTAAAACACCTAATTTAGTGACCTTTCAACTATGCTTCAGGTATTTGCTCATGTATAATCTAAGCCATCTTAGATGTTAGACCCATTAGAATAACGCTAATTTTGTGACGTCATTATTGACGAATCGAGTCATTAAAATTAGGTTGGGATGTTAAAAACTCAATGTAAAGTGGTTAGGAAATTGATACTTCCTAGGATATAATATAGAGGTTATTATATTTTTGCGGAAATTAAAATAAAACTAAAAGTGTAATTCCTTAGATAACCACTTTCCATTTAGTTTGACACTTTTTAAAACCACATTTTTAAGACCATGTAACCAGTAAGATGTCACAAAATTAACATTTTCATTATGGGGAATAATCAACTGCTTCGCCAGTAAGTTAAGACTCTTGCAGTAGTTAGTAAACGTTAAGTTACTGGTAATAATACAAACAGTTTCCTTACCTAAAAATAAATATTAACAAAATTCACATTCAGATGAACTTAGAACTTTGTGCTACTGCAAAACGACAAACAACATGTAAAAAACTCTAATTACTAAAGGGAGTAAGATAACAGATTTTTAGTTTTCTATATTTTTGTTCAGTGTAATTTCATCTTCGATTTTAAATCTCCAATATTAAAATTTGCTCGGTTAATCCAAATATTTTTGTCTATATACAAGTAAGCGCTTTCTTGTCCGAGCCGGCTAACGCGCTACGCTGACGAGCGTAACGTTCTAGCCATTCGGAAGTGCTAGGGTTCGAATCCCGACCATGAGCAATCCCAATTTTGCTTGCAAATGTGTGGTAAAGCGGAGTGGAGGGCCCTTAAGCTTAAATAAACGGTGACCAGCTTGGGTGGAAGTTGACGGCATTTGTAGGCTTAATTGGGATTGCAGTGGACACCTGTTTTGCTTTTGTGGCTAGTGGTTATAAGGGGGGGGGCATGTTTTAAGCTTTTTTTGTTTAAACTTTGATATTTCAAGAAGATATTGGTAATTATTTTTATGTTACAGTTAAGAGTAATAAGCTTGCCACTTCTAGGGTTAAGGGGAGTAAGATAACAGATTTTTAGTTTTTTATATTTTTGTTCTGTGTAATTTCATCTTCGATTTTAAATCTCCAATATTAAAATTTGCTCAGTTAATCCAAATATTTTTGCATTTATTGATATTAAATAATGGTGTTTTTAAGTAAGTGTAAAATGTATTGTAACCGAA
Source organism: Nephotettix cincticeps (assembly GCA_023375725.1). Lineage (NCBI taxonomy): Eukaryota > Metazoa > Arthropoda > Insecta > Hemiptera > Cicadellidae > Nephotettix > Nephotettix cincticeps. Next base: position 14,195,608 of record CM041788.1, on the reverse strand, counting down.
TGTTTTAAACTTATAAGGCAATTTAGCTAAAACAGTTGGTTTTCCCACATGCTGATAAACTTTTTGCAGAATTATACAATATATATAATCGATTATTCAATATAATAAAGCTAATAACCTCATGAAAACCCATTTTGTATTTTACGAATACTATAATGAGTTCATTAGTATTTAAGGCAAGACAAAGAATTTAATTTAATTTTCAAAGTTTCCATGGTAATTATAATAGCAATAAAACCAAAATCCTAGGAAACGGTCTTTTCACAAGTCTTTCTACTGTGAAAAGTTGGACTTTCACTGTTTCTTTCACTGTTTTCTTGTTGGCTGTTTAAGAAGTTAGATCGAGCCATGGATCACTTAAGCAGCATTGTGTAAGTACATTTCATCTAGCACTATAATTTAGCAAATTAAAAAAAAGTATTTTAGTTAGTTTAGTTAGCACCATTCGTTGTACATGTGTTGTATTATGTTGGAAGTGTACCATTCCATTAACCCAGGAACTGCCCATCGCCATCAGTTAGATTATGGCCGAAGTGCAGCGTTTGAGAATACTATCAGCCATTATACGACAGATTTTTATATATATATTTATTTTATATATATGCGCATTTTTTTCGTATCACTTTAATGCCAATGAGGTTGGCTGCTAGCTTATATAAAATTTATTCCATCATATTGTGTTGGCAGCCTGCTAAAACTGTAAAATAGAACCAATGCAACTGTTTCGTTGTTTGTAATTATTGTGAATAATGCGAACATATTTTATAATGTTTATGAATTTTGTGGAAACATATTTGTAGTTGTTTTACAAAATATATATTGCCAATATATTTCTTGTTATTTACTGAAAAATTTGTACATAAAACATTACATCATTTGTATAATATACAAAAACATTACATAGAAAACGCTGGCATTTGTAGAACTTCTTTGGACAGTCCTAGTGTTAACGTGCTATGTTAATGTTGCAGAAACTCGAGGTGGTGCCAAGGAGTGGCAGGGGCTGTTGTGGTGGGTGGAGCGATTGTCGTCCTCTACAAATATCGTCCTCCAGGGGGCATCCTCGACTCCGCCGTCGAAGCCATCAAGCGGAAGTTCGCTAACACTCAAGTGCAGGAAGAGCCGAGGAGAGTCGAGAGGAGAGTTTTGGATCTTGATGAGGAGTTTGAGGTGGAGATCGGAGGTGTAAACTTCGAGGCATTCCCCGATAGATAGTAAGTACAATTTACCTCTTACAGTAAAACAAATAACACAATTCAGGAAAATTTGTAAACAACAGTTATTTTTTAACATCATATAAAAATAAATTTTAATTGAATTGAATGAATTTAAATTTATCTCGAATCTCAATTTCACAAGCTTACTCTTAGTTACATAATTTATTTAACATTGCTGAATGATGAAAAATAATGGGCCAATAAAGTTTTGTTTTAAGCCACGTTAAAACTACGTTAATAATATAGGTTGTATACTATGATAGTTTATTTACATCGTGATACTCTAACATGTCGTTTTATTGTTTCAGAATCCACCACAACCCACCCTCCGAAACCAAAGCGGCGAACTCCCCTCCCCCTACGAAGATCTTGGGGGAGGGAGCACCACACATGAAGGTGCCTTCATGACAACCCCTACCAAGACCCAGGAAGAAGAAAGCACCAAGACGAAGAGATCTCTCGATCTCGGATCTCTCGATGGTGTTACCAGCATACTAGGATAATCCTCCCCCTACCAACACCTTGGGGGAGTGAACCACCACAAACGGTGTGAAGAAACCCTCCCCCTACGAAGATCCTGGGGGAGTGAACCTCTGGCCAGACTGTGCTCAGGGATGCCACTACAGTACCTCGTTGTCTTTAATTCACCCCACAGACTTATGGTAAAGGGCAGTTGAAGTTTTGAAAATGGAAGATAAGGGTATCAGACGACAGGATGAGTGTACCCCTTGCAACAACAAGATATTGGTCAAGCGAAGTCAAAAATATGGAGGCGTTCGAAAGTTATAAATGTTATGAATGTTAATGTTAATAAATGTTGTTCCTAACATTTCTTTGTTTTATATATTTAGATTATAAAAAGATCACAACATGCGAAACACAGTCGCCAAGTAAATATCGTCAAAAAGGGCTAAATTCTAGTAAATGATGACAAAATAAACTCAACGGCGATGACCGAGAAGACATAAATACGATTTTAAAATTCTAGTAGCTTACAAAAACGAGTTTTCAATATATTTTTTTTAAATTTCGTGAATATGTGAGTAATATATATTTTTATTAAATCTTGTCTTCCTTAAAAAAGTAACTGAATTAGTGTACACAGTGTAGCTGTGAAAACAAGTCACTCAGGAAGCTTGCATGAAATAGTCACATATACGTAACGTATAAGTGACACTAGCGCTGACATTTCAGCAGATTTCAGATGTCCCTAACGCCGCTCTTGCCAGATTAAAATTAGTCTTACCACCTTAAGACAACAAAACATATCAGTATTTCTTCTGATTCAGAAATTCCTCGTTGTCTTCATTCCAGGACTGTACTGTCCGAACCTGCAGGGCAAACTAAACATGTTTTATTGTCTTACGCTGCTAAAGTATCTCGCTATCTTAAATTTACTACATGACGACGTCCTGGTCATTTAGTCCAGCTACTTGGAGGTCACGAATAGTGGATAGTTTTGAGCGATGGTCGGTGGATGTGGTGTTCTCTCGTGTAGATTAACGTCCGCACTATTGAATACTACGTTAATCTGCAATGGCCATCCTCATAATAAGACCAAGTCGTAATTCAGAGGCCGTGGTTCAGATTCCACGATAAACTGTAGGCTCATTAGTTGTCATTAGCTATTGGGCTATTAATTAACAGTCCTGTCTAAGGAAAATGTCAGCCTTAGTCAGTAACAAGACTTAAAGATCACGCCACAACCATATTACACTCAATCCTCATTCATAATTGGCTTAAAAAACCTACCTTGTGGTATGGTTACCATTTTAATGAACTTATCTAATCTAATCCGTTTAAAGATGCTTAAAATACACACACACGCGAATTTTTATTTTGATTTTTGTTTCTAAAGGATAAGTAAAAGGGACAACAAGCACTTTCTATTCAGAAACCTGTGTTTAAACATTTCATACCTCCTATTTTCCCACATATTGTAGTTCTCCATTAAAACATTATTGGTTTAGCATCAGTATAAAATATGCACTAGGCGTAAATATATCAAATGTTGCTTTAGATTATTATTTTGAAACTTTTAGTTTTAGTACTATTTTTGTCTAAACATACATTTGTGTGATCATTCTTAAAACTATTGAACCTAATCTCATTCCGGGAATAAAACATTTTGTTTCCTTAAGAATACGTCGCATGATGAAAATTTATTTATAATTTAGTAAAGATATTACGGTAAAAATTAAACATTTTGGTGGCCATTTTATGACTTTTTACGTAGAACAAGCATCATCATTATATTTGCCATATAAGGGGAGCTATTTAAACCAAAAACCAATACATTAAGACCGAGGTAGAGGTCAGTGACAAATGAATCGTCCGCTATTGTTAATGGACTATGCTGTTTAATTGAGCTTTGTTAAATCAATACAACCACCATTTGCCTCATCCCATGCATTTAATTCCTATTTTTCCTTTAGTAATCACTAATAAATAATTGTTAATTTCTCTTCAACTCGTAATATTCTTAAGTTAATGATGAACATTTTACGTGTATAATTTAAAAACGATTAATATTTGTAAAAATTGTTAAAAACATAAAATCAGGTGTTTTTTTGTTTTTATTTAGCATTAGAGCAAAAAACAACGCAGCAATTAATTTATTTGTTTACCCTGCTGTCCATCACCATGGCCTTACACAGTTAACTAAAGACAGCGTACATACACTGTAAATAATAATATAGTGTTGTGAGTCGCATAGACATGCGAGAGGTGACCACTTATGACTGGACAGCCAGCCACTGGTTTCGATCCAGCAACCTTTGACTTACTGGTTCGGTGCGTTACTCCCGAGCTACTACGTCGTAGTATGAGAGTTTAAACAAATATACAATAAAATGGGAAAATTGACTAGTTATCCTTTTTCAGAAACTATTTATTTACTTTGAGAAGCTTTATAGGTGAACTCTATTCCTATTTGTGAACGACAATTTGGAACAGTTTAGTAGATGCGATACAGGAATTACCCACTCAAAATCTCTAAAGATTCAATGATATGTAAGACTCGACTCTAGCCAGCTTGTATTTCGTCTTATGAATCACATTATATGATTTTAAACTTAGATGTCTTTTAGATTTTAATTACGGACATTTTCCATCACGATTTTACGTAAAACAAAGTTTATTGACGATTCGGGATCTGGAATCTGATTCCTTCATCAGGCAAGCTAGTACGTAAACGTAGTACGTAGTATGATAGTACGATCGTAGTACGATTAGTACATATTCTAGACAATTATCTTTAAAAATTGTTACAGAATCAATCTATCTGTAAATATTATTAATATAAATCATACACCAAATTCTCATGGTAAGAAGCAATAGGTTATCTACAGCTATATTTGATCGCCTGGGTTTCAAATTTTTGATCGCCTGGGTTTCAAATTTTTTTCCACGGCCATTTTGTATTTGGTTCCGAGGACACGCCCACTCCTATTCAGTTGTCTATGAGTCTTTGTAACGACTGGATGGGTTTCTTGGGTGCGTAATTGTTAGTGAATGGTATTTTTTGTAATTTTTTAAAAATTTCTATTCACTTAAGTCCGAGAACCATGTGCTATTTTTTCTCTTAGGTGCAGAGACCAAAAACTAGTCGTGAAACATTTTTATATATATGTATATATATACTGAACAACAATATATGTTTATAATATATAATATATATATGTGTCTGTGAACACGATAATGTCGTATGGTCCATCGAGACCAAATTTGTAGAGACATGTATTCCTACAAATGCTCGGACGAGTTCGTAAACCAGATATATCGGTCAATGGGAACGGGTAGTTTGGGGGGGTTTTGTACCCCAAAATGGGGTTTTTTTGAGTTTTTCACATGTAATTTAAAAAAATTCTAAATTTATATTTCACCATTGGAATCAGCTTAAAAAACTACACAATTAAGTTCCTTAAAGTTTTTCTCTATCTTCAACGGTTACCGAGATATAAAAAAATCTAAACACAGTACGTTGTATTTGAGGCTCCAATGTTAATCTTATGGAGGATTAGGAAAAATTAATTTTTCACTTATTATCTAATATTTTTGGATGAAACTTGATATTTAGCTTCATGTGGTTGAGATCCATACATTTGTGCTAAAAAATCATAGTATATGTGTTTATCATGGCAGCAAACCTGCATACTCTTTTCCCATGTTAATCATATGGAGATTAGGCAAACTCCTTTATTTATGGACAGATGTTGATGAAAGTTGGTATAAATGTTAAAAACAGGTATAAATGGTTACTTTCAGTGTTCCTCACAGCAGCAAACCTACTCACTCTTTCCCATTTTAATCTTATGGAGAATAGGCAAATAATTCTCATGTTTATCGACAGATTTTGACCAAACTTGTTATTTTAATTATTATTGTATTATTTTTTTATTTGGAAACGCTGAGATACGCAGGTCTGTGCGACTAATTTTGTAAGTGTTTTGACTGCTTTAAAAATATTTTTTTTTTCAATTCTATTCAGGCTTAGTCCGGATTATGTACTAATTGTGCTATGTTTCATATACTAGCTCCCAGAGAACGAGATCAGTTTGTAGACTTTGAAACGTCGTGAAACATTGTTTTACTTATTGTGATGGAAAATGTCATAAATACACCATCACCAATACTGAATTTCAACAATAGACCTGTCAGTTATTAATAACTTGTATTGCTTTCTTGTATTACTTGTATTTCCAAAGTCCATTAATTCGATCAGTCCAGCTTGACGACAGGCAAACACGTGATGAAACCACTGCACGGATATAGAAAGGATGGGTCCTATTAAACGCATACGTATATATAACTGAGTGATCACCAGCCCCAAACCAAAAATAATAAATACATTTTAAAAATAATAGTGGTACCGTAATTAAAAATGTTCATTATTTTAAACTAATGGCTCTCGCTCTCTGAACAGGAGGACGCGCTCGTCCTCCTTTACCACGAACAAGTACTTTTCGTTTTTCTTTATTTTTTTAAATTTTATTCTTTTTTCATTTAACGGTCTCATCAGTTCAACCATCTTCATTTCTTCAAGAATTCTTGAAATTTTCTTCTTCGATCTTCTTTCTTCGATTTTTTTTTGCTTCTTCTCTCTTCTCTCCTTTTCCTCGATTTCCCTCTTTCTTCGACTTCTCTTTTAATTTTTCTTCTCTTTTCCCATCTTCTGTCTTGTCTTGCTAAAAAGCTAAAAGAACAAAAACACTACATCATCCTCAATATCAAGAAATTGGAAACAACTCATGGAGAAGCGATTTTAGTATCACTCAGCGAAGCACCCTTCACTCCCGGAGATGAACCCAAATTTCAAGTGTTTCTTCCAAAACGGTTTGTTCAAGTGTTGCAGAATCAAGACTTGCGAGATATCCAGCCAGGTGCCCTATATCTGGTGTCCCACGGATCAAGTGGTAACAATTCAACGGAAAACACTCTGCATATCACTCACAATTGTTAAATTTATTATTATTTTACTAATACATCCTTTTGTAACCATCATGTACTATAAAAGACTTTTAATAAAAATAAAATAAAATAAAGCAACCCGGTAGTATATACTACCGAGTTGTTTTTTTTTTTAAATTCAAACGCTTGACCTTGAACTTGTAGAACTATATTACTTAAATGTTTAATAGGAGAGAGAATAATAACTTAGACTCAGCAGGTTAGATCTGTTGGTTAAAGTATTAGTGTTATTCTTGTGTAATGCTACGTTGCTAATAAAAGTAACCGTATATTTAAAATCCGTCAGTTTGGGACAAATACTTGATGTAGTAAGATCTCATCATGGATTACTACGGTTGGATTAAACTGGAATTTTTCGAAGCGGGTTCTTTATTGAAAAAAAAATACACGTTACCAGTTCTAGATTCAGCAATGTAGAAGGGGAATTTGAAATACCGCTTGGGACTGACCTTGTAGTAGCAAAGTGGAGAACGGAATTTGATACGGATTCATCTGCATCAGAGGACTAGGAACTCCTAGAGGAAGAAGAGGAGGAATAAAGTAGTGGTGGGGGTATGTAGTAGAGGGGTAATATAGTAGAGGGTAGGTAGGAGAGGAGGGGAATAGTGCTTGTCGTGCATGGTACCGCTGGATCACTTCTCGCTTGCCACTCGAACAGTACACATCGAGTTTATTCAAATAATTGGAACATTTGTACTACTCAACTATATGGCGAGTTATTGTTGTTCATTGAAATGTTTCAAAACACCGGAGGACGAATTTGATAGAAAGGGTTGTAATAAGTGTAAGAGTTTCAACTTTTGCCGATGTAAATGTCAAACATATCAAATAAACAGACAGAATAAATTGATGGAACTGCGTTATCGGCTTGCTTTACTTTGGAAGCGAATGGAAAATTAACTCAAATTTATATATTTAAGACGTCTTTGAACACTTACAATGTCCCTTCAAATTAAAAGCATTAACTATAACACTGTTTCTTTATCAACTACGCAAGATCTGCAAGTTTTTACTGAAGATGTACGAGTTCTTTTATCGACTGGTTACACTATATCTTTACACGTGTTTGCTACAAATATAGACAATGCACACTCTGCTACAGGTTTTGAATATGTGCCGTCAAGGAGGAAGAGATGGATGAATCGAGATCAAAGTGATGATCGTGAGCTCTCAACGGAAGAACAACATTGAAAATAAATTTAATAATAATAAAAATTGATGTCTTAAATTGTACCTTGGAATATTTGAATTGTTAGAATAATAAGCGATCTTGTATGAATCTAGTTTATTAGTATTGATTCAATGTCTTACATTTGATCAATACTATAAAACTAAATTCGTACAAGATCGTTTTTTTAAATCCATTTCAGTGACCTTGAACTTGACCTAGATCTAGAACTGACGTCACCAGTGACGCTCTGTGACGTCACGTCACGCTCCACCACCTCCCGGCCACCCTCCAGTGGACCGGAACCCCCACTTCCGGTCTGACTGCCCTACCACCACCCTACTTAGAAGTTTATTAATAATTTGATTAAAAATAGAAGTTCTTATAACATATTTTATGTGTTTTATACATGGTATGCAGATAAAGATGACAATAAAGAAATGATGTTACTAAACTGAAAAATATATATGTATATATGCAACACATTATTACAGATAATTATGTACAGGTAATTATTTACATTCCTCTCAACTAAGTTTATCAATAACCTTAATTTATAACAAAGTAATTCAGTGTTACAACTACTAAGTCAGGAAACAGCAGGAAGTAACTGAGAAAATCACAGAAGAAAGTAAAATTGCATAAATTAAAGTTATTGCATTTGCATGAATTGGACTGCAGTAACAAATACATAAATTAGACATACAGTTATATATTGAAATCACATGTTTGGTTTAAATTTAAACTTCACACACTAACTGAAATAGTGGTATCAAAAGTATTGCTTCTATTCATTGCATAAGTGGAATGTAAAAAATATTATTATTTGCATAATTGCATAAAATTAAATTAAAAAAACATAAAATAAAAAATAAATAAAACATAAATAAATTAACACATAAAAATTCAATGTCATGTGTGACATAATTAAAAACTGCAAATGAATCAAAGAGTAAAATAGTTTTTAGTAAATTAAAATTGTCAAGAACAAAAAAGTTGCACAATCATGAAGTATAACTGTTTCTTCTAGTTGTATTATGATTATTTCTTCTATAACATTGCTTCAAAAATTAAATTGCATAAAAAATCTAAAAATAAAATAAAATATAAAATAAGTAAAAATTATAAATTTTAAAAAATTTGCAAAAGTTATTTAATAATTAATATTTTTAATAATATAAAAAGTATTTAAACAGTATAAAACAAATAAAACATGTTACAATAAAATATAAGTAAACAGTACAAGTTGTATCTGTGTATTTAAAAAATACATGACAGTTTAAAATAACATTTTATGGTGTTTTAATCAGTAGAAAAAATATAAAACTTTTAGCTCTGTTGTAATTCCTCGAACAATAAAAATTATAAAATTCATACTTAAAAAAACATAAATATATGTCAGTTAATTTTAAGGTTAAACATATAATAAAATGAAGTGTATTTAAGGAATATTTAAATTTAAACTCTGTTTAATAAAAGTTCTTTTGAGTTTAAAAATAAGTTAAAAAAAAGTTATTCCTCTAAAATAATTTAATAATTAAATATAATTACAGTATTTTTATATTTATATAACAATGTACAACAACAGACAAATAAAAATATAGCAGTAACTAAAATATATGTACTTAAAAAAACAAAAATGCATATTTCAGTTTTGCATTAATTAATTGTGAGAACATTTTTTACTTTCACAGCTGATGGTGATGTTATATGTCTGTTCTCAGTCAGAGATAAAATTTTTAGTCTCATAGCTCTGTCCAATATGAATTGTCTATGAGTCTGACAAGGTCCATCAGTTAAAAGAATTCAATTAAAATTGAAATTTATTATTTAGCAAAACAAAAATTTTTGATACATACATTTTTGAACTGCTTTTCAAACACAGTAAACATAATATCTGTTGCCATCACCATTGTCGGAGAGGGGGTTGTTAGGTGGCTCACTCCTTCCTTGGTTGAAAATGTTCTGTGGAGGATTAGTAGTTCTTTAGGGTCACTCAACAACACTTCCAAAGTTAAGTCCCTTCTACACTTATCACAGTTAAACTTCTTTATCCCTATCATTGCCAAATAACCAGCAACATACCTGAAAAAACAAATTTCATGCTTAAAATTAAATACAGTAGCAAGTTGTATCTGTGTATTTAAAAAATACACGGACACTTTACATAATATTTTATGGTGTTTTATTCAGGAAAATATTAGTTAATAGTGTACAAAACTTTTAGCTCTGTTGTTAATTCCTCGAATTTTCAATAAAAAATATAAATTTTAATCATACTGGAGATACCAAAACTTAATATATGTCAGTTAATTAAAAAAATAAGGTTAAACACAATATTATTTCAAATGAAGTTTTGAGGAATATTTAAATCTTTAAACTCTGTTTAATAAAAGTTCTTTTGAGTTTAAGAAAAAAAACAAAAATTTGACACTATTCAAATATATTTTTAGTGTACGTACTGATGAATAAAGAGTATTTTGATACGTTGATTGATTGAATAAAAAATAAAAAATATTGATCAGTTTAAGTAATGATACTGCAGTCTTGACAATATTAAAACAATATTATTACCGGTAATGATTATTAAAAATTTATAGAATATTTATAATTTGTTTTAAACATTAACAAAAATAAATTAATCTCATAAAAAAATTTTAAACAGGTATCCTTAATTTTTTACTTTTGTTAAACTTGTAACTAAGATCGAAATCAGAAAGTATTAGTTTTTACATTTTTAAGTTTGCTGTGTGTCTCCTCTTTTATATAGGTATCAGTAATATTTTACAGATTATTACCAGTAACTACCAATAACAGCAGCACTGAATGCATGAACAAGCAGTTTCAAATAAAAATTGAGAAAAAATTCATTAATCTGAAAAATAACTCACTGTATGGCACAGGTTTCCAGGGACGGAAGGATAGAAGCGTAGTTGTGATCAGTATTGACCAGCTGTAATGTTGTACTTGAACTAGCTGGAGCAGCATAAGTGTCATGTCCGAGTGATGACCCCTGTTGGTTGACATCAAAATCATCTTCATCGGTGTCAGTGATAATTTCTGCTGCAAGCTGTGCAGGGTCATCTACATCCTCCTCAACGTCTCCTTTAGAATCGGAAACATCAATACTTATCTCATTGCCCGACAAGTCTCCTGTCATCATTGGATCCTCGTCAACCTCACAATTTGATGTTTCAGGCGGTTTCATTAGTACAACATGGATTCTATACCGCAAGTTGTGTCTGAATTGCATCGCACTGGGATTCCTTTCGTAACCACATCTCTGCCTGGCAATTGAAAATTCATTTTCTAAAACATCCTGAGTTAACCTGTTGGTAAGAAGGAATTGGTAGCCCTCGGATTTTAGATCTTCCCATAACAGGTCAATGGATGTGATAGTCAACAGCAAACCGTCAAAACAGGGGGGTCTCTTTTTCTCCCTTTGAGATTTTACATCACTCTTCCATGACTGTATCCACGTCATTGCTGAATTGAGGCGTTCTAGAACATTAATTCCAGCAGAATGGTTGGAAATTGCGCAACGTAACGGATTTCTATCAAATGGAGACTTGCTGTTTAAACAGTCAAATAAATCATTAAGTTTGCCAGCAAAATTGGCTGTTTGCAAAGCCTCCTCCGGTAATTGTTTAGTTTCAATAGCAGTGACTATAACTGCTTTTACAGTGTCACTAAATACTTGAGTGGCTAGTTTTACTTTCATTTTATCGAAGGAATTTGGCCATATATGCTTGTTTGTAAGCTTACACAGTGCTCTGGCCTTTCCTCCAGAAACATCTATGTTATACACTTTTTCAATGTGCTCCCATTTGGCCACACCCCCATCAAATTTAATAGGTCTTTTCATTAACACATTCCTAACACTCTTTATGAGATGAGGCACATCAAACACAACATAAATTTTGGCATCGTTAATTTTAAAAAAAGGTCTCTCTTTGGTAACACCAAGATTCTCCACAGCCTTCCTATTATTTGATCCTTGGTCACACACAACAACCCTAACATTGAGACCAATTTCTTGTACCTTAGTCACACAATGTTTAATTATTTTACAAATATCTCCTCCTTTAACATTATTCGATGCCAGGAAGTATGCCATTGGCATCTTCCACTTATTCAGGATTCCCCGAACCAAAAACATTAGGGAGTGTGTTGCAACTTCACATGACCTTCCCAGGAACCCTAAATCCTGAAATCCCTCAACAATGTCCCGTTTTTCATTGTAATTAAGGCTTCTTTTAATAGCCATCTCATCGAACATTAGTACTACTTGTTTTTCTTGATTGCTCATATTTTTTACTTTTAGTGTTAACGTATCTATTAGTTCGTTGGATAAACCAGGCATTATATTACTTAAATTTAACCATTGAGATATTGTTTTACTCATTTTCATATTTCAAACATCTTTTTGAAAATACTTTATGTCGAGCTGAGTGGGTTGGGGAAGCAGGCAGAACTTCAAACTCCATGAGCTCTGACTCCGGTTCCATTGATGATGAGGCTGCTGATGATTCCTGTCTTCTTTCCCTTGATGAAATATTGGAACCATAAACTAAAGGATCATTTTGATTTAAACTTTTTATCACACTGGATGTGTTTGACCAGGTAACGTTGGTGGATGGTTGGGCTTTTGTAGTTGGCGTTATTGTCCAAGTACTTGTGGAGGGTGTTACAATCCAAGAGGTTGGAAGTACTGAAGAAGTTACTGACCATTTTATTGTTGATGTTGGTGCTGTTGATGAGCTCCCCTGAGAAGTGCCTGCAGCTTCTGTCACTGCCCAAGAAACAGATCCATTTCCGGGTTTTGCTGCTTCGGTAGAGGAACCTGTTGTTGTGGGATGAGTTGGTTTCTCCAAGTAAATATCCAGTTTAGTTGGAACAGCATTTCCTGTCAACCTACTCCTAAAATCACTTGTAAAACACTGTCTTGTAAAGTGTCTATCACAAACCGATTTCCTTGACAGCTGCAACTGACTAAGGTCTGTCAACTCATCATTTGCACAGTTTAAAATCCACAATTTACACAGGTTTTCTTTTTGCAATGGAAAGTGGAAAAAAGTACGATCGGGGTTGTCCCGTTTGTTAGCACCACAACCGATAAACACGCACTTACTTCCCTTCTGCTTATAGGAACTCTTCATTTTAGCGAATTTCCCATAGGGAATAAGCTATTACCGTAGGTCTCATGGTGAGACTTAAGCCCGGGACCATGTTATTTTTTCTTCTTTAGGTGCCCAGAGTCCAAAAACAATAGTCGTTAAAATTTTTTATATATATATGTATATAGATTATAACTATTTGGGATATATATATGTATATGTTATAGATATATATGTGTCTGTGAACACGATAACTCTCGTAAAAATGGTCCAATCAAGACCAAATTTGGTAGAGACGTGTATTCCTACAAGTGCTCGGACGAGTTCGTAAACCAGACATATCGGTCAATGGGAACGGGTAGTTTTGGGGGGTTTGTACCCCAAAATGGGGTTTTTTGCGTTTTTCACATGTAATTTTTTTAAAATTTCTAATTTTATATTTCACCATTAGAATCAGCTTAAAAAACTACACAATTAAGTTCCTTAAAGTTTTTCTCTATCTCCAACGGTTACCGAGATATTAAAAAATCTAAACACAGTACATTGTATTGTGGGGCTCCAATGTTAATCTTATGGAGGATAGGGAAAAAATAATATTTCCCATATTAATGAATATTTTTGGATAAAACTTGATATTTAGCTTCATGTGGTTAAGATCTATCCATTTATGCTTAAAAATCATAGTTTATGTGTTTATCATGGCAGCAAACCTGCATACTCTTTTCCCATAATAATCATATAGGGAATAGGCAAACTCCTTTATTTATGGACAGATGTTGATGAAAGTTGGTATAAATGTTAAGAAAAAAATTATTTATGGTAGAAATGCCTAATTTCAGTGTTCCTCACAGCAGCAAACCTGCACACTCTTTTCCATGTTAATCTTATGGAGAATAGGCAAATAATTCTCATGTTTATGGACAGTTTTTTTTTAAACTTGTCATATATTATTGATTTGGAAATTCGCTGAGTACGCAGGTCTGCTGCGACGGGGGTATTTTGTTTATCACTTTCTTACCAGTTTAAATAAACAAAAAGTAATATAAAATAACATATTTTTTGCTAAAATATTTACAAATCGTTTTCAATCACGCACATTTAATAGAGATTCGCACTATTTTGGGACCACGTCTCACGAACTGTCAGCAGTGAATGCTGGTAACACACTTCAAAAACGAAGGTTCAGAAATATTGGGATATATTGTGACAAGCCATAAATCAGGATGTTGTGGGGTGGGAAGAGCGAGAGCGTCAGAGGCTTGCCATCTGTGCGCCTTTGGTATGTGACAATAATTTCAGGTAAACTAAGTAATAAGTCGAGTTCATATCTACATACTGTATTTTTATTTTATTCCGTGCGGCCTCTTACCTATGAACAGCTTATTTTTTCAGGAAAACTGGAGTAACTGTAGAAAAGTTTTTCAATTTTTCCAATATTGTGGGGTGATTTCAATACAAAAATGTATTTTATAAATATAAATAAATTTTGAAATATATTTCGTCTCACATTATGTATTTTTTGACGAAAATGTTAAAATTTGACTTGTTTTCAAACAAAGAAAACGATTATTTGATATTAATTGTACTATTTTTATTTATTGTATTACTAAATAATTAATAAGATTTCAATTACGTAACTTCAATGTTAATAAATTATTAATTTTTAATATTATTATTGAATCCAT